>JAQPPZ010016508.1:1080000-1515000 GCA_028583015.1 Wollemia nobilis | reverse complement strand
AGCTTGAAGTCCTCAACATTGAGAAATTCTTTCTAGTCTATGTCATTCATATTTGACATGGTCTTCATCATTTGGATGTTGGAAATATGTTGAATAATTTCCATGTTATTATGGTGGGGTTAACTCTAAAGGTACTAGACACTCTCCATGTATCCTTATCATGGGGAACACATTTTAGGGTTTCTTAAGCTATTTTTAGACCCATATGGGCTATTTAGGATTAAATATTTGAACCCATGGTTTTTTTCCCATGGTATTGTAAAACCCATTCTTGTGTTGTTGTTATTTTATTTGCACTTGCATCAATGTTTGAAGAGAGAAGAGAGATAAAAATTATTATATAGATACAGTTAAGTTTATATAATAATAAGATATTATTGTGCTAGGTTTTTTCCCGTAAGGGTTTTCTAGGTGAAATATTGTGTTGTGTGTATCTGTTATCTTCTTCTTTTTCTTTTGATTTTGTATTTACCATTTTTTTGAATTTAGTTTATCAGGACTTTTTACTCTTCATTTGGGATTAAAGCTAGGTTTTAGCTTTGTTCAAGGAGTAAGGGTTTCAACCTTGTGATAAATTAGTTCTTGAGTGAGAGCCATACTTGAGGCTCTCACTCAGAGGCACACCTAGGGCCTAAGGACGAAAGTTAAAACTGCATAGGCCTGCATTATGTAAACCAATTCCCATTAAAAGTAGGTCCAAGCAATAAAGAAAATGAACCAACACATAAGATTTATGCAATGATGGGAAATATAAATCTAGAAGGACAATCCTCCCCTCTTCTCATAAAAGGTAAGGCATTTTGTTTGGATGTAAATATTTTGATAGATAGTGGGGCTACTAATAGTTTTATTTCATCTAGCTTAGTCAAGAAAATATCAAAGGACCTAGAATCTTAGCATAGGGATGGAAAGTTGAGTATGGGTTTGGATAGACTTACTCCATGGACCAATGCTACCCCATGGCTGAAATCACCCTACCTAGTGGCTTGACCTTAGGGTGTCTCTTAGGAATGGATTGGCTACAGACTCATAGTGTTATGATAAATTTCCAATATAGGTGGATCAAATATTTAGAGGATGAGGGAGAAATGTTGAGAGTATATAGTGAACAAGGGGTATTATGACCCCTGATTATCTCTGCCATGAAATTAGAGAAAGCCATTAGAAGGGGTGGATACATCTACATTGTGAAGCTCAATGAAATTGAACAAGAAAGTAAGGAGTAAATGTTTGGAAAACATCACATATTACAAGTATTTAAGGATGTGTTTCTTGAGGATCTACCTAGACTTCCCCAAAGCATGAATTCGATTTCACCATTGAGATGAAACCTAGAACAAATTCCATCCATCGAGCACTTTATAGAATGAATCCCATTGAGATGCAGGAGCTTAAACTCCAATTACAAGGACTATTGGAAAAATGACTAATCAGACTAAGTGTGTCACCATGGTGTACACTTGTATTGTTTGTAGGGAAGAAAGGCAGGTCCTTAAGATTATGCATAGATTATAAAATGCTTAATAAGGCAACCGTCAAAAATAGATATCCCTTGCCCCAAATAGAAGATCTCTTTGACCAGTTGAAGGGGGATACTATTTTATCTAAGATTTATTTGAAATCTGAGTATCACCAACTAAGAATTTGGGAAGAGGATACCCACAAAATAGCATTTAAAAATAGGTTTGGTCATTATGAATTCACATTACTACCATTTGGACTGACAAATACCCCAACAAAATTCATGAACTTGATGAATAACATATTCAAAAGGTAATTGGATCAGTTTGTCCTCATATTCTTGGATGATATATGATATATTCCTAAAATAGTGTGGAGCATGATAGACACCTTTCAGTCATGCTTGAATTGCTAAGGAAGCATCAACTGTATGGTAATATAGCCAAGAGTGACTTCTATGTGTTCGAAGTGTAGTACCTAGGGCACATAATATCTAAAAGGGGAATTGTAGTGGATCCAAAGAAGGTTGAGGCTATATTGAACTGGCCCACACCCACCAATGTAATAGAGGTACGAAGCTTTATGGGTATGACCGGTTACTATAGGTGCTATGTGAAGGATTATTCTAAGATAGCCCATGCAATAACTAACCTTTAGAGAAAGGGGAAGGAATTCAAATGGATAGATAAATTTGGGGATGCATTTGCATTGCTTAAATAGAAACTTACCATTACACCCATATTGAAAATTTTAGACCCTTAGGGTAATTTCTCTGTGTGTACAAATGCCTCCTTGTAAGGGTTTTGAGGTGTGCTTTCTCAAGATGAGACGATCATGGAATATGAATAAATAAAACTTAAGAAGCATGAGGTTAATTATACCACACATGATCTAGAGTTAGCAACAGCTATGCATGCTCTTAAAATTTTGTGGTATTATCTGGTGGGGAGACCCTTCGAATTGAGGATAGACCATCAAAACCTAAAATATATATTCACTCAACCTTTTATGAATGCAAGATAAAAAAGGTGGATGAATTTCCTCATGGAGTATGAATTAGAGATTAAATACATCAAGAGAAAGGAAAATAAAGTGGTTTATGCCTTAAGTAGGAGGAGGCACATTACTACTTTAACTCATAGCCATGTGGAATTGATGGATCAAGTCATATAGATGCAATATGAGGATGCGTATTACCACCAAACTTGGGTAAAAATAGAGAAGAAGCTCGAGGAAAAAAGGAATTCAGCTACAAGGATGGTCTCTTATGTTTCAAGGATCGGGTAGTTGTTCTAAAGGTAGGTAAAATAAGGAGAAGGATCATGCAGGAGTCACTTAGAACCCCTTATTTTGCTCACCCAAGAGGAACTAAGATGAAGGAGAATATGAAGAAGACCTTTTACTGGTCAGGAATGAAGCGAGATATCACTGAGTTTGTTGCACAATGTATTGAATATCAAAAAGTAAAGGCCAAACACAAATACCCGATAGGTCTATTATATTCGCATGAAATACCTATGCAAAAGTGGTAGGTTATTTCAATAGACTTCATTATAGGTTTACCCAAGACTAGGCTCCAGCATGATGAAATTATTGTTGTAGTCATGGTTATGCATAAGGGGTCAGCCCCAAAATCTATTTATAAATTGAAGGTGAATTGTCTTGGAATCCTGGCAAAATATGGAGAAGTATACATGGCAAATTCCAATTATTTTTCTCCAAAAATTTTCAAACCGTGGCGATTTTTTCTGTGTTTGGGGCCATGAATATCGGTTTTGCAAAATCTAAAAATGTATGGCAAAATTAAAGGATTTAGGCCAACAAGAAAGGCTTTTAGCCTTTACGATTAATGACGATTGGTCTGAGACGTAAAATTTGATTGATTGTAGGTATGCTGATTGGCTGTAGATATGTCGATCAGTTGCAGCCATGACGATCGGTTGTAGACATGCTTATTGGTTGTAGCCATGGTGATTGGTTACAACCATGTAGATTGGTTGCAAGCATCCCGATCGATTACAAACATGTCGATTGGTTGCAAATATGTCGATCGATTGCAGCCATGCCGATTAGTTGTAGCTATGTCAATCTATTGTAGCCATGTTAATCGATTGCAGCCATGCTAATCAATTGCATACATGTTGATCAATTGCAAACATGTCGATCAGTTGCATTTATGCTAATCGATTGTAGCTATGCCAATCGATTGCAACCATACCAATTGATTTAGGGTATACCAATTAGTTGTAGGCTTATCGATCTATTATAGCCGATAGACACAGCTCTACAACTGATCAATTTATGTCGATAGACATGGTTTTACAATCGATTGGTTTATGTCGATAGACATGGCTCTATAATCGATCAACTTATATTGATAGATACGACTCTACGATCGATCGATTTATATCGATAGACATGACTTTGCAACCCATTAGTTTATGTTGATAGACACAACTCTACAATCGATCGTCTTATGCTAACATACACAACTCTACAACCAATTGACACCTCTACAATCGATCGATACCTCTACAATCGATCGATACCTCTACAATTGATCAACACACCTATACAACTGATCGACACCTCTGCAACCGATCGAAACACCTCTGCAATCGATCGACTTATGTCGACTGACACTCCTCTTCAACCTTGGCAAGTTTTTCGTTATTTCAAAGAGATGTATGTTTATTGATACCCACTACAGTATATACACGGGTAGTATATGAGGAAATTTGGGTGGGAAACATAAAATAATTTATAATTTGAAGGCGAATTGGGTGTGAAAATAAATTTCATTTATAATTTGAGGTCGATGAATTAAAATAAAAATGTTTAATTATTTTCAACGGTAGGCGAATTTACCCCAAAAAAACTTCCACCATGTAATTTTTAGGCGAATGGACCCCAGTGAAATGATCCAAAATTAGCCTTTTAAAGATTTTAAAAATCCTAAATCGGGCCAATTTATGATATTTCACACTTATGCATAACCCTGGTTGTAGTTGAAAAATTGACTAAGGCTGCACATTTCATAGCAATAAATACCAAGGATGATGTCTCAGTTGTGGCTAGTAGGTTCACCTAAGAGATATTCAGACTCCATGGCTATATCGAGATGATTACTTTGGATAGGAACTCCAAGTTTACATCTAAATTTTAGCAATCTCTACATCGTCCTATAGGTACTAGAATGAACATTAGCTCTGCTTTCACCTAGAAATGAATGGGCAGATTGAGAGGATGAACAAAGTTTTGAAAGACATGCTATGCATGTATTACATGGATTAGAAGTCCAAATGGGAGGACTATATTCATTTAGTAGAATTCGCCTACAACAATGGCCATAATTCATCCCTAAGCTTGGTCCCATTTGAAGCCTTATACAATAGGAGATGTAGGACACCCTTGTCCTAGGATAATACTGAGGATTGGGTTGTACTTGGGCTTGACATGGTTAGAGAAATGGAGAACCAACTAAGGATAATTAGGTAGAGGCTTAAGGAAGCCACAAATCATCTAAAAAGCTATGCCAACCTAAAAAGAACTCCAAGGGACTTCTCAGTAGGAGATAAGGTGTTCCTAAGGGTTAGACCCAAGAAGAGTGCCATTAAGTCAATAAAACTAGACCCCTGTTTTGTTGTACCTTTTGAAATCATGAGCAAAATTAGTCTTATGACATACAAACTTGCTTTACCATCCAATCTGTCTAATATCCATGACACTTTCCACATATCCTTGCTTAAGAAATACATTTCTAAACTTGTTTATATGTGGGATTTTTCTAAATTGATGGCAGACCCTGAGGCCATTGAGGTGCAGCTGGTGAAGATCCTAGAATTACGATCCAAAGCAATGAGAAAAGGGACCCTAGATAAGTGCAAGGTCAAATGGGATCAACATTAAAAAAGGAGAGCCACTTGGGAGAAAGTGGACATTATGAGAAAACATTTTCCTTTTATATTTGATTTATAAAAAAACTATGATACAGGGAAGATAAAGAGGACTGTGTCTAGATTTAAGGGAGGAGGATGTAGCACCCACCCCAACCAAACTATTTTGAATTTTTATTATGTATGTGTGGTGGATGTAATTTCATGTATTTAGCATAGTTTTATCCTGGACATGCAAAATGTTAAAAAAACAATGTTTATGTTGCCTAAATGGCGTTACATATTTTTTTTTGTTAACATGGATATTTATGACAGCTAATGTTATCCATGATTATGATATTGCTAACTCTGCATGCTTCCACGATGGTTATCACACTTGAAGGTGAATAACGTCCAATGGACACCTTGATGAAAATATTATTATTTCCTTAAATTCAGCTAATGAGGGAGCTGAATAGTAATGCACTTATGTTTAGGTTTACTAACCTTTCTGGTAGAGCAATAACAAGGTAATATGAACCATATCTTTAAGCTCCTTATGTATTTAAAAAGGATGGAATTGATAAATTATTGTATATAATGTCAAGAAATTTAAATGGTTAATTTCTTGTGACTATGCTATCAACTTATTATCCATCTGATCACCTCATAATAAATTTTTGTGCATGTTGAGTTTAGAAGGGAAGCCAATCATAATAGAGGAGATGGCTAAAGATAGTACCCCGGATGTCCCATTGGTGTTGAAGCAAATGGACAAGAATTAATGCTTGTCCCTTACTCATCATGGCCTCTATTAAAGAGTGCTTGTTCCTTGCTCATCATGGCCTCCATTAAAGAGGTAGACTCGTGAGAGTCTAGGTAAGGGTGCAGGCCTCATGGCTTTCTAAAATAAATAAACGCCTAATTGGATTTTGAGAGGCAGCTATTGAATATTAAGGAAAAATGAATAAATGAACCTCAGATAGAGGATAATAAAAAAAGACTAATATCAATGGTAGGTAGGTACTCTCCCTCTGAGTGATCGAAAGGTATCAGAGAGGAGGTGGACAATATATGATTTATAGAAGGGTAGTAAGTGTGGAGGGAAAAAAAAGAGAGGGCAAGGTAGAAAGTGAAGAGAGGAAGGAGGAGAGCAAGAAGGGGAGGGAGCAAACCAGAGTCGCGGAAGACTATCGCGTTAGACTTGAATCAGAACATCCCACTCTGGTAAATCAGTACGTAATTTACTACTCAATCTTTAATATCTTCCTTTGTAAGACACTAATGTCTTCTCTCATTTTACTAGATATTTAAGATCTGAGTTGATATTAGACTCTATCGTCATCGGATAACGTTGATGACTATTATTATTTTATCTCTCAAATTAATACTTCTGCCGTGTGTCAAATTGTGTAGAACTTCCCACATTATCCTCCATGTTTTGTATTTGTGTCATTATATTTCAAACACTGCGTATTGGGTTTTGTGGGACGGTTCCATCCAATTGCTTGTATTCATATTTTTTTGGCATCACTGCTAATGCATGGAATGTAGTATGGTGTCCACGTCCTTATCATGTGGTTATGCGCTAGTTTACTTCCATAGGATTTTCATGATATAACATGGATATTGTGCTAGTTTTTCTTAAAAGTTGTTCTTCGAGTAAGAGTAGCACTATATTAAAACCATTTATATGGGTTGCTCTCAATTAACGATGCTAAGATATTAAATTATGCTGATCGATGCTGACCAAACAATATCGTATATCATATTGGCCTTGATTTATGATACCATGTTAAACCGTATAATGTTGTGCTTAGCAAATAATATTATATTTTGAACTATGATGTCTAGGACAATATCGTATATGAATATTGGTTAATGATATCATATCTAGAATTGCACTTGAGGTTATTTGGTAATAATATTACATGATTATATTGAACTGGGCAGTATCGTATTTTAATATGGGCTTGATTTATGATGTCAGGTTAGTTGTATATTGTGGGTGTTTGAATAATAATGCTATGTTTTGATATATGATGACTTGGATAGCATCGTATGTCAATGCTAACTTCAGGTTTATAATGTCTTGTATAGGTTTGTAATTCTTGTGGACATCTAGCTGACAGTGATAGGTTTGATTTGTAGGAACCAACGCTATGTTGGAATGCATGTGACCTGAATAGTGCTACTCATTGAGGAATACCTTCGGTAGATGTTGGTATGAAAAGTATTATGCTTAGATCTAAGTTCGCTTGGGTAGCATCGTGTACTAGTGGTAGTTTTAGATAAATGATGCCATGTTTAGCTTGAATGCAACTATGGTTTGGTTAATTATTTTTGGGGATTATGTTATGTTAACCCTAGATCGCATAACGTTATATAGAAGGGCCTTCATTAGCATTTATGTACACAAAAGGGAGTATTGTTTCTCACTCATGGTGATAAATTCATGAACATGGTAGATTAAGGTTGCTATAATTTTTCTGGATGACATAGTGCTATGTGGAATTAATGTCTGAATGACTTGAAATATTGGGGACGTTAATAAAATACCAATCTATATATGTTTACCATGGGTGCATGTTCAACATGGTCGCTAAAATATTTTGCCGTGTTGCATGATAAATAGTGTGTCAAACTCAAGGTGTTGGTACATGTGCAAGTAAATAATTAATTTTCAATTGAGAGGTTGAATTATATTTGTGAATTGACTGAAGTTATGTTCTTCATCGCTAGTTTGGTAGTTCTACAAAACTATTTTGGATGTAAGATACTTGTGGTGGGGTAGTTAAGATAGTATATGGGACTAGATTAAAAAAAAGGGTTGACTCATGAATGTTAAAATGGGATTCTTAGAATGATAAGCACAGTGTCATCCATGACATATCAATATGTGGAGTCAATTTGTTTTTCAAAGTTGATGGACTGAAATATATTGTAATAGCGTAAGAGTGAGGGTATCTTTATGTCAAAAAAAAAAGGGATTATGGGTCCCTTTTTAATGTAATATTTGGATGCACCATCTTGTGCTTGATGAGGAAGAGGTTCCTTGGGTTTATTAGGATAAAGGGACTATGGGATCCCTAAGCATCTAAAAAAAATGTAGTATTTTGAAAGTGGTAAAGGAGAACCAAGAAGGATCTTCCAACAATTTTTGTACAAATTAGAAATGATTAATAAAATGGAAATGGACTTGAGGTTGGGTTTATTCCCTGTGAGGGTTCCCAAGGTAAATACCTTGTTATGTGGTTTGTGCTTTGTATATTTTATCTATATCATTGCTTTATACTCATGATTGAAATTACTACTGTTTGGCATAATGATATTTATGAGTTTGAGGAGTTTTATTACATGCTTTTGATGTATTATTAAGAACCTAAGGAGGGTATAATAAATAACAATGATATACTCTATGTTTTCTTACAAATGATGTAGTTAGACTTTAAATAAAGGAAGGAAATAAAGACCTTTCAAGAGAGAAATAGAAATTAAATTAAGCACTAAATGAAGAAGCATGATCATAAATTTGAACCTCATTCCATCGAAGATTAGGCATATTGCTTAAGTATGATTTAAATATTCATTGGGTGAGATAGATAGCTTAGGCTAACTCACCAAGAAGATGAGCCAGATAGATAAGCTTGCTTCCCCAAAATATGAGACTTATAGTTTGGGATAGCTCATCATTTGGGATGAGACTGGTAGTCAAGGAAGTTCATTGCTAAAATAATACTGATAGATTTGGCTAGCTCATCATGGAGATGAGACTGATATCTAAGCTATATCATTAAGGAGGTGATACTGATAGCTCGGGCTAGCTCATCACAATACTAATAGCTAGGTGAAATCACCCTCATAGTGAGACATATAGCTAAGATAACTCACTACCATGATGAGAATAACAACTTAGAATAGCTCATCAAAAATATGAGACTGATAGCTAGAAAAACACACCCTCATAGTGAGACAGATAGCTAAGCTAACTCACTACCATGATGAGAATAATGGATTAGGATAACTCGTTGGAAATATGAGATAGATAGCTAAGCCAACTCATGGACTTGATAAGAGAGATAGTGAAGGTATCTCATCACATAGGATTGGCAGTAACTAGAATCATTAATTCTTGATTCGAGTGTAGTGGCTCGGGCTTGTTGTTGCCATTGCACAACTTACCCCAAATTTGGGGACCCACCTTAAATTTTGATGTTTATGGAAAATTTTGGTTTGCATTGAGTGATTTCTTGATTAGTTATATCAAGACATGTTGGTGATGTGGATGAGTTTTAGTAAATTTTGAAGGTTTAACATGGTCATGCTTAGTGGTGGATTTTTTGTTTATGTTTGATCTCATTGTCCTCATATTTTTATCACATCCCATTTTGAGTACCACATTGCTCATGTTCTTAAGATTTATCTAGTGGCCTTTTTGGTGTTATATAAGCTTAGTTCAAGGTTTATATCGAATCATTCTTGAATCTAGTTCATTGATTATCCATGGATCAATAAAAATAAAAAATAAATAAAAAAGAAAAACAAAGAAAAGAAAAAATAAATAAATAAATAAAAATGAAAAAAATATTAATATATATATATATATATATATATATATATATATATATATATATATATATATATCAAAATGAAGCCATCAATGTGCTTCTCTTGTTTTGAAAAGTCTAATTTAACTTTATTTTGTGGAAGCTTTAATTTAATTTTATTAATGGTTTTATTTTGGGATGTTTAATTTAAGTGATTTTTATGACAAGTTATTAAAAAAATTGTGGGCATGATTTTTGAGATGAATCGAAACTCGGCCAACCAGTGGATGCAACACTAGAACATGGTCAATGGGATCAATGAAACGATTTCCAAGGTGTTGCTAGGGCACAGTTTTCAATGCATGAGTTCCAAGATACCCCAACGAGCTAGCTGAATCGCTTTTATTAATGCACATTTGCATTGATAAAGGATATTTTGTGCTTTCACTTGGCACATGTGAGACTAACCCAAGAAACGTATATGAAAATAAGCTCTCATGGACAACATCATTCAATAGGGATACTACACTAGCATGCATCCATGACCAACATCCACGCTACGAATACCGTCCGAAGCCTCCTATAAGGGTCTTTTAAAGCTTTTGAAAGATGGGACATAGTTCATCTCATGGCAATTGTGTGGGAATGGAAGCTTGGTGGGCATATCCAAGTTTTAACTAGATCTTGGGCAATTCAATATCATCCTCTCCATCCTCGATTTTATCACACACAAAAGTATTGAATTTACCATTGATATCGTGGGCCTCCTCTAGGATTTCACCAACGAAGATATCATTGAAAACTTAGACAAAAAGAATGATTTCTCCATGGCATCAATCGAATTAATAAAGACATTTATTATTGGTATTTTGCATATGTATGCTCATTTGAAAACTGTAATTTTACATAATTATCGGTGAATAGACATGTTTTAATCTATGAAAATCCAAGAGTAGGGTAGAATAAATATGTTTGAGGACTGCATGAAGGAACGGGTCATATGGATGAGCCATGTTGTGTTCAACATGTCATGTCACAACATATTCCTTGGTGTTATTCATCATCAAGATAACTGTTTGCTCAAGCCATGTCTACAGTTGGTAGCCCATAGTGGAATGGTGTCATGTGCTATAAAATCACTATCCTCTAAAGTAACGACTCCTAGATTTTTTCCTACTGTCTATGTAATGATTCTGAAGCAAAGATACTCAAGAGTACAGTGGGTGACTACAGAGCCATTTTAAAAACTATAACTCTACATACGTAGAGCAAGACAAGGTGAGGCTCTACACACTTCAAAAGAATTATGGTTCTCTCTCAAATGGTAGTTGGCAATCACCAAAGGGGTGGTAGAATTTGGTATTGTTCCATTCCATGGTTTCAAGTATGAGCATATGTTTAGACTACGAGTTCCAAAATAATAGACATCGCTTCAACCACATAGAGTTACAAAGGAATATTGCAGATTCTTATATTTTAGTGAAGATAAAATAAATAGCAACACATCACACTTAAATATAATAATAATAATAATAATAATAATAATAATAATAATAATAATAATAATAATAATAATAATAATAAATAAGAGGGAGATTTTTTGCATGAAGGATTATTCAACTTGTATATGGTGAAGGTAAAAGAAAGAAGATGAAGATGAAAAGATTATGAAACAATTTTCAAAATGGTTATGGAAATGAACCAATGGAAAGGGAAATAAAGGAGTTTTTTTTGGTTTGTTTTGAAAGTTTAAATATTGATTTAAATGCACAAAAAAGGGTCAAAGACTTTGTGGAGCAAGTGCATGTTGGAAATCAGATTTTCTTGAAGAACATCTCCTCCCTTGTTGCTAGACTGCACTAAATTTATTGTAATCGATTTAAGCAAGGTATTCTGAAGGAACATGAATTCAATATCTTCCATTTTGGCAATGTATTGGAAATTTTAATAAGTTTTATGCATGCGGATGGTAGACTTATTCATTTTTTCTAATATATTGTGTTATTCCCTTAGAATATTGCATCACATTAATTCTGGGTTGTGTGAAGACTGACCAATTTTAATGTTGATTTAGGTTCAAAATATTTGTTTATGCAGATTCAGGTTGAAATTTTAAAAGTTACGATGACTTGTACTTTTTATGTTATTTTTTTCTAACCCTAGCCTTTTATTTTTGTTAAAGTTTCATCAAATAAAATAAAAAGTAAAAAAAGTCAAAACCCTAAAAAAAAGCACGTAATTTCAAAATTAAAGTTCAAATTTTCATTTTACATAAGTTCACATTTTTAAAGAAAATTTGAGGTTTTAAAATTTGCACAATTTCTCCAATTAATCAATTAGTTTCATTTTATGAAAATTGAAATTTCAATAAATTTCAAATTTTTATTAAAGTGAATAATTAATATGATATTCCAAAGTTTTTTTTTTACATTGCAAAGTTAGATTCAATCATTTAATTTTCATTTTTAAGAAAATCGTAACAATCGAAGATAAAAAAATTGATTAACAATCAAAGATAAAATTTTATTAACAATTGAAGATAAAATTTGATTAACAATCAAAGATAAAATTTTATTAACAATTGAAGATAAAATTTGATTAACAATTTGAGATAAAATCAATTAAAATCAAAATTTCAAAGGTCAAAATCAAATATTTATCAAATTTTAAAGTAGATAGTTGATCAATAATTTCACCTTTTCATAAATTTCATGAACAACAAAATCATTGCAAATCAAATCAACACCAAAACATACCCCTTGTTAACAGGTATATGCAACACTGAGGTATCCAATTAACTTTTGGTATTTCACATTTTCACTAAGCATTACAAGCACTTTAACATATTAAATATAACCTTGGGGAAATCACAAATGTTTCCTTGCAAGAGAGGATATCCAGGCACAATCCTTACTATGAGTATATTCTTCTAATTGGACAAAAATATCATTCAACAAAATTGGCGCTAGAAGGAGGGCCTCTGTGAAGGTAATTGATTCGATCTAAGAAGTTTTTTTTTTCATTCACATTTATTGTTGGAAATTCTCTAATTTATGATGTATTGATTCTAATATTTTAAAAATTGAGAATATTCCTTATTGTTATGGTTTAATTGATGCATTTTTAATGAACATGATGATTGATCAGTTAAACATTTGAAATTGAAAGTCTTTTCATTTCAAATATATTTAAACACTTGTTTTCATTATCGAGACTAGAATCGAAAGTCATAATCACAATATCTAAGGCTTCTAAATATACTATTTTCCATAGCATTTCTCCAACAAGTAGGATCAAAAGGTCTAAGAGTTAGACGATTATTATTCCACCCAGTAGAAGTTCATCGCTACCATAATCCCATTTGTTACCCCAATAGTAATTCCAATGGAAGGAGTTGTAGATTGGTTAGGTGCTCATAGCAATCCTTTAAACATTGTTGGATCAGCCCATGATATTCCTAAAAACTCAAAAAGATATTTACCTTAATATAAATATGATGGAATTAGAATTTCTGAAGAGCATATTCAAGCTTACAAAGATACCTTGATTAGACTAAAAGTTCAACATGAGGATGTTGCTTGTAGAATATTCCCTCTAACCTTAGATGGAATAGCATATGATTGGTACATTAGTTTACCTACAAATTCTATTACATCTTGGGACCAATTGGAAATAAATTTTGTGAATAAATTTAGGCTACCCATAGATCATGTTGTAATCTATCATCAGTTTGCGTAAGCCAAGAGAGAGCCTAATAAACCTTTGAGATTGTTCAATACTCATTTCCATAAGTTGTATAATAGGTTAGTTGCTCCTTATACTCTTTAGGTAAATGCTACCATACATATGTACTTTAGGGTATTGGACCCTTTAATATATATGTTTGTAAGGAGAGCTCCTCAAATCACTACACTGCCCATGATATACAATGAGGCTTTGACTATAGAACAACAATTGATACCACAAGGTTTTGGGATAGGATAGTTTACTTCCATAGGACAACCAAGGTCTTATAATCAAGTACCTATGATCAATCAAGCTTTGTCACAACAAATGCCTATGTTGAATGCCATGCCATTCAATAATTTTAATTTACCATACAATCCACCTATCACGTCCACTTATCCTACCACTATGCTATATTTAGAAAATCAATCCACCACTCATAAAATGGTTCAGATAAATGCTCAAAACATGCCTACATTATTTAATACAACACCAAATTCAAATGCATCAACATTTCATCAAAATAACACAACATTTCCACAAGTTGTCCAAAATTAAATTTTTCCAAAAATTCGAAATCCCACTGCAACTACAAGTAACACAACCAATCAAACTACTTTAAGATAAAATAATGAACCTAATTCTTAGGTAAATGACCTACAATGGGTTGTCCAAAAACTCAGTAGTGATATGGTTCAAATACAGAAACAATTGCCTCAAAATTCTTATCAAAATAGAAATTTTAGTTTTCAGAGAAAATAATGGAATAATCATTTGAACAATGGAGGAGTACCTAATATCATTGTTAATCAGAATAATGCTACCACCTGTTCCAATCATGCAACACCATTGTTAATATTTCATATTTGGCTTTAAAAAATTGGTGTAGGGTGCATTCCATGACATAACATAGTAAGAATGAGTGCCCTAAATTCAAAACATCACTATATATTATACAAAAAGAGATGGATAACATGGAAATTGTTTTAGAAGAAGATCCTTCCCAACAGGCTAGTACCAGAAAAGAGAAAGAATCAACACTTTTTTTTATTTGTGGAAAACATCCCAAAAGGGATGCCACTTTCGGGTAAGACCCAAGGAGGCAGGGGTATCCATTCCGCCAAAAATGCCCAGGACTCGGACCTGGCCTACCACCTTTGACATACTCAAGGAGCAAACAAACACACAAAACCAATTTAAAAATAAGTAAATAAATAAGTAAATAACAACAAAAATAATAAAATAAAATAAAAAACATGCTCCTTGAGTGTGTCAAAAACAAAAGCACAACCAAACACGCACAATAAGATAAAAGAAACCACAACACGAACCACATAGAAAAACACAAGAACCACATAACAAAACACAAACAAGACAAAAACAACAAAACACTACAAAGACATAACCCAAAAAAAACATGAAAAATAAACACAACCAAAACCTAAAAAAAAAAAATAAAAATAAAAATAAAAAACAACCAACAACAGACAATAAACAAAAACAAAAAACATAGAAAACACTCACACATAAAAACACGAATTAACACAAACAAAGAGAAACCCAAGAACAAGAACGAAAAAAACACAAGAACAATAACAAAAAACATTAAAAAAAACAAAAGAACCCACCCACCTTAAAAAACTAAACAAAAAAAACAAAAAAAAAAAAGAAAAAAAAATGAACATAACAATGACCTATCTAGACCAGAAGACTATTAAGGCAAGAATCAACAGAGGAAACAAAATAAAGAATAGAATGAGCTAGGGAACTAAAAAAACTGAATGAACCAAAGAGAAGCAAAAAAAAAAAAGCAAGAAGAAACTAGGTACCTTCGAACTTGGAGCCATCCAAAGAAATGATAGAAAGAAGAGCTTCCCTAATTTGAGAAGCCCACCATCTAGGAGGGTGGCCATAACAAGTAAGATCACCTTTGTCCAAAGCCCAATTAGCTAAAGCATCAACACTCTTGTTTTGATCTCTCGACCACATGATTGTAATCAACTTTCAAAAATCCCATCTGGATTAATTGAATCTTCTCAATAATTCTTTTTATTCTCCAATCCACCTTATGATTCTTAGAAGGAGTCTTCAAGAGATTAATCATAAGTTGAGAGTCAGACTCAACTAACACCTTTTCCCATCCAACCTTAGTAGCCTCCTCGAAGGCCTCTGAGGATACCATACCCCTCAACAAGGTTATTGGAAAGAATACCCAAATTCTCAACAAAAGTAAAAACCAGGGAGCCATCTGAAAGTCTACCAATTCCTCCCACACTGGCTTTTCCAGGGTTCCCTCTAGAGGCTCCATCAGTATTGACTTTTCCAAAATCCTTAGGAGGAGGTTGCCAATTTCTTGTCCTATCCATCTTACTAATACTCACATTCCCTTTAAGTTGGTTGCCCTTAGAAGATTTAATCTTCAATATTTGCATCACTTGATCCCATCTTTGGTGGGAGTTTTGGGGGTGATTAAGGAGTTGATGGACTGATTCAACTAAGTTGGCTATGGTATTTTGCCAAATATAGTGAATATCCTTCCTATCTTGATTAAAAATTTGGTTGTTCCTTTCATTCCAAATATTCCAAAGAAGAATGGTAGAACCCATCCAAACTACTCGCCTAATAAAATGATCAACACCCTCTTGATTAGGCCAATCCCTCCAAAGTTGTTCAAAAGTAAAAAAATTGGACCACTGTAAGCCAAGTAAAGTGGCCATTCTCCTCCATAGCTCGGAGGCTAAAGTACACTCAATAAAAATATGGTTGAGAGTTTCTACATTCTCTTCACACATTTCACATCTAAAAGGGCCATGAAAACCACGCTTCATAAGTTGCTCACCAGTAAGCACCCTACGATGCAATAAAAGCCAATTAAAGAACCTCACCTTAGGCCAGAGCTTTTGAGCCCACAATCGAGAAAATATGTCAGAAGAATGGTTGGGATTATTATGGCATAAGGTCAAATAACCTTGAGCAACTGAATACTCACCCTTAGTAGTGTTGTTCCATCCAAAACAATATTTTTCATGGGACCAAGAGAGGGATCTCATATGAAGGATGCCTTGGATATCTTGTCTTTGCCTTTCTAGGATTTGAATAGGCCAGTCCTCAATAGGGATCCAATATCTACCAACCTTTGAATTACCAAGTATGGTACCGATAAGTAATTAGCCACCTTTATCCAATTAGCTCGGTGAAGCTCCTCCATCCAAGGCCTCCAATCGGGAAACCGAGTTATCAAAGGCTTGTGACCATCCCAAGAATCTGTCCAAAAATTTGCCTGTTGACCATTATGAATGATCCAAAATAATTTTTTCTTTATCAAATCCTCACCAGCCTTAAGAACTGCTAAAATGGGAGAACCTTTGGTAGGAAGTTGATAGCGAACAAGGTCTTCAGGACTTTTGTTCTCAGCATATTTAGCACGGAGATTATTGGCCCAAAGAGCATTGGGGTTATGCAACATCCTCCAATATAATTTAGCAGCTAAAGCTTTGTTGTTATTAATAGAAGACCAGAATCCTAACCCCCCTTCACTCTTAGGAAGACATAAAGTATCCCATTTCACCAAGGCCCATTTTCTTTTCTCCTTAGTACCACTCCAAAGGAAACGATGACTGATTTGATCCAATTCTCGAAGAACAACCTTTGGGATATTCAAAATGGAAGAAACATAAATAGGAATAGCTTGAAGGACTGATTTTACCAAGGTGATTCTACCCCCGTAAGAAAGCCACCTGTTGGTCCACTTTCCAATTTTCTTCTTGACTTTGTCCAACAACCAATTCCAATATTTATTTTTCTGCCTTTGAATATTTATGGGAATACCTAAATAAGTGATTGGAAGGGAGGTCTTCTTATATCTTAATTTATCCAAGACCATGGATTCCTGTCTAGCAGAGCAGTGAAAGAAAATAACTTTAGATTTGTCTTCATTGATCAACCGCCCAAGTAGCCTTAGAAAAATAGCTAATGATTTGCTTAATATTAGAAGCTTCCTTAACTCGTAGCTTTACCTAAAAGAGTAGAGTCATCCACAAATTGAAGATGAGAGATAGGTCTAGCTCCATGAGCAATGGTAACTCCCTCAAGGGTTTTGTTTTCCCTCTTTTTGGTTATAGTCCTACCCAAGCATTCAACAAGAATGATGAATAAATAAGGGGATAGCGGGTCACCTTGCCTAATACCTCTAGAAGCTGGGAATGACTGAGAAGGCCTGCCATTGATAAGAACTAAGTAGGAAACTGAAGAGATACATCCCATAATCCAATCCATCCAATCCTTAGAGAAACCAAATTGCCTCAAAACTTTGATAAGGAAGTGCCAATCCACTCTGTCATAAGCTTTGGATAAGTCTAACCGAATGAACATGGAAGGAGATTTTTGCATATCCATGGAATGGATGGCTTCCTGAGCAAGAACTATCTCATCTACTATTTGACGTCCTTCCACATAACCCCCTTGCTCTGGGGAAATAATCTTATGCAAAAGAGGCTTCAACCTTTCTAGCCATGATTTTAGTAATGATTTTGAGAAGAACATTACATAAAGCAATAGGTCTAAAAGCTGAGATATGATCAACCTCTTGAGCTTTTGGAACAAGAGTAATATAAGTTTTATTGATAACCTTCAAAATTTCTTTGGCTTTCCTGGCTTCTTCCACCACCTCTAATAAATCAACATGAAGGATATCCCAGAACTCTTGGTAGAACTCAATGGGAAAACCATCGAGACCTGGGGTTTTCCCTTTTTGCATTTTAAAAACTACTTGTTGAAGCTCATTGATAGTAACAGGAGCAGTCAAAATAGAGTTCTCCTTCGAAGTGATAAGAGAAGGGATTGCTTGAAGAACATTTTGTTGTGAAGCTGAGTCAAGAGGAGTAGCAACAAAAATATTGGAAAAGTAATCAACAACAATAGAGTTCATGCCATCCCAAGTATAAACAACATCTCCAAAATCTGATTTTAAGGAAGAAATAAAGTTGTGAGATCTTCGAGCTAGAAGAGATTTGTGGAAGAAATTTGTGTTTCGATCTCCTTCTTTGAGCCATTGAATTCTAGATTTTTGCTTCCATAAGATTTCTTCTCTTTTTTCCCATTCCTCTAACCGAGTTGTGAGTTTAATTTCATCTCGCACTTCTCTTCTCTCGTGAGGCCATCTAAATGGATTTTCTTATTCAAATTTTCAAGATGAGCAATAACTTCATGTTTTTTTTATGAACATCCCCAAACTCTTTCCAGTTCCAAGTCTTGATTTTGGATTTAATGTATTGCAGTCTTTTGGCAAAATAGAACATCTTAGTCCCATGCCTAGGTTTACCTTCCTTCCACCATTGTTGCACACGAGGTCTGAAGGAAATGTCTCTAAGCCACATTAATTGAAAACAAAAAGGAGAGAAACTCACATTGGTTTTCCACATTTCCACCATGACTCGCCAATGATCCGAACCAACATTATTAAGAGTCTTCACTTTAGGAATGTGACCATGGATTAAGAAATTTTTAGAGAGCAAAAACCTATCCAATCTCTCCATTATACAAGCTAAGCCTTGCCTTCTGTTAGACCAAGTCATAAGGCCATTATCCAGTTGGATATCCACAAGATGGAGGTTTGCAATATATTCGCTCATGAGGTCAATGCTTTTGTCCAAATTTCTATTTCCCCCCTTTTCTCATCCAGAGAGAGGATGGTATTGAAATCTCCTCCGATCAAGATCCAAGCTTCAGGAAAATGAGAGATAATATGAGTAATATCCTTCCACTGTCTTCTTTTTTCCTCCAAAGAAGTCGGAGCATAAACAATAATGCAGAGCATAATTTGGTTGGAATGTCTACTTTGAATAGCTATAGCCAACAAACCCCAACCGCCAACCATATGGTGAATAACTACCTCTTTTGGGTCCCAAAGACAAGCAATGCCACCAGAAGTCCCTTGGGAACCGAGGGAAAGCACTTTTCTAGCTGGCCAAATTTTACCGGCAATTGAGTCCATATCCTCCATTGACATCTTTGTTTCTTGAAGGAAAACAAGATGTGGATGATTTATCCGAATCATTCTTCTAATTTCATTTTGTTTTGAAAGACTCCCTTTGAGTCCTCTAATATTCCAAGTGATGATCTTCATTAATACCAGGGCTAAAAAAGTTGGGAAGGGCATTAATCTTACCTTCCTCTACAAGCTTTTCACCTTCTTTTACCATATGATATTGATTGGTCTTGCGACCTGCTTTTTGATTAGAATCCATCTTCAATTTTTTTTCCCTGTTTCTTGACTTATTCCAATTGAATCTGAGATGGCTTCTAACCTTGAAGAATGCTCGTACACAACCAAAATTTTACTAGATGGTTCAACGGAGTCTATATTGGGACCTGCATTATTTGAAGTTTTGACATTTGAAAGATTGTTTTTCTTGTGTAAATTTTCTCCCTTTTTTTTTGTTGAAAACCTTTGATTTGTTGGTTTGTCTCTCGAGTTCTTCCCTTCATATTTAAATTGTGTTTCTAAGATTTTAGTTTCCATTATTTCCTCTTCCTCACTTGGGACATCATTTGTGGAAAGGATTTCAAACATATTAGCAGATGACTTTGATTGATCCTTCATAACTAGTTTTTTCTGAGTGTTCTTCTTCTTAGGTATTTGGAAACCTGCTGAGTTTATATCTTCTTTCTTTTGATCAAGAATTTTATTTGGGCAAGCACTGGCCAAATGACCATATTCATGGCAAATTCTACAATGAAAAGGAATGTTCTCATAGTCCACTACTTGCTCCCAAGTGTCTTCCCCAAATTGTAATGTGATCTTTTTAGGTAGGGGTTTGTCAAAATCCATTAAAACACAAATTCGAGCATAAATAATATGTTCAAAATTTTGAGTACAATCAACAATCATCATAAAAGTTCCTAAAGAGTTTCCAATTGAAGAAAAAATAGTAGGATTCCAAAATTCAATAGGGAGGCCAAAGAGTCTAACCCACACGGGAGCTATAGAAGGCATCTCTTCTTCGGATTTAAATTTAGTATGCCAGGGCTTCATGAAAAGCCCTGCCCTTCCAAAAAACCAAGGACCCCCTTGAAAAGTTTTCTCTCTATCTTCATTATTAGCAAATAAAACAAGAAAATAACCATTTGGATAAATAGAGATTTGTAACTCACCTTTAGTTTTCCAGCTTTTTGCAGCCCAGACTTTGAAAGCAGATAGACTCGGACGAAAACCCACGAACCGACAAATTAGTCCTCTTTTTTCCAAATCTTCAATGCCAGTCTGAATGTTACCCATATCAAGCTTAACAATAGGAGTTCCATCACCTGCTTTAAGACATCCTGACTCCATTTTCCTTGGATCAATCTTAGGCATTCTTAGAGGTTTATGGGAAGCCCTAAGATTGATATTAGCATTGGGCTGAGGCTGTCCACCATGAAGGGCATCCCTAAAATTCATTTTTGGGGCTGAGTCTTCGAAATTCTTACCCTTGACAGGGGTTTTCATAGTAGAATTATTTTGTGGGTGCACCTTAGCACCAGATTCACTTGAGATATGAGCCATTTTTTGATCAACTGCTTGAAACTTGTTTCGTGATCTCTTTAATCCTTGCCCTAGACGTCGTGGAAAGGTATGGTTTTCACTTTTCTTTTGTGCAGCAAATTGGAAGTCGTTGTCACTCAAGTTCATAGTATGATCTATTGAAAGACAAATTTCTAACCCATATTGGATCCCCTGCAACATTTCCTGCTAAAATATTGAGCATAAACCACAAAAATATTGGCCGCTAGGGCCCGAAGGCCCTAAAAACCAACCTCTGGAGCTGCTTGCACTCAACCCGGATGAAACCCTCGCATAGCCGCTTGCCAAATATCTCGTTCACACATAGGGATGCGCTAGGATCTGTGTTGCTCCAAATGATATGAAAATTGGTGGAGACGTTCTAGGGTTTTTCAGGCATCTACCCTCAAAATTTTAGCTCAATCCGAGTCCGGATGAGTGAGATATGGCCGAAACGAGTTCGACAGTTTGGGCAGTCCTACGAACTCTTCCTCAAGAATCAACGCTAGTTGTTGAAACATTTGGATAAATTGAAGAATATGAAGAAGGGTATGATGGGTCTATAGAAGAGGAAGTTCAAGCCTTCATAAAATTTAAAAATAAAAATCATAATTACAAGCTTAGGAATAAAACTAAAGCTCCTTTTACTTCTTCTACTCCCCCAAATAACACCATAATTCCTCTTGACACACATGCTAGTAACAATCCCATGCCTCCATATAAATTTGATCCACCTCAACCACCACATAAAAAAAATTACATATAACATTGTGGAGGATTTAAAGAAAACAAAAGCAAATATCTCTTTATTTGGTGTTGCTAAGTTGACTAATCAGCAAGAATTTTTGATGCAGGATTTTGGTGATAAAAGAAAAAATGAATCTCAAAAAGCCATGGATGTGCAATTTGCTTCAAAAAGGGAAAAAGGAGAAGCTACTTCCTTTCTTTTGACCATAATAATTGCAAGAAGAAATTTGCATAATTGTCTTGTTGATTCAGGAGCATCCGGTAATGTCATGCCTCACATTGTTTATCAAAATTTGGGTTTGAAACCCATCCATTTTAATAGAATAGTTGTGCAAATGGATAAATATGAAGTTAATATGGTTGGAATATTTAAGAATTTTCACATAAAACTAGCCTCAGAACCTAGATACAATAGTATATTGATATACATGTTGTAGATATACCTAACAAGTATGGAATATTGTTGAGCAGAGATTGGTCTAGGAATTTAAACGGATACATGACCATAGATTGTTCACATATGTAGCTACCATGGAAGGGTGTTTCTAACCAAATTAGAGTTGAAAGAGAACCTAGAATCAAGGATTTAATTACTAAATATAACAAAACCAATAAATTTTTTTACAATGATTCTGAGTTAGGTGTTTACACTTTGGAAATAAAATTGGATGTAGGTGAATCTGAAAATGAAATACCATCTATTAATCCAATTAAGGATGAAAATATTGTTTGGATGCTTAAATATGATGGATCTAAATTCAAAAATTATAGTGGAGATGGTGTGGAATTGATTAGTCTTAAAGGTAAGTTATCTCTGGCAACTTATTGATTACAGTTTCCTTGCACTTGTAATATTGCAGAATATGAGGCTTTAATATTCGGTTTATAGTTAGCCTTAAATAAAAACATTAAATATTTGAAAGTTCTAGGAGATCCAAAATTAGTTGTTAAACAAGTGAAAGGCCAATACACATATCATGATAAAAGGCTAATTTATTACATAAATAGATTTAGGAATTTGATTTATGAATTCTATGCTTTCAATATTTCATTGAT
The DNA here is from genome assembly GCA_028583015.1 of Wollemia nobilis. Lineage (NCBI taxonomy): Eukaryota > Viridiplantae > Streptophyta > Pinopsida > Araucariales > Araucariaceae > Wollemia > Wollemia nobilis. The sequence continues at coordinate 1,492,048 of JAQPPZ010016508.1, read as the reverse complement.
ATCTAGGAAAAACAATAAAATTTCTAAATCTTTAGCTATCGTAGCAGGTACTCTTAAGCCTATTGATAATAGGAGGCTCAACAATTTTTCAATTGAGTTAATACCCTATCCTTCTATACCTGACAATATGAAGAATTTACAGGAATTTGAAAGTGACAGATACATTTTTGATTTCGTAACTAATTTAGATGTTTTTGAAAATCAAGTGATTGATGAGGACGAATTGAAAGAGGATGAAAATGAGTATCATGAGGTAAAAAATAAAATCAACATGATTCCTAAAGGTATAGTTTCTCTCAGAAATATTTTTGATATTGTTTACAAAAGTAAAAGTTGTAATAAAACCTCTCTAAGGATGCTTATAATTCCATTGATCTTGGGATTAATAAAGACCCGCATAATGTACTCATAGGAAAGGCTTGCACTCATCATGAACAAGAAGGAATAATTAAGGTTTTGAAATATTACGTTGATGTAATGACATTGGTTTTTATGAGAATTTAAAGACTTACGATGAAAACATCATAACCATACTATTCATTTAAAGTCAGATTCAAAACCATTTAGACAAAAACAAATATACCAATTAACCCATTTATAGAGCCTCTTATACAAAAGGAGGTTAAGAAATTATTGGATGCTAAGATTATATTTTCAATTTGATACTCTACATGGGTAGAAAACATTGTACCAGTTAGGAAGAGAACATGTGAAGTCCATTTGTGTATTGATTTTAGAAATCTCAATAAGACCTCACAAAAGATAACTACTCCTTGCCTTCCATTGATCATATTTTTCAAATGGTGAATGGTTATGAGATGATGTATTTTCTTGATGGTTATTATTGATATAACCAAATTCATATCGACCCAAAAAATAGAATGAAAATTTATTTTACCATGAAGTAGGGTACCTTTGCTTACAAAAGAATACCTCTTGGATTGCTTATCATAGGTGCCACATCTTAGAGAGCTATGGATTATACATTTAGAGATTTGATACATAAATGCATAGTTATTTATGTTGATGATATTTCTATTTTTTCAAAGAATAGATCTAACCACGTTAATGATTTGAGAAAAGTTCTTCAAAGGTGTAGAGAGCATGGCATTCCCTAAATCCCAAAAAGTGAATTTTTTGAGTAACTGAAGGTAAAATTTTAGGCCATGTCATCTTAAAAGATGGAATTTCCATAGATCTTGAAAGAATTAAAACCATACAGAAAATCCCTTTTCATGGTAGCAAAAAAGAATTACAATAATTTTTTAGGAAAATCAACTTTGTTAGGAAATTCATTTCAGGATTTGTTGAAATAGTCAAACCATTAAATGATATGTTGAAAATGGATGCTAACATTAATTGGACTGGTGAAGCTAAAAGAAACTTTTCTAGATGTTAAAAATGGAATATCTTCTACACCTACACTTGTGAGTCCTAAATTCCTAATTACAAACATTTTTATATTTATTAATTTGCTTTTGAACATTCTTTTTCTAGTGTATAAACTCAAAAGAACGAAGATAATTCAGATTATCCTATTTCTTCTTGATTTCACCACTAAAATATGCATATTTGAAATTCACTATTATGGATAAATAGGTATATGCTCTTTTCAAAACTATGAAGAAGATTAGACATTACATTTTGCATAGTAGAATTTTTCAATAGTACTTGACCCAGTTGTCAAAAAAATATTGATGTAGAATGAACTGGGAGAAAGGAGAGGCAAATGGATGCCTACTTTGTAGGAGTTTTATTTAGAGATCTATCTGATGAATCTTGTTAGAGGACAAGGTTTGACAAATTCTGTAGCTGAAATCGATCCTCAAATCACGTGTCATCAATACACTATGAAAATCATCACCACAGATGAATGGTATAATGATATTGTGTATTTTATTTTGAATGGTAAGTACTCTAATCACTTTAATGCTATGCAAAGAAAAGCACTTCGATTGAAAAACTCTAATTTTATGATTAAATATAGTATGTTATACAGAAGGAATCATGAAGAAATTTTCCTTAGATGTTTGAGTAAGGATGAGGATATGCAAATTCTCAAGGATTTTCATGGTAAGTATGGGACTGGGCATGGATCAACTAATGCTAAAATGCACAAGATTTTGAGATTTGGTTACTATTGACCCCACATTTTCAAAGATGCCCATGCCCATGTTCATTCTTGCCATACATGTTAGATTACTGCCAACAGAGAACAAAATACCTCCATTCCTTTACAACCCATATTTAAGACTAAACATTTTGCACAATGAGGTTTAGATTTTGTAGGAGTTATTAACCCAAATTCTTCACCTAGCCACAAATATATTTTAACCATCATAGATTATTGTACTAGATGGACTGAAACCATTCCCACTAAGATCTGTATTTTTGAAGTGGTTAATCAAATTTTAGGACACATTATTACTAGATTTGGTATGCCATATTCTATTAATTGTGACAATGGTTCTTCTTTCACTTCTCTTCAGTTTGTAGAATGGGCTTACGATAATAAAGTAAGCATAAAGTTTTCTTCAAATTATTACCCACAAGGTAATGGTTTAGCATAATCTACTAATAAAAACTTATTTTCTATAATTAAGAAATTATTGAAAATGAATCCTAGAGATTGGAATAACAAGCTAAAATATGCTTTGTGGGAAGATAGAACTAGATAAAAAGGGTCCATAGGTACTTCTCCTTATCATTTAGTTTATGGTCAAGATCCCATTTTTCCTTCTAACCTAAAATTATAGACTCTTCAGTTTATGAAAGATTATCTTGAAATTGATGATAAAATAGAGGTAAGATTTACTCACTAAATAATTCTATATGGAAAGAGGGAAGATGCCTTACAATATTTTAGTAAACATCAAGGGATTGTTAAAAGGTGGTTTGATAAGAGAGCCAAAGTAAAAACCTTTATAATTTCTAATTTGGTTTTGTTGTAGGATAAGACACATAAAAAGAAGGATGATCATGATAAATTTGATAATATTTGGTTAGGACCCTACAATATTCTTAGGGAAAATGCATTTAGATTGCAGAATTTGAGTGGAGAGAACATTCCTTTACCTGTCAATGGACAGTTCTTAAAACATTACTTCCATTCCTGAGATAGAAAGTACTATCATCACTTGTATATATTCATCTGTTGTACATAGTTTTGGGTTTGCAAGTTTTGCTTGTATGTAACTTTAGTGTTTTGTTTTAATTTTTTCTTGTGCATAGCTCTGTGTGTATGTACCATTTGGATACAATCATTCCATGTTTTTTTATTTTATTGTATTTCATTTTGATTTTTTTTTGGTTTCCATTGTTGGTCTTTCAATAATATAGGTTCATGCCAAATTTTGTATTTTGGTTTATGTTCACATTTTGGATTTCTTCACTTTCAAAGCATGTTGGGTTTTTGTTTTCCAGATTGTGGTATAGTTGTGTAGTAGTAATAATCTTTTGTCACTTTGTTGGAAGTGTTTCTTAGTCATGGAAGATGGATAACTTGTTTGAAATTAGGTGAAATTGAAGCTAAGGAAATTGGATTGTTTAGTGGTTATTCTTGAATTGTGGATTAAAATAGTGGATATTGAAGTAATACGACATGTTGCTAAAGCTTCACATGTAAAATCACATTTAAAGGATATTTTTGACTCCTGAAGGATGAAATCATCTTGGTTTGTTGATAAGGCAAAAATTCTTATAGATTCCATATAAAGCCTTAGATGATCTCTAACCCAAGGGGCACATATGATATTTGTAAAATAATCAAATGCTTATAAAAAAAGAGAAGCAAATCAATCTAGTGACCGAATGGTTCAGATAATCTCTACTAGGGATATAGACACCTGGCTGACAGTAGAGCAAGGTATAGAAGATATCAAGGTCATATCGACCGGAGCTATGGACACTTAAATGACAGTGGAGCAATGTAGAGGTAAATTTTTACGACTAATATTTTTCATAGTCTAATTGTAAAATAGGTGATCGAATTTTGATGGATTCAAAAATAAAGAATGAATTCACAAAACACACACTAAGCTGAAGTGAATAAGGTATTTACTTTTAGTTGAAGCTATTTGAACCCCATATTTCTTGGGTATTACTAGATGATTTATTTTTCTAACCTTTGGTTTTCTTGATTTTGTATTAGGTTCTTTATCCAAAATACTTAGGAGTATTTTCCAACAAAGTTACCATTTGTTGTTGCCATTGCACAACTTACCCCAAATTTAGGGACCCACCTTAAATTTTGATGTGATTTCTTGATTAGCTATATTGAGACATGTTGGTGATGTGGATGAGTTTAGTAAAGTTCGAAGGTTTAACATGGTCATGCTTAGTGATGGATTTTTTTTGTTTATGTTTGATCTCATTGTCCTCATGTGTTTGACCTCATGTTTTTATCACATCCCATTTTGAGTACCATATTGCTCATGTTCTTAAGATTTATCTAGTGGTCTTTTTGGTGTTATATAAGCTTAGTTCAAGGTTTATATCGAATCATTATTGAATCCAGTTCATTGATTATCCATGGATTAATAAAATTAAAAATAAAAAATAAAAAATAAAAACAAAGAAAAGGAAAATAAAAATAAATAATATATATATATATATATATATATATATATATATATTATTTTGGTAGGTAAAAGTAATTTTATTTACTTTACAGGTTGGAGGGTCCCGCCCCTTTGTACATATGGATTATCCCTATCAGGGAAGACACAACCCAATACCCAAGGGGTATGGATACGCCAACAAACAAAATCGTACCAAAAACTAACACAGAAAAACAACACAGGAGTCTTTCCGACCTCATACAATATCAACCACATAAACAAAAATCCAAAAAACTAGGACCACCAAGCCCATGCAGATCATGAGCCAGACACCTTAGTTCCCAGTATTATGGGATTTACCACTCTCTTCATTTTTGGTACTATCCCCACCAGGTAGGAGAGATTTCAAAATAGCAGGGAGTATTTTGAGCTCCTTAATGGCACTAGTCATAATATTATTCCCTTCATGTTAAACATTGGTTGCCGTCTGGAAGTGGCCAATTACCTCATTAATGCAGGTCAGGGCCATAGTACACAACATATACTGGGTGGTGAATTCATTGACTCGGTCCTTTTGGTTGGCATCCCGAGGCTCTGAATGCTACTCCTCTTGAGCTTCCTGATGGATATCCTCCTAGGACTCATCATCATCGTTGGTGAGGTCTTGGAATGAGCGATTATCACTCTGAGTTGACTCCGATAGATGCCTAGATGCCCTTCTTTTCTAAACTTCATGAAGGGCAGCAGTGTCAGGGTCGATCTGCAAGGAAGCTGGTTCGACAATGGCCATGGAGCTGAAGGGGTTCTTGGTGCCGGTAATGGGACTGATAGGAAAATAGACAGAGTGAAAAAGGGTTACCGATGAAAAGCACACAAAAAAAGTGAAGAGAGCGAAGCAAAACTCCCAAAAAATATGGGTCATGGATGAGGGAATCCGAAACAACAGCTTGAGGCCAAAAAACCAGGCATGAACACGACTCATGCTAGAGGTAATGGTCTTGGCAAAAAAAGAGGTCACGGAGTGGTAGAAATTTGGTTTTCGATAGAGACACAGAAGACCATACCATCGCCTGAGAACACACGGGCGAAAGGGGGAGGTAACAGAGTCTGCGCTAGCCTCGGAGTCTGCACCAGTGTTGACAAACACTCTCATGAGCGGGAAATCATTAACGTGGTGGTAAGGACCACCGTTATTGGCACTAAGGCCCTTTGGTGTTAAAGAGACACCGTTAGGGTGGCTACAACCACCGTTGTTTGAGGAGCTAAGATGCTATTGAGGGTTGGGTTTGCCCCTCCTTGGTATTGAGGAAATACTATTGCTCGCGTAGCCAGGGCTACATTCTAACACAATTCCCTGCATCATATTTGGCTTTTTTGGTGATCTCGCATGGGAAACTATTTTCCCAAACCATTAAGGAAGTTTGAAGGATGGCCTTATTGGCTAGAGCATCGACCACCTGGTTAGCCTCTCTATAGACATGATTGATACAGTTCTGCTTCTTGTCGATGAAGTCTTTTTGACACTCCTGGACAATGTTCTGGATGTTTTTCCCACCCTTGGAATTATTTTGAACCAGTCCCACAATAACTTCTGAATCGCCTTCAAAGATGATGGGGTTATTCATGGATTTGCATATGGTGATGCATCGCCAGAGAGCTCTAGCTTCGACATAGTTGTTGGTCTGGGTACCCAAATTTTTGGCAAAATCTCGTATGATGATTCCGTTGTGATCCCTAACCACCCCTCCTGCTCCTGCCTTGCCCGGATTGCCTTTGGAGGCACCGTCAAAGTTAGCCTTCAACCATCCTTGGGGGGGAGGGATCCATTTGGCTGCATTTCTATCCCTGTGAGGCTCTTTGACTTTGCAGCAGTCTTGGGGAATCTTGAGGACCCTGAACAGGTGGCCTTCTATTCCATCCTGGGGAATTTTTGGGCAAGGAATGAGGCTACTATTTTCTATTGCAAAAATTAGGGCTCTTGATGCAACTGCTTCGTGATCCCTGTAGTCTTCACTAAAAATCCTCCTGTTGCATTCCAGCCAGATTTTCCAGGTAGTGTGATGGACCATAGACTTCCACAGAAAGTTCAGTCTCGGGTTCTTGAAGGTATCAGGCCATTGGACAAACATGTCCTTAACCATTCGTGGCCTTATCCAGCAAACCTGCAATTTGTTGACCACCAGGGAAAACACGTTGCTTGTGAAAGGACAATCCATGAGAATGTGTTGGGTAGACTCCCAAGCTTGCTCACACAGGTAACACCTGTTAGGGACAATGATTCCCCTATGCATCAGATTGTCCGTAGTAAGGAGCTTATTATGAGCAGCCAACCAGCAGAAGTGAGCGACCTTAGGGATTAGAGCTTTAAGCCATAAAATTCTTGCTAAAATCTGACCGTTGTTAAGGTTGACTTCCCTGGTACTACTCTCAATGAACTGGGCTACGGATTTGACAGAAAAATTACCCTCAACTGTGCCTTTCCAGTAGTGCTGATCTTTGATCTGGGATTGGGGGACAAAATTTGCCCTCATGATCGCTTGGATCTCTGTCACTGCGTTGATGATAGATTCGTTCCTGAGTCTGAACTGCACATTCTTCCACATTTTGACACCCTGGTTAGAGGTGATGAAGTCTACTACGTGAGTCCCATACTTGTTATCTGTCAGGTGTTTTATTACAGCCAACCTCTGATCTTTTATGAGGGGGTCTTTTCTGGCCCAGGCATCTTCCCAGAAGTTGATATCTTTGCCATCTCCCAGCTGCCACCAGGAACCCTGATGCAAGAGATTTTGGGTGAGGGTTATGGACTTCCAAAAGTGAGAACAATTGTGAGGGATGTCCGTCTGGAGGAAATATTGCTACTGGAGATATTTTCTCTTGACTATATCCACCCATTCGAGATTAGCATTGGTGACGACCTTCCAAGCTTGCTTAGCTAGAAGGGCTAAATTAGAGACATTGATGCGCCTCATCCCTAGGCCTCCCTAGTCCTTGGGGGAGCAGACCTTGTCCCAGGCCACCAAATGGAACTTCTTCTGATTGTCACTCCCTGACCACAGAAACTGCTTCTAAATTTTTTCAATGGTTTCACCCACTACCGTTGGGATTTTGAAGACAGACAGGAAAAAGGTGGGAATGCTCTGCAGCACAACCTTGACTAGGGTTGCCTTCCCGACACTGGAAAGGAGAGCACCTTTCCATCCCGAAAGCCTTTTATGAATCTTGTCGATGACATTCCTCCACATGTCTTTGAGGGGTCTTCCTTTAAACATGGGTAAACCCAAATAGGTGGTCGGGAAGTCTGCGATGGAACAACCCAAAATACGAGTGATCTTGCGTTGTCTCTTGGGGGGGTATTGATGAAAAACAACTTGCTTTTTACATAGTTGAATTTCTGCCCAGCTGCCTCTTCGTAGAGGTTGAGAATGGTTTTGATACCTTTGGCATCGAAAACTGCTGCTTTGGTGGCCAACAGGGTATCATCCACAAATTGTTGGTGGGTAGACGACATGAGACCAGTGGCAGCCTTGATGCCTAAAATTAAGTTGTCGGAGCACGCCTTCTTGATAGCTCTGCCTAAGCTCTCTGCCAGAATGATGAAAAGAATGGGGGACAGCGGATCACCCTGTCTGAGACCCCTGAGGCTGGGGAAGTACCCAACAACAGACCCATTCACCATCACCAAAAACCAAGAGGATGAAATGCACTTATAAATAAGATTTACCCAAGATTCATGGAAGCCAAACCTGAGAAGGATTTGGGTAAGAAATTCCCTGTTGACTCTATCAAAAGCTTTGTTCATGTCTAGCTTGAGGAAGAGGGCAGCATATTTGGAAATGTGGGTGGAATGAATCAGCTCGTGGATGGTAATTACTCCATCAAGGATATTGCGGCCTTTGATAGTGCTGCCCTAGTAGGGGTCGATGATAGAGGGGAGAATGCTAGTCAGTCGGTTAGCCAAGGCCTTAGAGAGGATTTTATAGGTGACATTACACAGGCTAATGGGACGGTAGTCTGAGAGGGACTAGGGATTCTCACCTTTAGGGATCAAAGCCAAGAAAGTGGAATTGACATCTCTGGGAATGGTTTTGGTAGACTGCATTTCCCTGACAGAATTGCACAGATCAGAGCCAACTATGTCCCAGTAGGTTTGGAAAAATCTAGGCGGGAAACCGTCAGGCCCAGGGGCTTTGTCTGGGTTCATGGAGAAGAGAGCTTGGTGGATTTCTTTATGGGACAGAGGGCTGAGGAGGAAAAGGTTGGATTCCTGGGAAATGATGGGGGGAATGTTGTCCAGAAGGGTCTCCATGGCATTCTAGGACTGGGTCGGGGAGGAGGCAAGGAGGTTTCTGAAGTGACGCACTGCTTCTTCCCTGATCTGAAGGATGTCTGAGGTGACAGACCCATCTTGCCTGGCCAAATTTTTTATCCTGCTTGAACCCCTGTGCCTTAAAGTGGATATATGGAAGAACTTCGTATTGGAGTCCCCCTCCTTGAGCCACAGCTGGCGGGATTTTTGTCGCCAAAAAGTTTCCTCCTTGTTGAGGATGTTGTGATAGTCAGCCAACAGTTGTTGTTCTTCAAGACGGAGTTGGTCATTGCCTATACCCTTCTAGAAATTGTCCTCAATCTGGTTGATTCTAGACTTGACCTTATTCTTTGCTTCGAAAATATTCCCAAAAGTTGTCTTATTCCAGATCCTCAGATTACTCTTGATGAATCTGAGTTTCTGCATGAATTGGTTGGTGGCTGACCCTAGGAATTTCCTCTTCCACCAAAGCGCAATCTGATCACGGAGGTCGGGATGTTGGGTCCACATGGACTCAAATCTGAAAGGGGTTTTGAACTGGGATTTGGTGCCCGTTTCCATCAACAGAGGGCTGTGGTCAGACCCAATATTGGGGAGACCTATCAAGCTAGCATCCCCAAAAATGGGGAGGGCTTCCTGGGATAAAAACACACGGTCAAGGCGCTCTTGAATAAGACTGCTTCCTTTCCTCCTGTTGCTCCATGTGAAAAGAGAGCCTTGAAGCTGAACGTCCATGAGGGCATTAGAATCTATGAAATGTTTGAGATCATTTGTGTCCCTGTGGGAAAGCATGGTTCCTCCCCTTTTATCAGAACCGTACAGAGGAGAGTTGAAATCCCCTACTAAAACCCAAGGAATTCCATCAAAGGCTTGCCTCATCCGTGTGAGCAGGTTCCATAGAGCTATTCTACCCTGAGGGGAATTTGGGGCGTAGACATTAGTCATTACCCAAGAAACCTGGGAGCTGAGATCCTAAAAAAGAATATTACTCAGTCTTTCCTGCCCTGAAATGAAGTTGCCTTGCACTATAGTGGGGTTCCACATGCATAACAGGCCTCCAGCTGTACCGGACGCTGGGGAATGAATGCACTCATAGTTTTTCCAGATATTTTTTGCCACCCTGGGTGACCATTGATCATTGAGTTTAGTTTCTTGAATGAAAAAAATAGTTGGGTTATGTTCTCTTCTCATGGCTGCAACCACTCTCTGCTTGGCTGCCCCATTTAGTCCTCTTGCATTCCAAGAGAGGACTCTCATTTAGAACTTTTGGGGATTTTTTTGCCCCCCTTTCCTTGCTGCGTAGGGGGTTTGGTTCTCCGGGCTTCTTCCTTGGTGCTCGTTCTGGTCTCCTGGAAAAGGGTTTTCTGAGTTCCATTCGCTATGTCTTCTGCAGTGTCCCTGATTCTTCTATCTGCTTCTGATGGTCTACCTTTTTTCCTTTCCCCGCCTACATCCATCTGAGATTTCTTGAAGCTGCGAGTTTGTTTGGGACTCCGTTTCTCGGGGGAAGGTTGATCCAGGTCTTCGCTATCAGAGTCCACATGATCGTAAAAAGTGGGTGAGGCTGGAGATCTGGACTCCGAGGGAGGAGAACCCTGAGGGGTGGGTGCCTGGGTAGGGAATCTCAGGGGTGAGCTACAGGGGGAACGGGGGAGGGGGGAGCTGGGTGGTTGGTTCGACTGAGAGACAACCTTGTGGGTCTGGGAAGACCTGGGTCTAGGGCATTGGGCATGATCAGGATTAGGGTCTAGGTTTGAATCAACAGGGATTTCACCCTCCTCAACATCTTCAAAAATACCAGAATCTTTAAGCGCATCAAATTTATTAGCAATAGTAACAAAATCACTTGCCTTTGGAGGAGGAAAGTTCGCCCGCGTTGTGGCTTGATGTCCGGTGCTCGAAGCACATTTTTCTGGGACTCGTCTGTAAGTCTGCTTCTGGCGGTCCTCGGCCTGGTTGTCCATGCTCTTGGTTTGGGTCTTGGGACACTGGGACTGCAAATGACCTTGGGTCTGGCATTCAGGGCAGAATGTCAGTTTGTTTTCGTAGATCAATGGTTGCCTCCATTTGAAGTCTCCATAGATGAGGTTCAGGTGCTCCGGGAGATGACTTTCCAAGTTTACATTGACGTAGATGCATGCCTGGGTTAACCACGTTCTCGCTCGGGTGGCTGGGTCGATGGCCACGAGATCCCCGATGGCTTTAGCTAACCCTCACAAAGCGTCTTCATAGAAGAAATGGGCTGGGAGATTCGGGAGCCTCACCCAGAGCGGAGCGAAATTGATATTCTAGGAATTTGGGTCAAAATTTGGCTGCCATTTTTTTAAAAATAGACTTCTTCTACCGAAAAACCATGGTCCCCCGGATAAAATGCGTTCTGCGTCCTCTGTTGAATTGAGTTGAATCATGAAAAATCCTCGGGTCATGGCCGACAGTTCCATATTTCCCCTTATTTTCCATTTGGTCGCTGCCCATCTGCGGATCGAATCCATATCTGGTCGACCTCCTATGAACTTCCCTACCAGGGAGTAAGAATCGCGTGATTCGAAATCTTCCATGAGGCTTTTGGGGCATATGACATCGCAACCCTGTGTGACGAATTCGAAGACAGGGTTAGGTTTCGATTTTTGCTTGTTCTGGAGCAGCTCTGCAAACGATATTTTTTCCCCATGGCCTCCGCTTGAGGTTGAAACCCTGGTTCCATTAGTGCTCCCGAGATTGTTGGTGATGTCATACAAAACACCCGACTCCTCGATCAACAAATTAGGGCCCGTGCCCGAAGGCGGGCCGCTCGCCTCTGCGCCATGCATAGACTTAGGCCCGTCTACCTCCTCGCCCTATGTCATCATGGTTGTGCCCCTCGACACTCATCCGAATCGCATGGGAGAAACGCCTCTACTGGCCCTTGGATTTTCGTTGTCACCATAGCAGACCTTGCCTGGACAAAAAAATTTGGAAGATGCAAATATTAAGGTAACTTATATATATATATATAAATAAAATATGAAACCATCAATGTGTTTCTCTTGCTTTCGAAAACCTAATTTAACTTTATTTTGGAGAAGCTTTGATTCAATTTTATTAATGGTTTTATTTTTGGAAGTTTAATTTATGTGATTTTTATGACAAGTTATTTAAAAACAATTGTGGGCACGATTTTCGATATGAAAAGAAACCTGACCAACCTATGGATGTAGTGATGAAGCACGGTCAATGACATGGTTTCCAAGGTGTTGCTAGGGCATAGTTTTCAATGCACAAGTTCCAAGATACCCCAATGGGCTAGGTGAGTCACTTCTATTAACATGCATTTGCATTGATAAAGGATATTTTACGCTTTCACTTGACACATGTGGGACTAACCCAAGAAACATATATGAAAATGATCTCTCATGGACAATATCATTCAACAGGATTACTACACTGCTCTGCACCCATGGCCAACATCCACGCTACGAATACTATTTGAAGTCTCCAATAAGGGTCTTTTAAATATTTTGAAATATGGGATGTAGTTCATCTCATGGCAATTGTGTGGGAACAAAAGCTTAGTGGGCATCTTCGAGTTTTAACCAGAGCTTGGATAATTTAATATCATCCTCTCCATCCTCGGTTTTCTCACACATGAAAGCATTGAATTTTCCATCGATATCATGGGCCTCCTCCAATATTTCATCGACAAAGACATCATCAAACTTAGATGAAAATAATTATTGCTCCATGGCATCAACTAGCTTAATAAAGACATTCATTGTTGGTATTTTGCATATGTATGTTTATTTAAAAACTATAATTTTACATAGTTACCAACGAAGAGATGTGTTTTAATCTACATAAAGCTAGGAGTAGGGTAAAATGAAGATGTTTGAGGACTGCATGAAGGAACATATCATATGGATGAGCCATGTTGCATCCAACATGTCATGTCACAACACATTCCTCGATATTATTCATCATCAAGATAACTGTTTGTTCAGGATGTGTCTACAGTTGGTAGCCCGTAGTGTTATGGTGTCGTGTGTTGTAAAATCACTACTCTCTAAAGTAATGACTCAATTTTATCTTTATGTCTATGTAATTATTCTAAAGCAAAGCTATTCATGAGTACAATGGGTGAATACAGAGGTGTTTCAAAGACTATAACCCTACATACATAGAGCAAGACAAGGTGAGGCTCTACACACTTAAAAAGCGTTATGGTTCTCTCTCAAATGGCATTTGGAAATCATCAAAGGGCTGGTAGAGTTTGGTATTGTTCCATTCCATGGTTTCAAGTATGATTATATGTTTAGACTACGAGTGCCACAACAATAAACATCACTTCAACCAAATAGAGTTACAAAAGAATATTGCAAATTCTTTTATATTTCAGTGAAGATAAAAGAAATAACAACACATCACACTTTAAAAAATATAATATAATAAAAATAAATAAGAGGAATATTTTTTGCATGAATAATTATTCAACTTGTGTCTGGCGAAGGCAAAATAAAGAATATGAAGACGAACAAATTATGAAACTGTTTTCAAAATGGTTACAAAAATGAACCAGCGAAAAGGGAAACGAAGGGATTTTGTTTGGTTTGTTTTGAAATTTTAAATATTGATTAAAATGCATGAAAAATAGGTTGGAGACTTTGTGGAGCAAGTGCATGTTGGAAATAAGATTTTGTTGAAGAACATCTCCTCCCTTGTTGTTGGACTGCACCAAATTTCACCCATTGTAATCGATTTAAGCAAGGTATTATGAAGGAACATGAATTCAATATCTTCCATTTTGGCAATGTATTGGAAATTTTAATAAGTTTTATGCATGTGGATGGTAGACTTATTCATTTTTCTAATATATTGCGTTATTCCCTTAGAATAATTATGGGTTGTGTGAAGACTGACCAGTTTAATGTTGATTTAGGTTCAGAATATTTGTTTATGCAGATTTGGGTTGAAATTTTAGAAGTTACAGTGAGTTGTTATTTTCATATTATTTTTTTTCTAACCCCAACCTTTTATTTTTGTTAAATTTTCATCAAATAAAATAAAAAATAAAAAAAGTCAAAACTTAAAAAAAAGAAGTACGTCAATTTCAAAATTAAAGTTCAAATTTTCATTTTATGTAAGTTCACATTTTTAATGAAAATTTGAGGTTTTAAACTTTGCACAATTTTTCCAAATAATCAATTAGTTTCATTTTATAAAAATTGAAATTTCAATAAATTCTAAATTTTTATTAAAGTGAATAATTAATACAATATTCCAAAGTTATTTTTTTTATATTGCAAATTTAGATTCAATCATTTCATTTTCATTTTCAAGCAAATCGTAACAATTGAAGATAAAAAATTGATTAAAAATCGAAGATAAAATTTGATTAATTTGAGATAAAATCAATAAAAATAAAAATTTCAAAGGTCAAAATCAAATATTTATGAAATTTCAAAGTAGATAGTTGATCAACAATTTCACCTTTTCATAAATTTCATTAACAACAAAATCATTGGTGAGCAAAAAATAATGTCTCAAAAAACATTCATTTCTCTTCCATAAATAATCAATCCGGTAAGTTCGTAAACATACGAGTGTCATGGATAGTATATGCCTACAGTGTTGGGGAATGAATCCATCTGTACCTTATTTAGTTTGGTGGGGGATGTTTGTGCATTTCAATTTCAGCCAAACTAAATAAAACTAAGTGTGGAAAATTAAATAAATAAATTACAACTAAATTAAAGTGCTGAAAATAAAGTACAAAAATAAAATGCAAGGAAATAAACACACACAACTGAAATTAAACAAAGCAGTAAATAAAGCAATAAATCTAAGCTATGGAAAATAAAGAACATAAATGAAATAGGGGAGGACTACTGCAGGGAGTGGGCCCAAGCTCCCGTAGATAGTCCACCCGGCTAGCTACGTAGAGCTTGCTCTAATAAGAGGAATTACACTCTTAATAATTTAGACAATGAATGAAATGAAAATAATATGTGTAAAATTAATCATCGATCCTCTCTTTCAGGGAAGACCTATGCATTTATACAATGCACAACCTTCCTCTGTTACAAATTTAGGCAAGCCTATTCCAGACTTGCGGTTACAATTGATATGCAATGAATATTATCGTCGTTCAATTATAATGATCATATATTAATTAAAATAGTTACGTACTAATTTTACCCCCTTGTAGGATAAATCAGGCGTGTTTTGTTTTATCATAACAAAATATGTCTAGCAACAACAAATCCATTCGGGTGGTTGTATTTCTTAGTGACTAACAGATCTGGTTCATCCCACTATCTGTTATGCATATCATTTATCGGTAAATCACTACGTTGATTAGTTCATAAGCGTGAGAAGGAATACTCACCTTACAAAGTGAACCATCCATCAGAAAATAATAGATGCTTTATTCTATTTTAATAATATTGCATAATTAAAATATCTCCTTTGTCTTCACATGCAATAATCTTCATAGCCCCTTGGTCAACTAGTCCAACTAGTTTATTTCCCGCATTCTGCTTTAGCCAATGGTTCATGTTTTGCTTTAGCCAGTAGTTCACATTCTTCTTCAGCTAGTAGTCATGTTGTTTCCTCCTACGTAAATGAGATAGCTCACATGCTTTGGTAGCTATCCAAACTTGGTGTATATGATGTGGAGTCAACAACCATCTACAGTCAACATGGTCCCACTTGGTAGCAAGGTCAAAGCATCTCGGATCAAGGCTCCATAAGTAGGTACCTACCTATTTGACTAGGTCAGAGTAAGGTGCCTCAGTAAGGTGCCTACTTCAGTAAGGTACCTTACTTAGTAAGGCACCACACCACTAGAGTAAGGCGCTGCACCATTAGAGTAAAGCACCGCAGTAAGGGTCATTCTTGCACACTGCTAGGTCCAAGTGGGGTGTAGACTGGAAAACACCAGATTAGTAGTAAACCCTGCACTTAGACACAGTTTCTACTAAAAACACCAGTCAAGTATAATACTGGATTTTCTATTAATTATATGCATAAGTTAAATAAAAATACACTTCAAATTCTAATTAAACTAGTGATGATGCCCCTTAAGAATGTATATAAAATGAGAATTTGTAGTGCTCATAATCCCCCCATGCCTAAATATTGTCACATCCTCGTGACAACAGTCCCAAAAAAATAGCCCTCAAGATAATAATATTTTTTTTTTCTCATTGAGCATTGCTTTGTTTTTTTCTTTCTTTGAGCATGGCTATTTTTTTATTGAGCACTGCTATATTTTTTTCATTGGGCATTGATGTTTTTCCTCCATTGAGTGTTGCTGTTTTATTCTTTCATGGAGCATTATTGCACTAGTAGGAGTCAAAAAATGCATCAAAGCCGGCCATCAAACTATAGGAAGAAAAAGCAGATGTTCTTATTTTTCACGGTGATCAA
The DNA here is from genome assembly GCA_028583015.1 of Wollemia nobilis. NCBI lineage: Eukaryota > Viridiplantae > Streptophyta > Pinopsida > Araucariales > Araucariaceae > Wollemia > Wollemia nobilis. The sequence goes on along the minus strand of JAQPPZ010016508.1, from coordinate 1,475,776 downwards.
ATTTGGTGAGAGCAAATTTTAGGATGAGTGTAATCATCTACAGCTTCTTTTGACCATATCTGAAATATGTTTGACCCTCCTTTGTGATATAGAGTAACATCATCTACATGTGTTGGCCGTCATTGAAACAATGCCAAATTTATAAATGTCGTAGCTTTTTTTCAATTATTTTAGGGTAATAAATTTTTCATATCCGAGGCATATCACATGTTTGAACTTTGATAGGGGATTATAACGAAGAAAATTTAAAGGGCCATATAATGAGTTGAGCATAGAAATGATTTTAAAAATAACTATGCACATAATTAATAGAAAAAATGAGTACATAACTAGGTGAATTTTGTAGATTTCGATCTGTGTGATGCTGGTGGTGTGAAAACATCTTCATACCTAAAATCAGTAATTACCTCTTTCGCATAGGCCACTTCTCCCTATTTCTTTTTCTTGCCAGTGGCCTTGGCCTTTCCTTCATCCTAAGGCTTTTGTTTCTACTGAGGAGCCCTGGATTATTACGGGGTTTCCCTGAGTTGCATTGTCTTCCGACTACGTTGGCTTCCAATGGTGTTGGGTTGGTCTTCATTCTGCGTTAGCTTCTTATTGCACTAACTATGCCTCCCTGGTATGCTGGGCCTACCTGATAGGAGAGACGATTGTTACGGCTACAATCGTCTCTCCTATCTAGAATGCCGCCTCTGCTTCCTGCAACATGTCAGTATTTTTGAGGGCATAATTATCCAAAGGAAATATCGAAGTTGTCCCTCTTTTGAACAACCACGCTAGCCTGGTATAGTCGAAGTTCTCCAAGGTTGAGACCATTGTTTTCTTCTACAATCGCTGCTGCCTCTACCTTTGCATCTGGATAATTATATATATATATATATATATATATATATATATATATATATATATATATATATATATATTTTTTTTTCTTTCTTTCTCTTTATAGCTACCTTCACACCACTAATATTCATTGTTGTGACTTTGAGCATTGTCGCTTTCACAGTGAAGCTAGTAAATTGAACAAGTTGTGATCGACCATTAAACTGTGGGTAAACCACCAAATAACAACCACCACAAAAAATCACTACTTTCCAATTTGCTCTTCATCACTTCACTGCTCAGAACAAATTATGTAGATTGAGCTAGTTTTCATTCAACAACCTTCAACAATCAACGAAGATATCATTTCCCATGATCGTGAAGATCTAGAAAATGATGCATTTTAAATTTCCACTGATCGGTCCTTCCTACACAACTTATGTATTCTTCTTGTAAGTGTGGAATTTTAAACAAGTTCCCACATTGCAGTCATCATTTACCACTATTTTTTTTCAACCTGAACTCTCTTCTGCTAGTGTTTCTATGCAATGACAGTTCTCCATTTGAGAATGAGCATGTTATCATAAAATATGGACATTAGATCACGCTCTTCCCCTATTTTATTTGTAGGGGATTCAAGTTTATCCAACTCCTCCCCCACTTAAATTGGTGATGCCCTCATCACTAGTAATAGGTCCCTCTATGCAACAAGTCTGTAGCCCTCTGAACATCAGGTCCAACTCTGAGCAACAAGAACCCCCAATCTAGGGAGAAGAAGTTGATGAGTAAGGTGCCTACCTCAGTAAGGCACCTACTTCAGTAAGTCACCTACCTGAGTAAGGTGCCTACTTCTTCAGTAAGGTACCTGGTTTAGTAAGGCGCCTGCTTCAGTAAGGCACCTACTTGATTAAGGCACCTACTTGAGTAAGGCACCTAATTTAGCAAGGTTCTTGCTTTAGTAAGGCACCTACCTAAAAAAAACAAAAAAATTCAAAAACAAACTTATCAGTTCCTAGGGTTTTTAACTCTAGTTTCAAACTGATAAATAAAAAAAATAAAAAATTCAAAACAAACTTGTTAGTTCCTAGGGTTTTTAACTTTAGTTCAAACTAATAAATGAAACACAAAAAATTCAAAAACAAATTTGTTAGTTCCTAGGGGTTTTTAACTCTAGTTCAAATTGATAAATAAAATACAAAAAATTCAAACAAATTTTTCAGTTCCTAGGGTTTTTAACTCTAGTTTCAAACTGATAAATAAAAAAACAAAAAATTCAAAAACAAATTTGTCAATTACCTAGGGTTTTTAACTCTAGTTCAAACTGATAACTGAAAAACAAAAAAATTCAAAAACAAATTTGTCAGTTACCTAGGGTTTTTAACTCTAGTTCCAAACTGATAAATAACAAAAAAAAAAACAAAAAATTCAAAAACAAATTTGTCAGTTACCTAGGGTTTTTACCTCTCGTGCAAACTGATAAATAACACAAAAAACAAAAAAATTCAAAAACAAATTTGTCAGTTCCTAGGGTTTTTAACTCTAGTTTCAAACTGATAAATAAAAAAACAAAAAATTCAAAAACAAATTTGTCAGTTACCTAGGGTTTTTAACTCTAGTTCAAACTGATAACTGAAAAACAAAAAAATTCAAAAACAAATTTGTCAGTTACCTAGGGTTTTTAACTCTAGTTTCAAACTGATAAATAACCAAAAAAAAAAAATTCAAAAAAAAATTTGTCAGTTACCTAGGGTTTTTAACTCTCGTGCAAACTGATAAATAACACAAAAAACAAAAAAATTCAAAAACAAATTTGTCAGTTACCTAGGGTTTTTAACTCTAGTTTCAAACTGATAACTAACAAACAAAAAAATTCAAAAACAAATTTGTCAGTTACCTAGGGTTTTTTACTCTAGTTCAAACTGCTAAATAAAATAAAAAAAAATTCAAACACAAATTTATCAGTTCCTAGGGTTTTTAACTCTAGTTTCAAACTGATAAATAAAAAAACAAAAAATTCAAAAACAAATTTGTCAGTTTCTAGGGTTTTTAACTCTAGTTTCAAATTGATAAATAAAAAACAATTTTTTTTTTTCAGTTACCTAGGGTTTAACCTTAGTCTAAACTGACAAAAAAACAAAAACAACATAACAGTCTACCCTAGGGTTTGACCTTAGTCTAAACTGATAAAAAATAGACAACAACATAAAAATAATTTTTTTAAGCTAACTTTTCGATCTTAGTTTAAACTAGGGTTTTCTTTTTAGTTTACAACAAAAACAAAATAAAAAAAGTTTCAACTAGGGTTTCAATCTTAGTTTTAACAAAGCAAAACAAATTCAAACAAAATTTTTTAACTAGGGTTTTCATTTTTAAATCGAAAAACAAAATATAAAAGGAAAAAATTATGGTTTTAAACTATAAAATAAAACAAGCAAAATAAAGAGAAGGAGCACTCACTGGTCTCGCTTCGGCTCCACCACTTGATGATATGGTCCGTGAACTCATGGTTTTCGAGAAAATTTGACAGCGCTCCGCTATGCAAACTCGACCTCCTCCTCACAGCTCCAAAACGCTAGGAAAAACAAATGTAAATGAGCCCAAAACCTAGTTTTGGCCCTTAAATAGGCTTTTAGGCCTGTAATCGTTCCACCCTGGGATGAGTGCTCTAGTTAGAACTTTTCCCACCTTGGGATGATTACTAAACTAGTATTCGTCCCACCCAGGGATGATTACAGAGCAAGAAATTCAAAAACAACAAAAACTGCACCAAAATGCAAAAAAAAATAGAAATAAACTTGCCAAACAAAGGGGCCTTTGTGCCTACGATTCTTGGCATGCAAAACCGATGTTGGGGTCACAAATCCTCACTATCCTACTCCCTAAGAAGGCTACCATAGCTGGACTGCTCCGTGGGAGGAAAAATTCTCAAGAATTTCATCCCTAAAATGCATCACAAAAAGGGTCCAAACCCACCCAAAAATAGCAATAACATTGCCGAACGAAGGCGCCTTTGTGCCTAACATTCTTGGCATCCAAAATAGATTTTGGGGTAACAAATTATCACTATACAACTCCCTAAGAAGGCTACCATAGCCGGACCGCTCCACGGGAGGATGGATTTTTGATAATTTAAGCTCTAAAATGCGTCGCAAAAAAGGGTTCAAACCCACCAAAAATAGCTCAGAATGTTCAAAAACTGCATAAGCATTCAACAAAAAACAACTGAAGGCACCCTTACAAAAGTCATCTTGGGTCAAGCGACTTGTCGCTTTTCTCATGTCAGGAATTCCCTCATCGATTCGTCGCTTGAGGGGGTAGTCACACTTAGTCACCAATCAACAAAAACACACCCAATTAAGGAAGTGGCACGCATTCAAAGGATCATTGACAAAGATAATCATGCTCCTACTTGGGGTAGCAAACAAGCAATAATCACAAGTTGATCAAACACTTGGCATTCTAGAATCATGAACTCAAGGTTCCCACAGACAAAAGGTTGCACCCTTTGCCTATTCATGACTGAACAATGTCCAAGATCAAGTAACACCTCACCAAAAAAAGGCTAATACTTGAATTAAGCTCCTTAGCTTGTCAGAAGCAAGGATTCAAGAATGCGTGCCCTTTCCATACTTGGGACATCAAAATTTGGTTAGGTCACTGAGAAACCCTAATCATTAGTGCTTTGGTTATCTATTTTTGCTCAGCGTTGTGCCTTGCACAATGCTTCCCAAAAAGGGGCATCTGTAGACACCAAAATAGCACCAATCTGATTATGTGGCTACAAACATTGATCGAAGTGACATACACAGCCCCTAGGGCAGCCCCCAGAGGTTCAATAGTGGTCCTAACCACTCCCATAGCAGTTTTGGAAGGTCAAAGGTCAATTTGGCACCTTTTCAACACTTTGCTCCCTACTTGTCCCACCCTGGGACAATTACAAACTGGTATTCATCCCACCCTGGGATGATTAGCAGCATTCACTCCAGGGTGGGATGATTAGCAGGTTTGACTGGAAAAAAGTTAAACCTCGATAGGTTTGCCACTTAACTGTGCCTTTAGGGCATGCAATTGTGAGGAACAACTTCAAATTAGAGAGAGGGACTTCAGTCATGCATGCCTTGATCATGGAGGCCTCATGCAAAGAGACTCTAAATCAAGGAAGAATATTTTCTCCCAAAATAGGGCAAGCAAGTCAAGTGGCACCCTTGCATGCACATTCAAAGAGAGAGACCCTAGGTCTATAAATTGGTGAGTCTTCTCACCCCAAAAAAGGACAGAGTAGGAGCATTTAGAGCAATGGAGTGCTGCCAAATCAAACCCTCACCCTCATTGTGCTTCTTACATCCTTGATCTCTCTTTCGAAAGGGAGGTTATCGGGTGAACATTAGAAGTGTAATTCAGACCCAAAACCCAAACATTTGGCCACAATACCCCACCAAATTTATTGACATAACCCCATAAGATGTTTTGGACCCATCACAAGTGGATTGGTGCCGAAACCAAGCCCTAAACGATGGGCGTCCTACCCTTAGGCGCCCCCATGCACTGCTGCAATTCTAATCACCCCACCTCAGAGCGACTAGAAATATATGGTAGATTTCCTTGATTTTTCTTTTGCATTTGATTCTAGGTCATTTACATATGCTACCATTCAAGTTTCATGTGATTCTAATAAGTTTTGGCTATGATTTTGTTATTTATCGCTTTCACTAACATACAGGGAGCACCATCAGATACAGGGCAATTGAGGCCGAACAGAATTTGACCTTTTGGGTCATCCCAAAATGCCCTGTTTTGCCTAACCCCAAATTTGTAGGTGTTTTGGAGGCCCTTGGACTAGACATTTAGGAGGTCACCTTCTGACAGCTTATGACAGTCTTAATCGTCCCACCCCGGAGCGATTAGAAATCTATGGAAGATTTCTCGACTGTTCCTTTTGCAATGGGTTCCTGGTAAATTTTTATTGCTTCTATCAAATTTTTAGCTCATTCTAATATGTTTCAGTTATCATTTTAATTATTTTATGTATGCACTGATCGCAGGCCTTGGGGATCGCATGTTTCTCTCCATCTGCAAGTGCTACTAACCATTTACTATTTCTCTGAACGTAGGATCTCAACACCGAAGGGGCAGCAAGGAACTATAGACACATTCACACAAGCGGCGATGACGTTTGGTCCGCCCATTTTCAACGTGGGCACGCAGAAGATCCCAAAGGGGAATGTATCATTCATGGTGTAACCAAAATATGTCCGATGCTCCTAGCCCCTAAAAAGGGAGGAGACGTATTGTAACCTAATTTTGAGCAAATTAATAAAATAAAGGGCCACACTTTTACACTTACTTTAAATCTCATTTCATTTCGTTTGTTTTCCTTCTTTTCATGCATTCTCATTTGTAGGACTTAGCGTCACATTTCCCTTCTATTTTGCTTTCGTATCCTCATGCTTTCACTGAGGTATCCGATTAACTTTTGTCATTTCATATTTTCACTAGGCATTACAAGCAGTTTAACACATTAAACAAAACCTTGGGAAAATCACAAATGTTTCCTTGCAAGAGAGGATATTTGGGAAGAATCCTAACTATGAGTATATTTTTGTAATTGGATAAAAATATCACTCAACAAGGCTATGTACCTTCTAAGAAGTAACCTAGAATAAATGCAGGGTACATTTAAGTTTAAATAATAAATTTTTTTTTTAGCAGATGAAGAGAATTTTGGAATGTGGCATTTGGTATTAGAGCTCAAGGTCATAGGACTATGAGCTTTCGTGGGTGAGAACTAGCCACAATTAGAGGACTTATGGAGTGCTCAAACCTCCACTAAGAATCATACCTTACATGGAGTAGGGATAACTATGAAAGATAGCCAAAAGAAAGAGAGATTTTTTTAACCTATCTATCTAATAGTTAATATAAAATCCTTGAAGGGAATTATGACATAACTTGATCTGTCTCCTTGTGTGACCAAGAAATGGCACCAAGAACAAGGAGAGGAGAGAAAAATTTTACCCCAACTAGACAGACCAGACATGGTAACAATGAGGGTAGGAATCTAGATGAAGGATCAAGAAATTTTGCTAGAGAGAGAACCTCTCTACGTTAGTTGTGCTACTTTAGAAACAAATGTAATAACAGAGACAACTGATAGAGGCCATAGCCAATCATGACTCACAGGTTATGAAATCTAAGGTTATGCAGACCAACACCCTTTCCACAGAGGACCAAGAGGCTAGAGCCTGGTTGGAGGTAGAAATGGGTAAGAATTGGAAGGATATGTTCTCCACCAATTTTAATGGGGAATAAGGTGGGGATGATGTCAAAGCTTGTTTAAGGGAATTGGAAACTTGCTTCACCATCTAAAATTTTTCCACAGGCACCTGAACATCCTATGCCACCATGCATTTAATAAGTGTTGGACTTGATTGGTGGGAGACTTTTAGTGAAAATGGGAAAAACAAAGTAGTTGATCTAAAATGGGAATATCTCATGGCTACTTTTAAGAAAATATTTCTCATAGAGCATTTCTACTCTTAGAAATTTGAGGAGTTCACTAATATTCTACAAGGAAATAGAACAGTGGAAGGTTACTATTAAAAATTTGTTAAGCTATTGAGGTATGTTCCTACTTATGATAAAAATATGAAGATTCATAAATTCATCCTAGAGACAGATCCTAGGATCAGCCATAAAGTAGACATGTGTGATCCAAGAACCTTGTAGAAGGCTTATGACCTAGCCAAAAAATTAGAAGTCTATATAGAACCCATCTTTGATTACCCTCGCACATCTAAAGAAACATGTCGAGCCCTCTAAGAAAAGAAATAGTGTAGGGTTCATTAAATGAAAATGAGAACATGACCAAGAAAATAAAGATACCTCCAACCATGATAAGAGGAATGATGGGAGACAAAGGAAATTCAATATTTTTTTTGAGGAAAGAATAAGAACCCAAAGTGCAATGACAATAATAGACCACCATCCCAAAAGCAACCCAATCCTGCACTAGCAATAAAGACAAATTATCAAAAGCAAGAGTTACACCTAGGACCTAATGATAGATGTTACAACTGTAGAGGTCTACATTATGCCAACCAATGCCCATTAAAAGTAGGTCCAAGCAATAAAGGGAAGGAACCAATGCATAAGATTTATGCAACAATGGAAAGTTAGAATCTAGAAGGAAAAGCCACCCCTCTTCTTATAAAGGGTAAGATATTTGGTTTGGATGTAAATATTTTGATAGATAATCTGGATACTGATAGTTTTATTTCATCTATATTAGTCAAGAGAATACCGAAAAGACCTGGAATCTTAGCACAGGGATGGAAAGTTGAGTATGGTTTAGGATAGACCTACTCAGTGGATCAATGCTACCCTATGACTAAAATCACCCTACCTAGTGGCTTGATATTAGGGTGTATCTACATAGCACCTCTAGATGACTTTGATGTAATATTCATAATGGATTGGCTACAGACTCATAGGGCTATGATCAATTTCTAGGATAGGTGGATCAAATATTTAATGGATGGGGAGAAAGGTTGAGAGTCTATAATGAACAAGGGGTATTTCGACTCCTAATTATATCTGCCATGCAAATAAAGAAAGCTATTATAAGGGGTGGATCTGTATATATTGTGAAACTCAATTGAATTGAACAAGAAATTAAGGAGGAAATATTTGGAAAACACCCCATATTACAAGAGTTTAAGGATTCCTAAGGATCTACTCGGACTTCCCCCAAAGCATGAATTCAATTTAACCATTGAGCTGCAACCTAGAACAAAGCCCATCCATCGAGTACCTTAATGGAATGAATCCCATTGAGATGTAGGAGCTTAAAGTCTAGTTGTAAGGACTATTGGAAAAATGACTAATCAAACCAAGTGTGTCACCATGGGGTGCACCGGTATTTTTTGTAAGGAAGAAATACGGGTCCTTAAGATTATGCATAGATTATAGAATGCTTAACAAGGCAAACATCAAAAATAGATATCCCTTGCCCTGGATAGAAGACCTCTTTGACCAATTGAAGGGGGCTACTATTTTCTCTAAGATTGATTTGAAATATGGGTATCACCAACTAAGAATACAGGAAGAGGACGCCCACAAGACAACGTTCAAAACTAGGTATGGTCATTATGAATTCATAGTCCTATCATTTAGACTAAAAAATACCCCCAAAAAATTCATGAACCTGATAAATAGCATATTCAGAAGGTAATTAGACCAGTTTATCCTTATATTCTTGGATTATATTCTAATATATTCATGAAACAGGGTGGAGCATGATAGACACCTTGGAATTGTACTCGAATTGCTAAGGAAGCATCAACTGTATGGTAATCTAGCCAAGAGTGACCTCTATGTGTTTGAAGTGCAGTACCTAGTGTAATTAATATCCGAAAGGAGAATTGGAGTGGATCTAAATAAGTTTAGGGCTATATTGAACTGGCCCAAACCCACCAATGTAAAAAAGGTACAATGCTTTATGGGTATGATCGGTTACTATAGGTGTTATATGAAGGTTTATTCTAAGATAACCCATGTAATAACAAACCTTAAAAGAAAGGGGAAATAATTCAAGTGGATAGATAAATGTGAGGTTACCTTTGTATTGCTTAAGTAGAAACCTACTACGACATCCATATTAAAAAAATTGGATCCTTAGGGTAATTTGTCCATGTGTACATATGCCTCCTTGGAAGGTTTGGGAGGCATGCTTTCTCAAGATGAGATGGTTGTGGCATATGGATCGAGAAAATTTAAGAAGCATGAGGTCAATTATACCATGCATGATCTAGAGTTATTTGTGCACGCCCTTAAAATTTGGTGGTATTATTTTGTGGGGAGACCCTTTGAATTGAGGATAGACCATCAAAGTCTAAAATATATATTCACTCAACCTTTACTGAATGCAAGATAGAGAAGGTGGATGGAGTTCCTCATAGAGTATGACTTCGAGATTGAATACATCAAGGGAAAGAATAATATGGATGATGCCTTAAGTAGGAGGAGGCACATTATTTCTTTAACTCGCAGCCATGTGGACTTGATGGATCAATTCGGATAGATGTAATATTAGGATAAGTATTGCCACCAAATTCGGGTAAAAATGGAGAAGAAGCGCGAGGAAAATAAGGATTTAAGCTACAAGTATGGTCTCTTATGTTTCAAGGACTAGGTAGTGGTTCCAAAGGTAGGTGACCTAAGGAGAAGGATCATGTAGGAGTCACATAGAACCCCTTATTTTGATCACCTAAGGGGAGCCAATATGAGGGATAACATGAAGAAGACCTTTTACTGGTTAGGAATGAAGTGAGATATCATTGAGTTTGTTACGTAGTGCCTTGAATATTAAAAAGTAAAGGCCAAACACAAACACCCGATAGGTCTATTATATCCACATGAAATACCTATGCAGAACTCACAGTTATTTCAATGGACTTCATTATGGGGTTACCCAAGACTAGGCTCCAACATGATGCAATTATTGTTGTAGTTGATAAATTGACTAAGGTTATGCATTTCAAAGCAATAAATACCAAGTATGATGCCTCAGTTGTGGCTAATAGGTTTTCCAAAGAGATATTTAGACTTTATGGCTATCCCGAGGTGATTATTTTGGATAAAAACTCCAAGTTTACATCTAAATTTTGGTAATCTCTACATCATGCCATAGGTACTATACTGAACATTAGCTCTGTCTATCACCCAAAAATGGATGGGCAGACTAAGAGGGTGAACTAAGTTTTGGAAGATATGCTACGCATGTATTGCATGGATCAAAAGTCGAAATGGGAGGACTATCTTCACTTAGTAGATTTTTCTACAACAATGACCATCATTCATCCCTAGGCATAGTACCATTTAAAGCCTTATACGGTAGGAGGTATAGGAAACCCTTGTCTTGGGATAATACTAAGGATTAGGTTGTACTTAGGCCTGACATGGTTAGAGAAATGGATAACCAACTAAGGATAATCAAGCATAGGCTTAAGGAAGCTGCGAATCGTTAGAAAAGCTACACTAACCTAAAAAGGACTCCAAGGGAGTTCTTAGGAGATAAGGTGTTCTTGAGGGTTATACCCAAGAAGAGTGAAGAACACAAGCTTATACTGAGAGGGGGGTGAACAGTATAAGACCACTTTTTACTTTTCTTTCCCAATCAATATTATGCAATGTATAGATAGCAATATCAATAGCAGTAATCAAAGCAATGCACAAATCACCACACACAATAGAGACACCACAATTTACGTGGTTCACCCAATGTGGGCTACTCCACGGAGAAAATATTTCACTAAAATTTTCTCAATCAATCTCTTGGGAATCCTTTCCCTATTACAATGTTTATGGACCTCTGTCCAAAGGAGATACCAATCCCCTAAATCAAGTTCATGGATCTCTATCCATAGGAGACACCAATATCCTAATATCTGCTCTGGCTGGTGATCCTCTAGAAGACCTCTACCTCCACTACCCTTAGCAAATGGAACTCTATCCATAGAAGACACCTGTCTTCCCTACTCTGGCTGGAGATCTCTATCCTCAACTCTATCACCTCCAAAGCTCTATCTCAAATCTGCACTAAACATAGTCCTTCGGTCTAGCACAAATCTATCCTCAATATCTATCTCTGATCTGGTACAAATCTATCCTCAAATCTACACCAAACTCTATCCTCGAATCTGCACTAAACATAGTCCTTCGATCTAGCACAAATATATCCTCAATATCTATCCTCAAGCCTTAACTCAAAGCTTGACTCAATCTCAAATCAACTCTATTGGATCTTTCCCAAACCTTAACTCAAGGTTTGAACAAATCAATCAATCAACTCTGCTCTCAAGCCTTCTCAAAGACTTGTCTCAAATCTACCTTGCAAGCTTCCATAAAAGCTCACACCAATCTATCCTCAAGTCCTCTCTAGAACTTGTCCAAATCTGCTCAATAAGTTCTCTCAAGAACTTATCCAAATATGCTCTCAATATGTATTGTAAGCTTCCACTAAAAGCTTACCCAAATCTATCCACAAGTCTTCTCAAAGACTTACCTCAAATCTTCTCAACAAGTCCACACTAGAACTTGTCCAATCTCATAGAAACATAAAGAGAATTGTTAGAGACTCAATATGCTCTATACTCATCACAATGCTCAATCACTCTTTTAGAAACATATAGAGAATTGTTAGAGACTCAATATGCTTCAACTCAATACTCAATCACTTTCTCAAATCAATTCAGAATATAGAATAGTTTGTTTTATGGAACTTGAACAATCACTTCACACATCCACTTGACTAGGCTCAACCAACTCTACTCAACCAATCACTCAATGAAACAATCCTTGCTTACAAACCCTAGTCCAAGCATATGATCCTTTACTCAAAATATTTCCAACAATGCTTATCAACCAATCTCACATAACAATGATACTCATGTTCTTTTCAAACCCTAGTTCAAGTTCTTTACTCAACCAATGGCTTCAACAATAATGCTTATAAAATAATCTCACATAACAATGATACTCATGTTCTTTTCAAACCCTAGTTCAAGTTCTTCACACAACCAATGGCTTCAACAACAATGCTTATAAGACAAGGTTTTAACAACTCTTTATTCCAGAAAACCTTGAAGCATTAACTCAACACACTCAATAAGGAAACCCTAATCAAGTCCTTTTCACTCCAAACTTATTTTCCAGAAAACCAACCAATCAACTCAACTATGGAAGAATGTGCTCATACCTTTTTCTTGATGATGAAGGAACCTCTAAAATCTGCCACAACCACAAATACTTCTTTGCCAAGCTCAAAGGAGTTAGAAGATGATAAACTATCTCAAAGATACAATGCAAATATCAAAGCACACATACACCTTATCACTCCATCTTAAAGAAAGCATCCATCAACATATACAAAAATGATTAACCAAATACACCTTATAATCTCCCAATTAAAATAATATTCAATACCAAGAATAATGTCAATACAATCTCCTTTTCAAAATAACTCAATGGCAATAAGTCCTCTCAACACTATAAATCTTCAATAAACCAATATGTCAAAAATACTTTATTCAAAAATAAATCCAACTCCTTATTCCTCCAATTAACCAAAAATAATGATTAATTAAAAACCTTTTTAACTAACCCTTTTAACTCCCTAGGACCTTATGTCAAAACCTTAGGCATCACAACATATATTAAAAATTTTATTACCTTTGCCTTGGTGGGACTCGAACTAACGATGCTACCTCTACCAATGCCCTAGTCATGGCTCCAACCATCACATGAGCTAGGTGCTCATTTGGAGAGCAAGAGCACAACATGCTCTATATTCCTCTCCACATGCACCAAAATAAAAAATCATGCGTCGCTTCCTCGATGCTTCAAAACACACACACCAAACGCTGCCACCATGAATCGATCATGGATCACTCCACCCACAAATGCCTTAGCACTTCGTCCACTTGCCACTAGGCCATGCTGCCTCGATGGATATTACGGTTTAGCCCATGATAATCTTAACCCTTTCGTTGGCGCTTAAGACAAGGTGTTTGTCTTCTTCCTCGCACGAATTCTCACAACAACAATTGCACACTTTATTATTTCGAATGAAGGATGATTTAAATGCCACTAAGGCATATAGTATATATACTAATTTCCTCCTTTAATTTTGAATGTCGATGCCTTCGAAATTTGAATAATTAATTTATAAATTATTTAAATTCTTTAGAATTTAAATTTTATAAATTAACTTTTAAATCCTTTTGGCTTTATCAAAGCCCTTTTTGATTTTACCACTTTGTATAAATAATATTTATTTATAAAATTTAAATTCAATTTGAATTTAAATATTTTATAAAATAAATATTAAAACCTCCTTGGGCTTCCTTGGGTTTTTATGAAAAACCTTTTATTTTTGCTCAACCATGGTTTTAATGAAAACCCTCTTAACATATGCTTCCACATAATATTAAAAATATTATGAAGCTCTTTTGCCTTTAACCTTTGCATTGTTCCTCTTGACCTTTTGACATCAACAGAGCTTATTCCTTGACATCAATGACAACTTCGTTCCTTGACATCAATGACAACTTTGACTCAAAATGTCCAACAATCTCCCCCTTTGTCATTGATGGCAACCCAAATTCTTTTTACCAGAAACTTAACCTTTTCTTTGTTCTCTCCCTGGGACATTGCTCCCCCTGGCTCAATGCTCTTTTCAAATCTCTCTTCTTTACTCAATTACCAAATCTCTCCCCCTTACTCAAATCTCTCCCCCTTTGACATCAATGGCAAAGGGTCACCTTTGGGGCTCGGGGCTAAGAATGAGTCTCTTAGCTTAGCCCCTCCCCCACCTCCTCTTGAGGTGGTTAATTATAGGGTGGGAGTATTTCTACTCCTAGAAAGCACTGGTCTTTACCTTTGTCTTCTTTTCTTCTTATCTGATCCTTTTGATTCCTTTGATTATTCCTTTCCATGTCCATGTTCCTGTCCATGTCCATTTTCTTGTTCATGTTCCTATTCCTATTCTTGTTCATATCCATGTTCCTATTCCTATTCATATCCTTTCCTATTCCTGTTCTTGTTCATACTTGATTCTGGAATGTCTGCTCTACACCACTTTGTTGTGTGTCCATCATTATTGCACTTATAACACTTAATGTTATTATTTCTTGGAGGTGCAAATGTCTTAGGATTTCTCCTAGTGAAGCCATATCCTCTTCTATCTTGAACCCTGCAATTCATTGCCTTGTGACCAAACTGATTACATGAGTAGCAATACCCATGGAAAAGTTATTTGTTCCCATATTCTTGTCTTTCATGTGTCCTGCACTGTGAAGCCATGTGCCCAAACCTGTGACATGAAAAACATCTTCCATTGAAGTTTCCTTGTCTTGACCTCATTGGTCTCTTAGTCTCTCTTGACCTATTCTGATTGTTGTTCCATCTGTTTCTTCTTGGTGCATTGTTCCTATCCTTGTTGAACTTTCTGTTGTCCAACTCATCCTCAGATGTCTCATTTTCTCTTACATTGTCTTCTTCTAAAGTTTCTTCTTCTGAAGTGTCTTCTCCTTCAGAACTTGAGGTTGACTTTCCTTCCCATTTCTTTTGTTCCTATTCAAATCCAAGACCTATCTTGCTTGATGTAGGCTTTTGTATCTTGATGAACTTATCTAAGTTCTTTGAGCTATTTTTGAACCCTTGTAGCTTGAATTTGGAGTTTTTAACTTCCAACCTTAATGAAGCTACTTCTTGTTCTAGCTTTTCACATTCTAAGACTTTTGCTTCTAGCTTATCCTTGAACTTCTTTGTCTTAGCCTTTGATTTGTCTAGATCCTCTATAAGCATTCTTCTCTCTTCATCACATTCTTGAAACTGAGATTCTAATTTAGAGTTTTGCTTTCTTACCTTCTTTACTATTTCAAGAGCATAAATAAGTTCTCCCTTGAGATCATATCCTTCTTTATCTGATTCTTCCTCTATTTGTTTGCCTTTGTCCACATATTTATTTTCTTTTGACTTGTCTTCTATAGGATCACTTTCTTCTTCCTCTAGAGCCATTAGAATATTTTCATCTGGTCCTTCAAGTGTATCCTCATATTCATCATCACTAAAACTATAACCATTCCTTGTACAACTATCTTCAAGATGTCCAAAGTTACCACATCTAAAACACTTGAGAATTATTGGTGCCCTTTTCTAGACTTCTTTTTCTTCAATCATAAATAGGACTTCATCTCTATCATTATCTAAAAAACTAGCATCACTTTCACTTGAGTACTTACTTGCCTTATCTGCATAGTAGCTCCTCTTTTGCCTTTGAAAGAACTTCTTTCCTTGTCTGCTTTGTCCATCCTTGCTTTTCTTTTGGTGCTAGTATCTTTCTGATTCCCTTTTTTGTGATCCTATTTTTCTTCATCATTGTTATTCTTTGCTTCTTGACAATCAGTTGCATAGTGACCATACTTTCCACAATTGAAATATTTAATAGATTTTATATCTCTAGATCTTCTTGAATCCTTATTCCTTCTACCATAATTAGCTTCTTCATCATTGGATGACTCATTGCTTGATTCTGACTTCTTACCCTTTGTCTTCTTAATTGCTTTGAAGGTTGCTTCCTTCTGGGGATTAGGTTCTTTTGTTCTCATCTCAAAAGTTGTAAGAATACCAAGCAACATATCTCTTGTCAAAGAATCACCATCCTTTGATTCTTCTATAGCTGAAATATTTTCACTAAACCTTGTTGGAAGAGACCTTAAGATCTTATCACAAACATCTGATTCATCCACATTAAGTCCAAGTCCTTGCATAGCATTAACAACCTCATCTATTCAAAGTAGATAAGTACTAATGTTTTCCTCATCCTTCATTCTTAACTCTTCAAATTGTCCTTTGAGATTTCGTATCTTTGCTTTCTTGACACCTTTATCTCCTTCATATATATTTTGCAACTTATCCCACATTCCTTTTGCATTTTGACAATGCATAACTTTTATGGACTCTGTTCTATGCAAACCTCTCAAAATTGCATTCATTGCTTTTGAATTGTAATGTTGTAGAAGCTTACCTTCCTTATCTATAGGTGGATCAACTGAGGGGTCATATCCATTTTCAACTGATTCCCAAATTTCATTGCCAAGTGCCTTCAGATAAATCTTCATTCTCAAACTCCAATATATATAATCACTTCCATCAAATATTGGTGTTGTATTATCTGATGATCCATTCTTAGAATCCATTGTGTTCTTGTAAGATTTTCCTTCAAGTTGTTAAACTCTTTCGAAGGAACCCACTCTGATACCAATTGAAGAACACAAGCTTATACTGAGAGGGGGGTGAATAGTATAAGACCACTTTTTACTTTTCTTTCCCAATCAATATTATGCAATGTATAGATAGCAATATCAATAGTAGTAATCAAAGTAATGCACAAATCACCACACACAATAGAGACACCATAATTTACATGGTTCACCCAATGTGGGCTACTCCATGGAGAAAATATTTCACTAAAATTTTCTCAATCAATCTCTTGGGAATCCTTTCCCTATTACAATGTTTATGGACCTCTATCCAAAGGAGATACCAATCCCCTAAATCAAGTTCATGGATCTCTATCCATAGGAGACACCAATATCCTAATATCTACTCTAGCTGGTGATCCTCTAGAAGACCTCTACCTCCACTACCCTTAGAAAATGGAACTCTATCCATAGAAGACACCTATCTTCCCTGCTCTGGCTGGAGATATCTATCCTCAACTCTATCACCTCCAAATCTCTATCTCAAATCTATACTAAACATAGTCCTTCGATCTAGCACAAATCTATCCTCAATATCTATCTCTGATCTAGTACAAATCTATCCTCAAATCTGCACCAAACTCTATCCTCGAATCTATACTAAACATAGTCCTTCGGTCTAGCACAAATCTATCCTCAATATCTATCCTCAAGCCTTAACTCAAAGCTTGACTCAATCTCAAATCAACTCTATTGGATCTATCCCAAACCTTAACTCAAGGTTTGAACAAATCAATCAATCAACTCTGCTCTCAAGTCTTCTCAAAGACTTGTCTCAAATCTACTTTGTAAGCTTCCACAAAATCTCACACTAATCTATCCTCAAGTCCTCTCTAGAACTTGTCCAATTTGCTCAATAAGTTCTCTCAAGAACTTATCCAAATCTGCTCTCAATATGTATTGTAAGCTTCCACAAAAGCTTACCCAAATCTATCCACAAGTCTTCTCAAAGACTTACCTCAAATCTTCTCAACAAGTCCACACTAGAACTTGTCCAATCTCATAGAAACATAAAGAGAATTGTTTAGAGACTCAATATGCTCTATACTCATCACAATGCTCAATCACTTTCAATCACTCTTTTAGAAACATATAGAGAATTGTTAGAGACTCAATATGCTTCAACTCAATACTCAATCACTTTCTCAAATCAATTCAGAATATAGAATAGTTTGTTTTATGGAACTTGAACAATCACTTCACACATCCACTTGACTAGGCTCAACCAACTCTACTCAACCAATCACTCAATGAAACAATCCTTGCTTACAAACCCTAGTCCAAGCATATGATCCTTTACTCAAAATATTTCCAACAATGCTTATCAACCACTCTCACATAACAATGATACTCATGTTCTTTTCAAACCCTAGTTCAAGTTCTTTACTCAACCAATGGCTTCAACAACAATGCTTATAAAACAATCTCACATAACAATGATACTCATGTTCTTTTCAAACCCTAGATCAAGTTCTTCACACAACCAATGGCTTCAACAACAATGCTTATAAGACAAGGTTTTAACAACAACTCTTTATTCTATAAAACCTTGAAGCATTAACTCAACACACTCAATAAGGAAATCCTAATCAAGTCCTTTTCACTCCAAACTTATTTTCCAGAAAACCAACCAATCAACTCAACTATGGAAGAATGTGCTCATACCTTTTTCTTGATGATGAAGGAACCTCTAAAATCTGCCACAACCACAAATACTTCTTTGCCAAGCTCAAAGGAGTTAGAATATGATAAGCTATCTCAAAGATACAATGCAAATATCAAAGCACACATACACCTTATCACTCCATCTTAAAGAAAGCATCCATCAACATATACAAAAATGATTAACCAAATACACCTTATAATCTCCCAATTAAAATAATATTCAATACCAAGAATAATGTCAATACAATCTCCTTTTCAAAATAACTCAATGGCAATAAGTCCTCTCAACACTATAAATCTTCAATAAACCAATATGTCAAAAATACTTTATTCAAAAATAAATCTAACTCCTTATTCCTCCAATTAACCAAAAATAATGATTAATTAAAAACCTTTTTAACTAACCCTTTTAACTCCCTAGGACCTTATGTCAAAACCTTAGGCATCACAACACATATTAAAAATTTTATTACCTTTGCCTTGGTGGGACTCGAACTCATGATGCCGCCTCTACCAACGCCCTAGCCATGGCTCCAACTATCGCATGAGCTAGGCGCTCATTTGGAGAGCAAGAGCACAACGTGCTCTATATTCCTCTCCGCATGCACCAAAATAAAAAATCACGTGTTGCTTCCTCGATGCTTCAAAATACACACACCAAATGCTGCCACCATGAATCAATCATGGATCACTTTACCCACAAATACATTAGCACTTCGTTCAATTTCCACTAGGCCATGCTGCCTCGGTGGATATGACGGTTTAGCCCATGACAATCTTAACCCTTTCGTTGGCGCTTAAGACAAGGTTTTTGTCTTCTTCCTCGCATGAATTCTCACAACAACAATTGCACACTTTATTATTTTGAACGAAGGATGATTTAAATGCCACTAAGGCATATAGTATATATACTAATTTCCTCCTTTAATTTTGAACGTCGATGCCTTCAAAATTTGAATAATTAATTTATAAATTATTTAAATTCTTTAGAATTTAAATTTTATAAATTAACTTTTAAATCCTTTTGGCTTTATCAAAGCCCTTTTTGATTTTACCACTTTGTATAAATAATATTTATTTATAAAATTTAAATTCAATTTGAATTTAAATATTTTATAAAATAAATATTAAAACCTCCTTGGGCTTCCTTGGGTTTTTATGAAAAACCTTTTATTTTTTCTCAACCATGGTTTTAATGAAAACCCTCTTAACATATGCTTCCACATAATATTAAAAATATTATGAAGCTCTTTTGCCTTTAACCTTTGCATTGTTCCTCTTGACCTTTTGACATCAACGGTAGCTTATTCCTTGACATCAATGACAACTTTGTTCCTTGACATCAATGACAACTTTGACTCAAAATGTCCAACAAAGAGTGCCATTAAGTCAACAAAACTAGACCCCCATTTTGTTGGACCTTTTGAAATCATGAGAAAAATTAGTCTTGTAGCGTACAGACTTGTTTTACTGCCCAATCTATCTAAGATCCATGACACTTTCGACGTATCTTTGCTTAAGAAATATATTGTTAATCCTGATCATATGTGGGATTTTTCTAAATTGCATATGGCGGATCACAAGACCATTGAGGTGCAACCAGTGAATATCCTAGAGTTTCAATCCAAAGTGATGAGGAAAGGGAGTCTAGAGCAATGCAAGGTCTGATAAAACTAATATTCAAAAAGGAGTACCACTTGTGAGAAAATGGACGTTATGAGAAAACATTTTCCTTTTCTTTTTGATTTATATAAAAAAATAAACTATGATACAAGTAAGACACAGAGGACTATGTATAGCTTTAAGGGGGAGAGGATGTAGGGCCCACCCCAACCAAACTATTTTGAATTTTCATTATGTGTATGTGTGGTGGATGTAATTTCATGTATTTGACATAGTTTTATCCTGGACATGCAAAATGTAAAAAAAACAATGTTTATGTTGCCTAAATGGTGTTACATTTTTTTTCTTCTAACATTGTGTGGCAAGGATATTCATGACAGCTAATGTTATCCATGATTATGATATTGCTAGCTTTGCATGCTTCCACGATGGTTATCACACTTGTAGGTGAATAACGTTCAATCGACACCTTGATAAAAACATTGTTCTTTTCTTAAATTCGACTAATGAAGGATCTTAATAGTAACACACTTATGTTTGGATTTACTAAACTTTCTGGTAGAGTAATAACAAGGTAATACGAACCATCCCTTTAAGCTCCTTATGTATTTAAAAAGGAGAGAATCAAATTTTTGTATATAATGTCATGACATTTAAGATGGTGAATTTCTTATGACTAAGCTATCAACTTATTATCCATCTGATCACCTCATAATAAATTGGTGTGCATGATGAGTTTAGAAAGGAAGCCAATCATAATAGAGGAGATGGCTAAAGACAGTACCCTAGATGTCTATTGGCATTGAAGCAAATGGAAGGAATTAATGCTTATCCCTTACTCATTATGGCCTCAATTTAAGAGTACTTTTTCCTAGCTCATCATGGCCTCCATTAAAGAGGTAGACTCTAACAGTCTGGGTAAGGGTGCGGGCCTCATGACTTTCTAGAAGAAGTAAATGCCTGATTGGCTTTCGAGAGGCAGCTGTTGAAGATTAAGGAAAAATGAATAAATGAACCTCAGATAGAGGACAATAAGAAAAGACTAATCTCAATGGCAAGTACTCTCTCTTTGAACGATCGAAAGGCATCAGAGGCCGAAAAATTTACAATTGACAGGAGGGTAGGAGGGTAGTATGTGTGGAGAGAAAAAAAGAGAGTGATGCAGAAAGCAGAGAGAAGGAGGAGGAGAGCAAGAAGGAGGGGGAGCGAACTAGAGTCAGGAAAGGTCATTGCTTCAAATTTGAACCAGAACACTCTGCTCTGGTGAACCGGTACATAATTTATTGCTTGGTCGTTAATATCTTCCTCTGTAAGACACCAATGTCTTCTCTCATTTTACTAGATATTTAAGGTTCGAGTTGTTGATATTTAACTCTATCATAATCGGATAACATTGATGATTCTCTATTATTTTATCTCCTAATATAATACTTCTGTTGTGTGTCAATTTACGTAGAACTTTTTATGTTATCCTTCGTGTTTTGTATTTATGTTATTATATTCCAGATACTAGACACTGCTTATTGGGTTTTATGGGATGGTTCCATTCAATTGCTTGTATTCATGTTTCATTTGGAATCGCTGCTAATGCATTGACTGCAGTATGGTGTCCACGTCCTTATCATGTGGTTATGCACTAGTTTTCTTCCACATAAATGTTCTCAAGGTGCAGCAGTAGCCTATAGTGTTTTGGCACTTTTGCTTACCTCTCCCCTTTACCTAATCTTATTCCCCGTGTGCTACATGTTTTACCTAATTTTTCTTATAGTGGGATTACGTGTTCCCATATCCTGAGCTTCATTTTTTGGTTGGTGTCTTACTCACTATTAAGAGCTTAAGCCTGGTTGTTGTGCATCGTAACCTATTGCTTGTTGAACCCGTGGTATCTAGCTATGTTGCATCACCAGGATGGCTCATTTGGTCATTTTGTAGCAACTAAAATACCTCTGGTGGTCGTCGCCTCATGTGGTAGGTGTTTACGCGAGAGTTGAATTTTAACCTCCATAGGCTTTTCGTGATATAACATGGATTTTGTGCTACTTTTTCTTAAAAGTTATTCTTCGAGTAAGCGTAGCACCATATTAAAACCATTTATAGGGGTTTCTCTCGAATAATGATGCTAAGATCTTAAAATTATGTTGATCGATGCTGATCGAACAATATCGTATATCATATTGGCCTTGGTTTATGATACCATGTTAAACCTTATAATGTTGTGCTTAGTGAATAACGTTATGTTTTGAACTATGATGTCCGGAATAATGTCGTATATGAATATTGGTTAACGATATCATATCTAGAATTGCACTTGAGGTTATTTGGTAATAATGTTGTGTAATTATATTAAACTGGAGATTACCGTATTTCAATATGGGCTCGATTTATGATGTCGTGTTAGTTGTATATTGTGGGTGTTTGAATAATAATGCTACTTTTGATATAGGATGACTTGCATAGTGCTGTATATATATATATACCGAATTCAGGTTTATAATGTCTTGCTCAGGTTTGTAATTCTTGTGGACATCTGGCTAACAATGATAGGTTTGATTTGCAGGAATCGGATGATGCCATATATGAATGGTGGTTTTGATTATTGATGTGAGGTAAATAATGCTATGTTGGAATGCAGGTAACCTGAATAGTGCTACTCATTGACGAATACCTTCGATAGACGTTGTTATGACAAGTACTATGCTTAGATCTAAGTTCGCTTCGGTAGTGCCTTGTATTAATGGTAGTTTTAGATAAATGATGCCATGTTCAACTTGAATGGTTTGGTTAATTATTTTTGGGGATTGTGTTATGTTAATCCTAGACTACATCACGTTATACAGAAGGGCCTTCATTAGCCTTGATGTACACAAGAGAGTATTGTTTCTCGCTCATGGTGATAACTTCGTGAACATGGTAGATTAAGGTTGCTATAATTTTTTTAGATGACATAGTGCTATGTGGAATTAATGTCCGAATAACCTGAAATGTTGGGGATGTTAATAAAACACCAATCTGTGTATGTTTACCATGGGTGCATGTTTAGCATGGTCATTAAAATATTTTGCTTTATTACATGATAAATAGTGTGTCAAACTCAAGGCGTTAGTAAATGTGCAATTAATTATTAAGTTTCAATTGAGAGATTAAATTGTACTTTTGAATTAACTGAAGTTATGTTCATCATCGCTGGTTTGATAGTTCTACCGAACTATTCCGGATGTAATATACCTGTGGTAGGGTAGTATATGGGACTAGATTAAAAAAAGTGTTGACACATGAATGTTAAAATAGGATTCTTGGAATGATAGATAGAGTGTCATCCATGAGATATCAATATGTGGAGTCAATTTGTTTTTAGAGTTGATGGACTGAATCACATTGTAATACTGTAAGAGTGAGGGTATTTTTATGTCTAAAGAAATGGATTATGGGGTCTCTTTTTAACGCATGATTTGGATGCACCATATTATGCTTGATGCTTAGTGCTTAAAAACCTTTGAAGGAAGAGGTTCCATGGGGTTTATTAGGATAAAGAGACTATGGGATCCCTAATCATATAAAAAAAAATGTAATGTAGTAATTTGAAAGTGGTAAAGGAGAACCAAGAAGGGTCCCCCAACTATTTTTGTACAAATTGGAAACGATTACTAAAATGGAAATGGATTTGAGGTTGGGTTTATTCTCCGTGAGGGTTCCTAGGATAAATACCTTATTATGTGGTTTGTGCTTCTATTTGGCATAATGATCTTTATGAGTTTGAGAAATTTTGTTATATGCTTTTGATGTATGCTTAAGAACCTAAGGAGGGTATAATAAATAAAAGAGATATACTCTATGTTTTTCTTAAAAATTATGTAGTTAGAATTTAAATAAAGGAAGGAAAGAAAGACCCTTCAAGAGAGAAGTAGGAATTAAATTAAGTAGTACAAGAAGAAGCATAATCATAAACTTGAACCTCATTCCATCGAATATTAGACATATTGCTTAAGTATGATTTAAAGATTCATTGGGTTAGATTGATAGCTTAGGCTAGCTCATCGAGAAGATGAGACAAATAGATAAGATAACGTCCCCAAAAGACGAGACTTATAGTTTGGGCTAGCTGATCATTAGAGACAGGACTCATAGCCAAGGAAGTCCATCGCTAAAATGAGACTAATAGCTTTGGCTAGCTCATCGTAGAGATGATATTGATAGATAAACTATCTCATTGAGGATGGGATATAGATATCTCAGGCTAGATCATCACGAAGATGATACTGATAGATAGGTGAACTCACCCTCGTAGTGAGATAGATAGCTAAGCTAACTCACTATCATGACAAGAATAATGACTTGAAATAGCTCATCAAAAATATGAGACTGATAGCTGGGCAAACTCACCCTCGTAGTGAGACATATAGCTAAGATAAATCACTAAGATAAATCACTACCATGATAATAATAATGGTTTAGGCTAGCTTGTTGAAAATATGAGATAGATAGCTAAGCCAACTCATGGACTTGATGAGATAGATAATGAAGCTTTGGGTTCAAGTGTAGTGGCTCAAGCTATGCACCTTCTAAGAAGTAACCTAGAATAAACACAGGGTACATTTAAGTTTAAATAAATAAAAAAAAATAGCCGATGAAGAGAATTTTAGGATGTGCCAACTTGCCCTGCTCTTTGAAGTGGAAGAGTTTCCAAAACAGGGAATGCTTATCCCTGTGAATGATGTCACTATTTTTAGGTAATTTAGTCACCTCTATAAGCAAATGAGTGCTAACTCTAAACTTAAGACCTCTAAGAATCATATGACCTCTATCCAAAGAGGCAATGAATTCATCAAAGAGGGTTGGGTCATTGCCATTGAATTTGTGGATAAAGGGTAACATGTGATGAATATTTAAAAATTCTTCTACTAGAACATCAACTTGCATGGAAGAGGGTTCAATTAGTGTTATTATTAGGTTTTAGCATAGCCAAATAGTCTAACACATAAAAGAGACCCACAATCCTTGAAAGGCCATTTTTGACCCAGTCCATCGTTGAACAAATTTAATCAAGAAAATCTATGAATATTTCTTTAAGAACTTTATTCTACTTCCCCTAGTCCTCCACCAAACAATTTTAGTTGGATAATTCCATGAATACCTTCCCAAGGTCTCAACTCCTCTAGTTTTTGTTGGACTACACACCTCCTCTGAACACTCACTTTAGGGTGAAGCTTTCTTGACAAAGTTCATCACTAAACTACCTTTTTATGAATATTCCATCGGTACCACCTTTAGAATACAATATTCTTAGTCCAGATCCACCTATAACCAGTTTTCCTTATCCATGAACACCACCACCTAAATACAACAAAAAACAAGCAAATAGTAATACCTCTCATGCTGAAAGCATGAGATTTCGGAAGCTTTTAGAAAGGAAAACTACTTCGATGCATTCAAATCAAAATAACGCTTAAGTCCTAGAATATGAAGTGCATTAAACGAAAGAGGCAAATTGATTGAAATGAGATACAAGAATTTAGAGAAGTCACAGCCCTTTTATTAAACTCTTTAACCTCGGTTACAAAATCGCCTCCTCCCTTTTTAGGGGCTAGGAGCGTTAAATGGATCTTGGTTACAATTGTGACTTAGTCTTCCTCCTTCCGCATGCCCACATTTGAAATGGGCGGGCCAAAGTGTTGCCGCCGCTTATGCTGATGAATCCTCACTTCTTGCTGCTCCTCCTGCAATCAAAGAAACAAAAAAGGCGTTAGTAGCACCGTCTAAAAATAGAGAAAGTTTATTCTTTGAAATTAACAAAAGATGCATGCAAAAGATTGTCTAATACAGTGAATAAAATGAATCTAAATGACCTGCAAATTTGACAGAGGTAAGAAGACATTACCAGAGGGCCACTGCCATTGAAACAGTCGGCCAATCTACTTTCAACTGGAATTCGTCCCTGGGCAGGACGAATTTTGACTGTTATTCGTCCCCGGGTGGGACGAATTCTACTGTGTTAGGAAAGCCGAAGTGATGCCGCTCCAATGTCGAACCTCGGGACCTCCAAAACACCTGCAAACAGAGGGGTTAAGTAATTGGGGCCATTTTGGGATGACCCAGATGGTCGGATTCTCCCAATTTGGCCTCTATCCTCGGGAATTCGATGTCGCTACCTGCAAGTTAGTGGGACAACAAAGCGACAAAAGGCATGATAAAATCTGATCAAAATGTTATGGAATTGAAGCTATGAGTTAACTAAATAGAATAACATAAAATGCAACATGAACAAATAATCTAGAATGCTTTAGAATGAAACTTAAAAAAATGCGGGGTGCCCAAGTGGGCCTCCCACCGTTGGCACTTGATTTCGGCGCCAATCCACTAGGGATGGGCCCAAAATCTCTTAGGATTGGGGTGTCGGCAAATTGGTGGTTTAAGGTGGTCAAATGTTGGGTTTGGGTTTGGATCCACGCTTCCAAAAGCCACCCAATAACCTCCCTTGCGAAAGAGATTAATGGATGTGAGAAGGTGAATCAAAAAGGATGCAAATGGGTGTTCAATTGGGCAGCACTTCGTTGCTTGAAAATGCCTCCAATCTGTCCTCTTTTGGGTGGGAAAGTCCACCATTTTATAGACCCATGGGGTCTCTTTGGAGGGGCATGCAGGGATGCCATGTGGCGGCCATGCCTTCCCAAGAGGGAGGAGACTCCTCCCTGACTTGGGCTTCCATGACTGCCCTTGTGACAGTCCACTAACTGCCAACCTACCCACCTACACGCGCATGCATGGCAGGAGGCAATAATTGACTGTCCTTGGCTGCCACTTGGCGGCATTTTTCTTTTTGCCCGTTAAACCTGGAATTCGTCCTGACCAGAGACGATTTCAGAATTCGTCCCTGGGTGAGACGAATCCCAGTTAGTATTCGTCCCTGGGTGAGACGAATACTGGGCAAAGTGCCTGAATGTGCCAAATTGCTTCTTGACCTTACAAAATTGCTATGAAAGTGGTTAGGACCACTGTTTGACCTCTGAGGGCTGCCCTGGGGCTGTGTTTGTCAAAGCGATCAGTGTTTGCAGTCACATAATCGGATTGGTGCTGTTTTGGTGTCTACAGATGCCCCTTTTTGGGATGCGCTGTGCATGGCGCAGCGTCGAGCAAAAATAGATAGCCAAAGCACTAATGATTAGGGTTTCTTGGTAACCTAACCAACTTTTGATGCCCCAAGCATGGAAAGGGCATGCATTCTTGAATCCTTGCTTCCGACGAGCTAAGGAATTTGATTTCAAGTATTAACCTATTTTGGTGAGGTGTGACTTGAGCTTGGACATTGATCAGTCATGATTAGGCAAAGGGCGCAACCTTTTGTCCACAGGGGAACCTTGTGTTCATGATTCACGAATGCCAAGTGTTTGATCAATTTGATTGTTATTGCTTGTTTACTTGCCCCAAGCAGGAGCGTAATTGTCTTTGTCAATGATTCTTTGAATGCATGTCATTTTCCTTAATTGGGTGTGTGCTTGTTGATTGGTGACTAAGTGTGACTACCCCCTCAAGCGACGAATCGATGAGGGAATGACCTTCGTGAGAAAAGCGACGAGTCGCTTGACCCAAGATGACTTGTGCAAGGGTGCCTTTAGATGGTTTATCGTTAAGCATGTGCAATTTTTCCAACATTTGGACCTATTTTTGGTGGGTGTTAACCCTTTTTGCGACGCTTGTTTGGAGCTGAAATTGGCAAAAATCCGTCTTCCCATGGAGCGGTCCGGCTAAAGTAGCCTTCTTAGGGAGTAGGATAATGACAATTTGTGACCCCAACGTCTATTTTGTATGCCCGGGATGTCAAGTGCAACAGCACTCTCATCGGGCAAATTTATTGTCTGTTTTTAGTGCATTTTTGTTCATTTTTTGATGTTTTTGAAGTTTCTGGCCTGAATTCGTCCCAGGGTGGGACGAATTCCAGCTGTAGAATTCGTCCCTGGGTGGGACGAGCGCTAACCAGAGCGCTCATCCCAGTAAAGGATGAATTCCAGCTCAAAGGCCTATTTAAGGGCCAAAACTTGAGTTTGGGCTCATTTGTGTCAAATTTTTCTTGCGATTTTGGAGCTCTGGGAGGAGGAGGTAAATTCTGCGAAGCGAAGCGCTGCCGAGATTTTCCCTGCCATCATGAGTACACAAACTGGTTCGAGCGGTGGAGCCGAAGCGAGACCCGTAAGTGCTCCCTAGAGTTTATTTTTGTTTTTAAAGCTGTAAGTGTGTTGTTTTTTTGTACAGTTTTTTTCTATGATTTTAATTAATTTTTTTGTTGAATTATTTTCTTTTGCAGGTTGTTAGGAGCCGGTACCGTGTACCCACTGCTTTCACTGAGGCATGGGGGCGCTGACTGATGCTGACTGGGAGTGGCTTGATGCCCTTGGGCTCAAGCAGGTGGCTCGACTGGAGCTTGTGGTCCCGGATCAGGCCTATCTGATGGCCCTGATCAAACTTTGGGATCCGTGGACCAACACCTTCCATCTCCCGACAGGGGAGATGACTGTGACTCTGGAGGATGTCTATCGGCTTCTTCAGATTTTGATAGATGGACTGCCTATCAGGACATCATCGCGTGATCAGCGGACTGCTGTACTGACGAGATGCTTCGGGCATGGGGAGCGGCTGGGTGTAGAGAACCCAGTGGAGACGGCCGAGGTGGACTGCCAGGTTGGCAGGATTTTGGTTGGATGGTGGCAGGAGAGGGGGGTGTTAGGAGTGAGGCACGCATTCTTGATGGGCCTCATTTCTAACATGTTATTACCTGACTCGTCAGGCACGAGGTTCCCATGGAACCTGTTGGATTTGGTGTGGCAGTTGGTAGAGTGCCCGATAGAGGCACCGTTGATCCTGAGATGGGGACAGACATTGTTGGCACAGCTCTACGGGGAGCTTTAGTTATCTGTGCAGTGTTGGGGTTGGCAGCACATAGCAGTTGAGAGGCCAACCGGGTTACCATGGATGACTCGGGCGACGATGGAGGATAAGGAGATAGGTTATGCAGTTCTGTGGCGGCGGTCCACAGAGCAGGGGTAGAGTCGGTGATGGGCAGGTGTCGTAGAGCACTATACTGATGCCTTCTCTCGGCTCACTCTAGGGGAGGTGGTTTGGCACCCTTATCGGGACTTCCAGCCTGGCCGGAGGCTGGAGAGTGGCTCCGACGGGTACGTAGGGAGCGGTGGTTGATTGGGCGACACGGGACCGAGCATGAGTTATTCTCATATAGCCGGGTTACACGATAGTTTGGGGTGCGCCAGGGGTTGCCTGGTGAGCCCGTGGTCTATCGACATCGGGGAGATGAGAGGACTCTAGATCGACCGGTCATCGTGCCATTGGGCGAGGAGTCAGATGCGGTGATCGACGTCCCGGACGTGGATGACGTCGGGACTACCACTGAGTATGACTCGTGGTGGGTACTACGGCGATGGAGAGGAGAGGGGCCACTGGGAGGCGCGGAGGCGGTAGTGGAGGGTGCTGAGGCACCAGGGGATGATTGGGGAGTTCCGTTGGATGATGCGGACATGGTTGAGGTGGGGGATGAGGATGTAGATTTGGGAGCTCCGGATCAGCCGGACATGCAGGACATGGAGGAGCAGTGGGAGCCAGAGCAGGCTCTTTTCCGAGAGTCCTGTACTTCAGGCGGATATAGAGGAGATGGAGTCTGGGATACGTGCTGAGAATGCGTGACTGATAGAGCTGCTATGGATGCGGGATCTGGAGCTGGGGGATGCGCTACGGGAGAGGGATCTCCTACGGGCTCAGCTAGCAGAGCGGGATAGGGTTTTGGCACAGCGCGATGATGCGGTAGCTTACTACCATCGACGGGAGGCAGAGTGGTTCCGACACCGGCTAGACTTGGAGAGGGAGGTCATCCGCCTTGGTGGGCGGCTACCTGAGCCATCGGGAAGTGGATCTTCACGTCGGACGAGGGATAGTGCTACTGAGCAGTCAGCATCATCTCGTCGTAGGCGATTGGATGAGGGAGGCGGTAGCAGGCATGATGCGGGGGCTAGTAGTAGCCGCCCTACAGGGTCCCATAGGACCCACACCACGGGGGGTAGTTCCCGTCGCACCGATCCTGCGTGATCATGGTGGTCGACGCCTTAGGGTGGGTTTTGTTATATGATTGCGGGGTCTGAGGACCAGTTTTGTAGCCTACGGGCATTTTTTTGATGATATATATATATATACCGATTTTATTTTGGTTATGTACATGTGATGATTTGATCTTTATGCATGATGGCTGATGACTATGGATGTATGCATGTTTATTTATTTTGATGAATGCATATGTTATGATGAATGCAAATGTTTTTGATTTATATGTGATATGCAAAATGAAATGGATGAATGGAATTTGTGATGGTTGGTTATGGCACCATAGACTGTTTAGGACTCTGTTTATTTTGTTTTTAGGCGATTGCTATGATGCATGACTTTGTATGTATACATGTGGTTTTTCTTTTTTTGTATTTTCTGATGGTATTGTAAGGATGAAAAGTAGCGCAGTTGGTTTAGAAATGTAGCTAAGGTTTTCTGAGACTCAGACGGTTTTAACTCACTAGCCACGATTGTACTTTGTCTTACAAGACTTTTGACCAAGGTATGAATCGGACTCGTTTTTGACCAAGCTATTTCACATCCCCTGTGTGTGCAATTGAGTTCATTTATGTGGTATTTGTCAGGATACCGCCAGTGCCAGATGGGCTTTCAACCGAACCTGTACTGAGGATCACCTAATTAGCTCCACTAACTCCTTTGTTGTATTTAGTTAGATTAATCTACGGTGTTATCCAGGATACCATAAGCTAGCTCATCCTTATGCAAACATTGGTCTGCACATACGCAAAGCGAATGTGACAGACATATCGTCATGCGGGTAGGATACCACCATTGCCAGATAGGCTATCAACCAAACCTGTAATGAGGATCACCTAGATGGTTTTCGAATGCTGAGAATTCCAGGGATTCAAGTTCAGGATATTTGTTGGTTGAATGATTTAAGGAGTTGCTCGTCTATATAGTGATGAAAATCACTGTTTATTTTCTATTAATTCTTTTTGAGCAAGGATTTTGAATAGTGGTGATAACCACTGTTATTTGATTTTGTATTTTGAGTATTGTGAGTTTGGGCTGGTGAGTGGCCTTGATCCTTGTGGCCTTGGGGATGACTACCCATCCTTTGTAGGGACGTGTAGTACGAATCCTTACGACGTTGGGGACCAAGGGGATGATGGAGATTATGGAGTAAGGGCATTGATCTTTTAGGCCTTGGGGATGACTACCCATCCTGGTTAGGGGCGGATAGTACGAATCCTTACAACTTGGAGACCAAAGGTGAATGGAAAGTGTTAGGATGATGATTTGTTGGAATTTTGTTTGTGAATGGCGTTGATCCTTTTAGGTCTTGGGGATGACTACCCATCCTTGGCAGGGACGTGTAGTACGAATCCTTACAACTTTGGGAACCAACTATGATTGGGATTTGGTAGTGGTGAAAACCACTGTATATGGAGGTGAATGGATAGGGAAGAGCTTGTCCTTTTGTCAATTCTCAGCATTCTAGAACCATTCGCACAGGGGGATGAGCAAGATAACCGTTTCGCTTATGGTGACCTGGATTACTATGCAGGTTTCATCTTTCGTTCACACAACTTGGGAATTTTTATGTGTTTTAATTTGTGTTGGGATGTTACGTAACAAGGTGTATTTCAAGTGTAACTCTACCTTCGTAAAATCTGTCTGACTCGGTACATTACATAGCTAAAGAGCAAAATGATGACTGAATCATGAAAACTCTTGATACATTAGAAGACCACTGACTCTAGTGTGGTAAAAAGCAATGCATGGTGTTTTTGTTGTTTTTTTATAAAATGGAACAGTGTGGAACAAGATGGACTAGCAGAGTAATTACAGCCTATGGTGCCTTTGACCTGTACGACCACAAATATGCAATGTATGGATGCAATGCTTTAATGCAGCTATGTATTTTTGTATTTTTGATGGATTGATTTTTGTGAATATGAAGATGAGGTGCGAGAAGAGCTCTCTATTGATGAATTTGAGTATGCCTAGAAATGAGATGCAAATTTTTGTTGTTTTTGATGATTTTTGTTGTTTTTGAATTTTCTTGATTTTGACCAAGCGATTGTGGAAATCCTTGGAGCAATTTTGGGATTGACCAAGCGATTTTAGGGATCCTTGGAGCATTTTTGGGATTGACCAAGTGATTGTTAGAATCCTTGGAGCTTTTTGGGATTGACCAAGCGATTGTGAGAATCCTTGGAGCATTTTGGGATTGACCAAGCGATTGTGATAATCCTTGGAGCTTTTTGGGATTGACCAAGTGATTGCGATAATCCTTGGAGCTTTTGGGGTGACCAAGTGATTGTGATAATCCTTGGAGCTTTTGGGTTGACCAAGCGATTGTGATAATCCTTGGAGCTTTTGGGGTGACCAAGTGATTGCGATAATCCTTGGAGCTTTTGGGATGACCAAGTGATTGCGATAATCCTTGGAGCTTTTGGGATGACCAAGCGATTGCGATAATCCTTGGAGCTTTTGGGTTGACCAAGTGATTGTGATAATCCTTGGAGCTTTTTGGTTTGGACTATGGCTCTTCAGGGGATAGAGGTACCCCCAGCTTGATGGTCTTTGCGCTCCGGATCTGGCTCTGGAGGGATGGGCATGAATGGATCGGCCCTATGCACGGATAGGAGGACAGGGTCCACCCTCGGCACTGATGTTGCTATGGGGTCTCTGGGCGGAAGTTGATCTCTGTATGCCCAAAGTGGCGGATGTAACGCTTGGTCCCACTGCGGTGGGTTAACGCGCCACTCATGCCCTAGTATTATGTTTAGCTATTGAATTGCTTCATCGATATTTATGGGATGTCGATGTTGTCGCATGTGATTGTTGTGGGCTATCTCTGTTTTATCCTCACCTTCGACCAGTGAGTACAGCTCATCAGAATCTAGAGATTCTGAGACATGGAGGACTGCATCATCAGGTAGCCCTACGGTTAAAGGTTGATCCTCTTCGAAAGGAGCCTCATGTAAGTTGGGCCTTGGGAGCTCCAAAATCTTGGTCTCTACCGACTCTAAGTGCTCTAGCGCTTTGCATGTATCGGGAGATTTGAGCTCCTCCTCTTTGGTTGGTTCTTGTTGAGGAACTTGGGGCCTATGGAGGGGTGGCCAGATAGCACCCCCCATGCCTTGGTAGGGCTTTTCATCCCGCTCTTCTTCTCGCTCTGATTCCTTAGAGGCTTCTTGATGAATTTCTAAGGGTGGCCCATAAACCTGAGTGGGTTCCTGAGGAAGGCACCCATCATTGGTTATAGGAGTGGCCTCCCGCTCATGTCTAGGAGGCATCGGGGGCGGTGCTCGATGAGGTCGCGAAGACTTGTCTCGCACCCGGGGGTTGTGCCTCTCATAATGTTTTGTCTTATGCGTGTGAGGGGTTGGAGTCCTCTCCTGCATAGTGTGTTGGAACAACTCATCCTTCTGGCGTTGAAGGTGCTCTTTATTTAGAAGATACCATTGCTCTAACTATTGTCGTTCTAGCTCAAGTTGCGTGAGTTGCATCCGATGTGCGAAATGCTTGATAGATTCTAAGATAGTTGGTCCTACCGCCTCATGTCTAGAAGGCCTAGATGCCTCTCCTAGATATCTATCTCGGTCGTAGTGATCCAAGATCTCTATAGGCCGCCTCCCTCTGTTGGAGGTAGTGGCATTTATCCGAGGCTTTGGCCTCAGTAGGTGATCTTGATAGCTAGCATTTGCGGAGGCGTCTTGCTCCCATGATGTATATTGCTCTTGAGGAAGGTAAGGGTTTTCCTCATGCTCTCTTTCATAAGTGAAAATGGGATGGGCGGAGTTGGCTCGCCCCGCCTGAGGAGCCTTGTGCTCTGGATTTGTCCTTGTAGTCCTGACAACTAGAGGGGGTGAAGGAGGGATAGTGTAATCATGTGGTTCCTCCCGTCGAACCCTATGTTGACTTAGCACTTCATCGCACGGTGACCACTCATAGCGAGCATCTAAGGGAGCTCTCCTATGGATGTACCCCTCATGGAAGGGTGTGTGTTGGGTGCTATGTTGAACAGGAGTGCTCCTAGAAGGGGTGCCCCTATAGTCCCTATCCGTTAAGGTGTGGAGGGGTCTGCCTTGTGTGTCATGCCACCAAGGTGGTATGACCAAATCCTTGGGGCTATATCGGAGGTGACTTGTGCCTCCTTGGATATTCCCCATAGCATCCGCCCGTGATTGGGCTTGGCTACGGGTGAGCACCATGATGATGTCTCTCTAAAAAACCCTAAAAATTGAAAATGAGTCATATGGGGCCCAAAATTGGGGTGCGCATCCCTCTTACAATAGATAAGACAAAAATGAAGTTTCAAGTCCTAACTCTAAATACATTAGGAGATATTGACCTCCGAACAGCTCAAAAAGCGTAAAAAATTAGGTGAGCAATTTTAAAACCTAATTTCGGGGCACTAGATGATGGAATTTGGCCCCGAAAACTGGTTTTCAAATAAAAGGAGTTGTATTTGTTTAAAATTATCCCAACTAACTCCCTGTAAAATTTCATGTCAATCGGAGCTACGGTTGAGAAGTTATGGCCCCGACAAGATGCACTAAAATTTAGGGAAAAATATAAGATTTCCCATATTTTGTTGGATGCTCCTGCATCACTTATGGGCACCTTTGGGGTGCTCTTGGGTTGACCAAAGGGTTCATGGACACCTTTGGGGCATTTTGGGGATGACCAAGCGATTGCGGGAATCCTTGGAGCTTTTGGAGCGAGTGACAAAATGCATAGATTTTTATCTTTTGTTTATGATTTTTTTGATTTTTTTTGTTACACTAAGCAGAAATGAACACACACATACACAAACGGTGATTATCTCTTTTAAAGATTAATGGTGTGTCCTAAACTGGTTTAGTGCATTTTGATGTTTTGTTTTGTTTTTGCAAGTTTTGAAGAACGTTTAAATGCATAATGTTGGCTCATATGACTCCCATAAATGGTCGCCCCTTCAATATACCATTGTCGGACCGATATACCAACCTCTCTATATACCCGCCCTTACGAGAGGGAAACTATAGGTACGTGAGAGCAGATGGTACGTGGAACATAGGCGGTATGAAAGGGGGATTGTCCTGTTAATGACACCTACCATAGAAGACTTATCCTCGCGCATGGGAATCACCCCAACGACACTCGGTCAGCTTTCATCAGGATTTATGCCTAACAACAGTGACAATCGGGGAAATGGATGCAAAGCTAAGCCAAGGTGGTGATGAACCCACCGTTGGTCTTGCTCAAGGGCTGGGGTCTTACGACCAGCTCCTTGGTTTAAAATGTGCCACGTGATGTGTGTGTGGTTTATTTTACTTAGAAAAATGAAACATGCAATCAACCACTATTTTCTTTAAGCACGCAAGAATTGACAAAAAATGAAAGCAAAAAATCAAAAAATGACAAAGATAGTTTGGAACCTTACCTCTTTTCTGCCTGGACTTGCTGTTTCTGATCTTCGGCTCTAAAAATTTATAGACAGAAATTCGTCCCTCTGTGAGACGAATTACAGAACATAATTCGTCCCTGCCAGAGATGAATTTAAATTCATCTCAGGGTCAGACGAATTACAGTAAAGTATTCGTCACAGCAGAGACGAATAATAGTATACTTTAAAAAACTTGTACCTGTCAAGCACAAAACACAAAAATGGATCAGTTATTTGATCTTAAAACCAGGGGACGTGAGTCCCACCGTGATCGCCACTGAAAGCATGAGATTTCGAAAGTTTAGAAAGGAAAACTATTTCGATGCATTCAAATCAAAATAACGCTTAAGT
The DNA here is from genome assembly GCA_028583015.1 of Wollemia nobilis. Taxonomy (NCBI): domain Eukaryota; kingdom Viridiplantae; phylum Streptophyta; class Pinopsida; order Araucariales; family Araucariaceae; genus Wollemia; species Wollemia nobilis. Next base: position 1,439,989 of record JAQPPZ010016508.1, on the reverse strand, counting down.
CCTAGAATATGAAGTGCATTAAACGAAAGAGGCAAATTGATTGAAATGAGATACAAGAATTTATAGAAGTCACAACCCTTTTATTAAACTCTTTAACCTCGGTTACAAAATCGTCTCCTCCCTTTTTAGGGGTTAGGAGCGTTAAATGGATTTTGATTACAATGGTGACTTAGTGATCCTCCTTCCGCATGCCCACATTTGAAATGGGCGGGCCAAAGTGTTGCCATCGCTTATGCTGATGAATCCTCACTTCTTGCTGCTCCTCCTGCATTCAAAGAAACAAGAAAGGCGTTAGTAGCACCTACTACAAATAGGAAAGTTTGTTCTTTGAAATTAACAAAAGATGCATGTAAAATATTATCGAAAATAGTGAATAAAATGAATCTAAATGACCTAAAAATCTGATAGAGGTCAGAAGACATTACCAGAGGGCCACTGCCATTGAAACAGTCGGCCAATCTACTTTCAACTGGAATTCGTCCCTGGGTAGGATGAATTTTGATGTTATTCGTCCCTGGGTGAGACGAATTCTACTGTGTTAGAAAAGCCGAATTGATGTCGCTCCAATGTCGAACCTCGAGACCTCCAAAACACCTGCAAATAGAGGGGTTATGTAATTGGGGCCATTTTGGGATGACCCAGATGGTCAGATTCTCCCAATTTGGCCTCTATCCTCGGGAATTCGATGTCGCTACCTGCAAGTTAGTGGGACAACAAAGCGACAAAAGGCATGATGAAATCTGATCAAAATGTTATGGAATTGAAGCTATGAGTTATCTAGATAGCATAACATAAAATGCAGACATGAACAAATGATCTAGAATACTTTAGAATGAAACTTAGAAAAGTGCGGGGTGCCCAAGTGGGCCTCCCACCGTTGGAACTTGATTTCGACGCCAATCCACTAGGGATGGGCCCAAAACCTCTTAGGATTGGGGTGTCGGCAAATTGGTGGTTTAAGGTGGTCAAATGTTGGGTTTGGGTTCGGATCCACGCTTCCAAAAGCCACCCAATAACCTCCCTTGCGAAAGAGATTAATGGATGTGAGAAGGTGAATCAAAAAGGATGCAAATGGGTGTTCAATTGGGCAGCACTTCGTTGCTTGAAAATGCCTCCAATCTGTCCTCTTTTGGGTGGGAAAGTCCACCATTTTATAGACCCATGGGGTCTCTTTGGAGGGGCATGCAGGGATGCCATGTGGCGGCCATGCCTTCCCAAGAGGGAGGAGACTCCTCCCTGACTTGGGCTTCCATGACTGCCCTTGTGACAGTCCACTAATTGCCAACCTACCCACCTACACGCGCATGCATGGCAGGAGGCAATAATTGACTGTCCTTGGCTGCCACTTGGCGGCATTTTTCTTTTTGCCCGTTAAACCTGGAATTCGTCCCGACCAGAGACGATTTCAGAATTCGTCCCCGGGTGAGACGAATCCCAGTTAGTATTCGTCCCTGGGTGAGACGAATACTGGGCAAAGTGCCTGAATGTGCCAAATTGCTTCTTGACCTTACAAAATTGCTATGAAAGTGGTTAGGACCACCTGTTTGACCTCTCGAGGGCTGCCCTGGGGCTGTGTTTGTCAAAGCGATCGGTGTTTGCAGTCACATAATCGGATTGGTGCTGTTTTGGTGTCTACGAGATGCCCCTTTTTGGGATGCGTGTGCATGGTGCAGCACGAGCAAAAAATAGATAACCAAAGCACTAATGATTAGGGTTTCTTGGTAACCTAACCAACTTTTGATGCCCCAAGCATGGAAAGGGCATGCATTCTTGAATCCTTGCTTCTAACGAGCTAAGGAATTTGATTTCAAGTATTAACCTATTTTGGTGAGGTGTGACTTGAGCTTGGACATTGATCAGTCATGATTAGGCAAAGGGCGCAACCTTTTGTCCATAGGGGAACCTTGTGTTCATGCTTCAGGAATGCCAAGTGTTTGATCAATTTGATTATTATTGCTTGTTTACTGCCCCAATCAGGAGCGTAATTGTCTTTGTCAATGATTCTTTGAATGCATGTCATTTTCCTTAATTGGGTGTGTGCTTGTTGATTGGTGACTAAGTGTTACTGATCGCCACTGAAAGCATGAGATTCTGAAATCTTTAGAAAGGAAAACTATTGCGATGCATTCAAATAAAAATAACGCTTGAGTCCTAAAATATGGAATGGATTAAACAAAAGAGGCAAATTGATTGAAATGAGATACAAGAATTTATAGAAGTCATAGCCCTTTTATTAAACTCTTTAACCTCGGTTACAAAATAGCCTCCTCCCTTTTTAGGGGCCAGGAGCGTTAAATAGATCTTGGTTACAATTGTGACTTCGTCTTCCTCCTTTCGCATGCCCACATTTGAAATGGGCGGGCCAAAGTGTTGTCGCCGCTTATGCTGATGAATCCTCACTTCTTGCTACTTCTCCTACAATCAAAGAAATAATAAGGGCGTTACAAGCTATCAAATAGAGAAAGTTTGTTCTTTGAAATTAACAAAAGATGCATGCAAAAGATTGTCGAAAATAGTGAATAAAATGAATCTAAGTCACCTGCAAATCTGACAGAGGTCAGAAGACATTACCAGAGGGCCACTACCATTGAAACAGTTGGCCAATCTCCTTTCAACTGGAATTCATCCCTGGGTAGGACGAATTTTGACTGTTATTCGTCCCCGGGTGAGACGAATTTGACTGTGTTAGGAAAGTCAAAGTGATACTACTCCAATGTTGAACCTCGGGACCTCCAAAACACCTACAAATAGAGGGGTTAAGTAATTGGGGCCATTTTGGGATGACCCAAATGGTCGGATTCTCCCAATTTGGCCTCTATCCTCGGGAATTCGATGTCGCTACCTACAAGTTAGTGGGACAACAAAGCGACAAAAGGCATGGTGAAATCTAATCAAAATGTTATGGAATTGGAGCTATGAGTTAACTAAATAGAATAACATAAAATGCAACATGAACAAATGATCTAGAATACTTTAGAATGAAACTTAAACAAATGCGGGATGCCCAAGTGGGCCTCCCACCGTTGGCACTTGATTTTGGCACCAATCCACTAGGGATGGGCCCAAAACCTCTTAGGATTGGGGTGTCGGAAAATTGGTGGTTTAAGGTGGTCAAATGTTGGGTTTGGGTTAGATCCACGCTTCCAAAATCCACCCAATAACCTCCCTTGTGAAAGAGATTAATGGATGTGAGAAGGCGAATAAAAAAGGATGCAAGTGGGTGTTCAATTGGGTAGCACTTTGTTGCTTGAAAATGCCTCCAATATGTCCTCTTTTGGGTGGGAAATTCCACCATTTTATAGACCCATGGGGTCTCTTTGGAGGGGCATGCAGGGATGCCATGTGGCGGCCATGCCTTCCCAAGAGGGAGGAGACTCCTCCCTGACTTGGGCTTCCATGACTACCCTTGTGACAGTCCACTAACTGCCAACCTACCCACCTACACGCGCATGCATGGCAGGAGGCAATAATTGACTGTCCTTGGCTGCCACTTGGCGGCATTTTTCTTTTTGCCCGTTAAACTTGGAATTCATCCTGACCAGAGATGATTTCAGAATTTGTCCCTGGGTGAGATGAATCCCAGTTAGTATTCGTCCCTGGGTGAGACGAATATTGGGCAAAGTGCCTGAATGTGCCAAATTGCTTCTTGACCTTACAAAATTGCTATGAAAGTGGTTAGGACCACTATTTGACCTCTGAGGGCTGCCCTAGGGGCTGTGTTTGTCAAAGCGATTAGTGTTTGTAGTCACATAATCGGATTGGTGCTGTTTTGGTGTCTACAGATGCCCCTTTTTGGGATGTGCTATGCATGGCGCAGCGTCGAGCAAAAATAGATAACCAAAGCACTAATGATTAGGGTTTCTTGGTAACCTAACCAACTTTTGATGCCCCAAGCATGGAAAGGGCATGCATTCTTGAATCCTTGCTTCTGACGAGCTAAGGAATTTGATTTCAAGTATTAACCTATTTTGGTGAGGTGTGACTTGAGCTTGGACATTGATTAGTCATGATTAGGCAAAGGGCGCAACCTTTTGTCCATAGGGGAAACTTGTGTTCATGATTCAAGAATGCCAAGTGTTTGATCAATTTGATTGTTATTGCTTGTTTCATCGCCCCAGCGAGGAGCGTAATTGTCTATGTCAATGATTCTTTGAATACATGCCGTTTTCCTTAATTGGGTGTGTGCTTGTTGATTGGTGACTAAGTGTGACTAATCGCCACTGAAAGCATGAGATTTTGGAAGCTTTAGAAAGGAAAACTACTGCGATGCATTCAAATAAAAATAACGCTTGAGTCCTAAAATATGGAATGCATTAAACAAAAGAGGCAAATTGATTGAAATGAGATACAAGAATTTATAGAAGTCACAGCCCTTTTATTAAACTCTTTAACCTCAGTTACAAAATTTCCTCCTCCCTTTTTAGGGGTTAGGAGCGTTAAATAGATCTTGGTTACAATTGTGACTTAGTCTTCCTCCTTCCGCATGCCCACATTTGAAATGGGCGGGCCAAAGTGTTGCCGCCGCTTATGCTGATGAATCCTTGCTTCTTGCTACTTCTGCAATCAAAGAAACAATAAGGGTGTTAGTAGCACCTGCTGCAAAATAGAGAAAGTTTGTTCTTTGAAATTAACAAAAGATGCATGTAAAAGATTGTCGAAAACAGTGAATAAAATGAATCTAATTCACCTGCAAATCGGACAGAGGTCAGAAGATATTACTAGAGGGCCACTGCTATTGAAACAGTTGGCCAATCTCCTTTCCATTGGAATTCGTCCCTGGGTAGGACAAATTTTGACTGTTATTCGTCCCTAGGTGAGACGAATTCGACTGTGTTAGGAAAGCCGAAGTGATACCGCTCCAATGTCGAATCCCGGGACCTCAAAAACACCTACAAATAGAGGGGTTACATAATTGGGGCCATTTTGGGACGGCCCAGATGGTCGGATTCTCCCAATTTGGCTTCTATCCTCGAGAATTTGATGTCGCTACCTGCAAGTTAGTGGGACAATAAAATGACAAAAGGCATGGTGAAATCTAATCAAAACATTATGGAATTGGAGCTATGAGTTAACTAAATAGAATAACATAAAATGCAACATGAACAAATGATCTAGAATACTTTAGAATGAAACTTAAACAAATGCGGGATGCCCAAGTGGGCCTCCCACCATTGGCACTTGATTTCGGTGCCAATCCACTAGGGATGGGCCCAAAACCTCTTAGGATTGGGGTGTCGGCAAATTGGTGGTTTAAGGTGGTCAAATGTTGGGTTTGGGTTAGATCCACGCTTTCGAAAGCCACCCAATAACCTCCCTTGCGAAAGAGATTAATGGATGTGAGAAGGCGAATCAAAAAGGATGCAAGTGGGTGTTCAATTGGGAAGCACTTCATTGCTTGAAAATGCCTCCAATCTATCCTCTTTTGGGTGGGAAAGTCCACCATTTTATAGACCCATGGGGTCTCTTTGGAGGGGCATGCAGGGATGCCATGTGGCGGCCATGCCTTCCCAAGAGAGAGGAGACTCCTCCCTAACTTGGGCTTCCATGACTGCCCTTGTGACAGTCCACTAACTACCAACCTACCCACCTACATGCGCATGCATGGCAGGAGGCAATAATTGACTGTCCTTGGCTGCCACTTGGCGGCATTTTTCTTTTTGCTCGTTAAACCTAGAATTCGTCCTGACCAGAGACGATTTCAGAATTCATCCTTGGGTGAGATGAATCCCAGTTAGTATTCGTCCCTGGGTGAGACGAATACTGGGCAAAGTGCCTGAATGTGCCAAATTTCTTCTTGACCTTACAAAATTGCTATGAAAGTGGTTAGGACCACTGTTTGACCTCTGAGGGCTGCCTTGGGGGCTGTGCTTGTCAAAGCGATTAGTGTTTGCAGTCACATAATCGGATTGGTGCTGTTTTGGTGTCTACACATGCATCGATAAAAAACATTCTAAGAAGTCAAAGTGATCATACCACCAAAGGAGGTTAGTCATTTATTAGTTATATTGAGCCCAAGGAACATAGAATAGAGTGACTAATCAACATTGTAGCTACTATGGATAATAGAATCAGACTACCACTCAAAAAGAGACCTCACTTTGTTGACTGTGTTCATGGGAAATAAAGTGGGGAAAAAGCTACCTCATATTTGGAAATGATTTAGCACATAAGTGCTAACGTAGGAGCTATTGGCTTTAGGAGCCCAATCCACTAGGCACACGTGAAACAACTTGCCACACCACATGAGGGCATGGGACCCAAGATAAGTGATACTAATGGCATGATTATGGGTTAAGCCTAACAACTATTTATTGTAACATGGGTTAGGGGCCAAATGCTACACTTAATTACAAGGAAAGGCCACCAAATAGTTATGACAACACAAGGTAAGAGTCGATTTCCACCTCTATTTATGAGAGATGGCCATAAAATAGCATATGTAATATGGAGTAATAATAAAATGCCATGTAAGGTGGGTAAGGAGATAAATACTAGCACATAAGGTAGAAGGTTGTGTTGATTGGACATATCTACCTAGCTAGCTGATAGCTCTCATGAAATAGAAAATAAAATTAAAGAAATGTGGAATCATCATTACTATTGTTGATGAAAATGTCACAAAAAGTGGTTGACATAGACACAAAGTTTATCCTCAGAAAGAGTGATATTTTCCATCATATCTTTCGCCTTGTTGTCCTTCCAAAATATATGCTAGATAATCATGTTATCATATTTTTGCAAAAATCTCCTTAATTCTTCGATCATGTTGAAGATATTGCCCCTGAAAGGAATCTTATTCCATTTAATGATATTGATGATATTCAGAGAGTCATACAAAATGATGTTGCTAAAGAAGAATTCATCGAGGATGGAGAGACCCTAGTATAAGGCTTTGCATTTAGCCAAATGGTAGGTTTGAATGTCAAGATTTTTTGCAAATACTAGGATGACCTTAGTGAGATTGTTTTTGACAGTGCCTCCACAACTATATCTCCTTAGATTTCCTTTGGTTGCTCCATTGAAATTGAATTTGATCCACCCAACTAGGGGAGGAGACCATATAACACTAGAATGGTTCACATGAAGGGCATTTTGGTGGAGATATATCTAAAAAAATTGAAGTGAGCAATGAGCTTAGACTCTAGTCCTTTTCCAGGAGATTTAGTCACAAGAACCAAACATGCATTTTTAATGGTAACACTCAAAATTTGTATCATTAAAAACTTTGTTATTGCTTTTGAGCCAAATTTTCCAAAGGAAGTGAGGATGATAAAATACTTGGAGGGAGCTCAAACGTTGGTGATGAAAGAGATTAGGTCATTGAGTGAACAAGTCACAAATCAAGTTGGGTTGGGCCCAAGCTAGACAAAAGGATGAAAAGATGGAGTAAAACACCAAAGAAGAGAATTGACACTCAAGAAATAAATGACAAATAGACTCCCACTTAGAGGAACAAAGGATATAGTGGTTATGAAGAATTAAACCTCTAGAAAGGAGATTATCCATAGTCATGACTCTATTCTGAAAGGTTAGGTAGGAGAAAAATATGACCTTAGAAACAAGAAGCTTCAACCAGATGAGACTTGCAAGGAAACTGATAGCGATTGGGTCATCTTGGATGTGGTAATCAAACATGATAGAAAAGAATCCATTATGGATCACAATCTAAAAAGGGGTTTTCAATGAGGAACAACTCAGAATGACAAAGGTCCTAAGAAAACCAGAGAGAAGCTTGAAAGTGGTGGTTTAGAAAATAGTTAGGTTGGTAAGGGAATAATCTTCCACAAACAGTTATTAACTATTAATAATTGATTGAATTTAATAGCTATAACAAAATAACAATATCAAAATTGTGACCATTCGTTAATTACATACTTAGCCATTAATAACATCTTAAAAAAATTTATTTGTGTTAGATCAATTATGATTTAAATTAATTTTAATATAATATCCTATAATGTTAGGACACCATATTGCTGTCTTTAGTTTCTCATCATAGAGACCCAAATTCCAACCACCTAATGCATGTGTTGTCTTAGTTTTATTTGTATAATATTATGGTTCAACCAATGTTTTTTGTTTCCTTTTAAATAGGTTGTTAGGTCTATTGAAAATCCGTTTACAATCTAATGAAGGTTATTCTAATAAAAATATTTAACAAGAAAAAGATATATCATATAATTGATATTTAAAAAGAACATAACAACTAGTTAATTGGTTATTAGCCATATTAAATAATATTTATTACATGTTACTTTGATAATATGCTACTTTAGTTATGATTAAAAAATTATGATTTTCATGTTTAATAAGATATTTAGAATATCTTACAATTAATATTTTAATATAATATTATTTTTATATGATATTTGCCCATATTTTAAATTTGACACTATCATAAGATGTGGATGATAACTATAAGATTCATGAAAATTCATAACATTCAAAAAAATTATATTATTTTTTAAATAGTTTTACTTTCATGGTGTAGTATGTTATAATCAAGGAAAAGAAATTGAAAAATATTATCATGAAAAATAGACAATAGAAGTTTGCATTTCTATTGGATGATTATGATAAACTTAGACTAGATAATTATATATATTTTTTATCCATCAACCTAGAAAGACCTTATTTCCTTAAAAATTAAAAGAACTACATCATTTCTTTTGACATCCAGGTATAGTATACTTTAACCTACTTAATTCTAAATGAATATAATTAACACAAGTTGGGATTTTAATATTGATAGGTAGATATATAATGAAACTTGTATCAATATAATATTATCACGTACTCACAAGTAAAATAGTATTTCAATTGAATATTACTTAGAAATAAGCATATAGCTGGTGGAGTATGAGCTATAAGATATTCTTTTTAAATGTGGAATAAATAAGTAAATTAGATAATATAAATGACTTCAACTAAAATAAAATATTATGAACAAAGAAAAAAATTAGGGATTCATCTAGAGAAAAATCATGGCACACAATAATGAGGTGGAAGAATAGCAATGGAGCTATTAGAAGGTGGAGGAAAAGATAGAGGCTTGGAAACAAAAGAATATTTGAAAAGAGGTAGAAAGGGAGGATATTTTTGCACATAAGGATTGAATTAAAAAAGAAAAGAAAAAAGAATAACTATGAAAGAAGAGTAAAAGGAAAAGGTAAAAGACTAGTGAAATGTAAAACACTATAGCCTTTCTGGTTGAAACTTGTTAACATTGCCATGACTAGAATATTAGATAGAGGAATACATAGCTAGGAATGTATCCATTGCCAACAATGAAAGAGGAACTAGATGTAAGAGAAATAAATATTAGTCATACAGGGAAGATCATATGCACAAATAGCAAAAAAAAAGTTTAATCAAAAAAAGTATTTCTAGAATTACTCAATACAAGAAAAAAAGGAAGATGACATCTAAATTTTTTCATGAAGTTATGTTAATATTTGTGTCTATGTAGTCTTGATATGAGACATTATTGTAAGTGTTACAATATTTTATTTGATAGAAAATAGAGTATTTCTAGATTCAATTTTATAAAGTTTTAGTTAGAAATTTGAATATGAGGAAAAAAAAAATATAATGATATTGTTCCATATTATTGCATATATAATCTCCCATGTCGTTTTTTTAAATTCTATTAGTTTGTCTCTATGCAAAATCTTTGTTTGGGTCATTGTTGCAAGTAATACAATTTTGATATGAATTTGAATTCTAAGTAACATATAAAAATTGTTTACATATGAATTTGGATTTTAATAAACATCAAATAGAGGCTAAAAAACTAAAGATATCATCAAAAAAATACATAATACTATAAAAGTTTAAATTATATAACCATAAATATATATTGAATAATCACAATTATTTAAATATCCAAATAAAAGGGATTTAATCCATGGCAAAATGGTGACAACCTTATTTTCATTAAATCATTAATCATATAATACCCTATTTTCATTAAATTATTTAGTTATTTGGCAAACGGATGGAAACCCTATTTTCATTGAATCATTTTTTTAGTTTAAATCATATGAAACCCTATTTTTATTAAATAATTTTTCAATATAAATCATATAAAACCTTATTTTTATTAAATCATTATTTCAAGATAAATCATACAAACCCCTATTTTCATTAAATAATTTTTCAATATAAATTATATTAAACCTTATTAAGCAGATATCATACTACAATGGTATCCAGAAAGGTCAGCCACGCCCTAAACAATATTAATATTTTATTAAGCCGATAGGCGTCCTAAAATGGCTTACAAAAATTATCCGCGGATATTAAAGGTTACCATGGATTTAAAATATTTTAAAAATATTTAAACTATTTAAATTAAATTGGTGCCCAAACTTTGTAATATTATTTGCTTCTAACTCCTCTCCTCGAACTCTTCTCTCCGCATCTCTAAAACCCTAAGTTTTTGCAGGAGCAACACACAACATATATTAGATGACACCTTAATATATATATATATATATATATATATATATATATATATATATATATATATACTTAAATCATTCTTTCAATATAAATTATATGAAACCCTATAAATCATAATGCAATCCTAATCATTCTTTAATATAAATCATATGAAACCCTATTTTCATTAAATCATTTTTCAATATAAATCATATAAAACCTTATTTTTATTAAATCATTGTCTCAAGATAAATCATATGAACCCCTATTTTCATTAAACAATTTTTCAATATAAATCATATAAAACCTTATTTTTTTTAAAAACATTATTTGATGATAAATCATATCATTAAATCATTCTTTCAATATAAATTAAATGAAACCCTATTTTATTAAATCATTCTTTCAATATAAATCATATGAAATTCTATTTTCTTAAATCATTCTTTCAATATAAATCATATGAAATCATATTTTCATTCAATCATTCTTTCAATATAAATCATATGAAACTCTATTTTCATTCAATCATATTTTATATCTCTATTTTCATTAAATTATTTTTCAATATAGATCATATGAAACCCTATTTTCATTAAATTATTTATTTATTTGTTTTTGATTACATAAAAGAGTTAGTTACAACCACTATTTTTAATTAAATATTTTCAATGAGTTTACACAAGTTTTTACAAGGGGTCGAAGTCCCTATATTAAGTGAGGTTTGAACCTTAAACCTTTCAAAAAGAAGTCAAAATCCTTATCACTAAACTTGTAGCTACTAAATTATTTCTCAAAAAAATAGGTTTATTAAACCTATTTTCATTAACTCATTCTTTCAATTTCAATATAAATCATATGAAACCCTATTTTCATTAAATCATTTATTTATTTCCCGAAATAAAAGGGTGGGTTTAATACATGGCAAACCAATAAATTAGGGAAGGGCGGTCAACAAAAGTTGAAAGGGCCAAGTGTCACACACGAGCGTAGAACCAACTGACGTAAGGTGGAGTTGAAAGGGCTTGCTTGCCCTGACAAGCAAGTGGTGATCAACCGTAAAGGGGAGTTATTCCCTTTTAGGGCACACAAGCAAGCCCCCATGCATGTCCCATGTGGGATAATTGTGTGGGGTAGTCAACGCACGTAGGAATGTCACGATGCGGCATCGTGAGGGTTATAGCTTTTATAAGTAAATGAGCCCCTTTCTTAAGTTTAACCTTAGGAAAGGGTTCTATCTTGGCGGCGAAGGCAAATTGCAGATTTAAAACCTTTAACAAAAGATTAATACCTTGATGCAAATTGATACTGGAAGGCAGATGCGAACACCATGATTGAACTTATGGGGGGCTTCAGGTGTCTATAAGGTTTTTAAGACATAGCATGGCAATCCTATTAGTAAGATTCCTACAATTTCAGGAGAACATACTAAAACCAACCAGACGTTCCTAGAAGAATTCAGCTTCCACTGTGTCTTTCCAAAGTGACAAGGGTCACCCCCACTACACCCACTTTGAAAAGGAATATTTAAGATGTCAAAGGGTACTACAACATTGGTAATTCTAATTTCCTATTGCACCATGCCTTATCTAATTTCAACAGGAAACAGTAAGACACAATATGGTTTAGAAATGTTGACACAAATCCAAGGTGACAGTATCAAACCATACATAGGAGGCTTAAAACTCAGCAGAATCACCTATGTTAATATTGAGCGCTGATTTGAAGTAATTAACTTCTCAGAGATAAATTATTTCAACAACCTTATTACATTTAGAAAAATGCAATCAACACGTTTTGTAGGCAATACAAAACATATAGTTAACAGCTAAAAAAAAATGATTGGGTTCGATCATGATATAAACACAGGTTTTCTAATACAATCTGGAAATCTGCAACGACGGTCATATATTGGCTAAAATAAAATATGAGGAGACAAGCTTTGAAGAAAAAACAATAATCACAAACATATAATACTTTTAAATCAAGTCATATGAAAATAAATCTGAAACATCAAACAAAACCAAAGTTTTAACCAAGGCTTCCTCTTTTCTTTGCTGGAACAGCAAAGAAGAAGCAAGTCTCCTCCCTAAAATTCTCCCACCTTATTCACATGAAGGCCCATTCTCTCATGCTCCAAAAAGTCCCCTTTTCCATAAATGCCAACTACTAGAGTAAATACCAGTCTACCTTATGGAAAGATATTTATCTTTTATAATTCTTTCACAAGAATAAAATGATTCCCTCATTTTTAGAATTTGATCCAAAATAAAAAAATTACCAAATTATTTTTCTACATTATAAAATATAATTCTAGTTAATTAATTTCACTCATTTATTTAATATTAATACTAATTAAAATTTCAATTAATTAGTTCAAAGATATTAATACTAATTAATTAATTTAAACAAGGGAATAATAATAATAATTAATTTCTCAATTAATTAATTCAACCAAGGATATCATAATATTTAATTAATTTCCCCATTAATCAATTCAATCAAAAGAATGTAATAATTCCTAATTAATTTAGGAAATCGGATTTAATAAGTATTAATCCTCCTCTTACAAGGGTTATGACAATATCATTTCCTTAGATCTTCATCATGTGTACATAGAAGATCTCTAAAATAGTTACTACGTAGGTTTATTCAAATTTACTTCTAAAAGAATGGCTTATCGTCAAATCTCTAATTGAAGACCAATTGACCTCCTCAATGGTTTATACAAGAATATAGCTATCATACAAAAGTTCTTATAGGGGTTATGATAATATCATTTCCTTAGATCTTCATCATGTGTACATAGAAGATCTCTAAAATAATTACCACGTAGGTTTATTCAAATTTATTTCTAAAAGAACGGCTTATCGTCAAATCTCTAATTGAAGACCAATTGACCTCCTCAATGGTTTATACAAGAATATAGCTAAAACTAAAGCTTAAAAAATCAAACCTATTGCACAAACTATTGTTTAAATAGATGTGGATAATAACCATAGTTGTAGCATAGCTAATCTTCCTCTATATTTCATTTGCATTTTGGAAATTAGTTTTATATTTGTTATAATAATAAAATAAATATTTATCGATGGTTCAATCTCCAGGGACGGATGTATATAAGAAGTATTACTTAAAAAAAATATAATTACAAATATTTTTAATAATATATATTCATAAAATTTAAAAAGTTGTTTTGTCCACAAACCAAAAAAAAAAAAAAAAAGCAAATGAAAAAAAGAAAAAAAAAAAGCATATAAATAGATAGCTATTAAGGTGGAACAAAATTCCAATCATGGAATATGCCACTAATTGCTCTTATTTAAAAAAAGCATATGGAAGATTCATTATTAACTACTCTTATTTAAAAAAACATATTCTATTATAGTCATTTGATATCCAACACTATAAAATAATAATTAAATTAATATATAAATAACTTATTGTTTAAATTATTGGTCATCAATAATATTAAAAATAATAAATTTTAATTGTTAATATAATTGATTGAATTTAAAAGTTGTAACAAAATAATAATATAAAAATTGTGATCATTTATAGTTAGCCATTAATAACATCTAAAATAAATGACCTAAAAGGTTTAAAATGATCTCTCAGACCAAGGTGGTCTTGCAAGGGTTTTTTGTTTTAAAAAAAATTAAAATGATCGTGACATGGTGGTTATAGGGGTGAACTGCGCAAAGATCCTGTATGGTAGCCGGATTCATGGTGGCTACTAATTCCACCATGTTAAAAAAAAATATTTGTGTTAGATAAATTATGATTTAAATTAGTTGTAATATAATATACTATAATGTTAGGATACTAGATTGCTATATCTTTAGTTTCTCATCACATAGACCCAAATTCTAACCACCTGATGCTTTTGTTTGTCTTAGTTTTATCTTATAGAATCTCATGATTTATCCAATGTTTTTTTTGTTTTCTTTTGAATAGGTTGTTGGGTCTATTAAAAATTTATTTACAACCTAATGTAAGGGTTTGGGGACCCTAAAACTCCTTCTACCCTAATAAAAAAATTGTTTAACAAGAAAAAGATATATTCTATATTTGATATTAAAAAAGAACATAATAATTAGTTAATTGGTTATTAGCCACATTATATAATATTTATTACATATTACTTTTACAATAATATGCTACTATAGTTATAATTAAAATTATGATTTTCATGTTTAATAAGATATATCTTACAATTAATATTTGTTTTGGGAGTTACAATTAATAATTTAATATAATATTATTATTTATTTATTTATTTTTATATTACATGAACTCTACATATTTCACCTTGAAATGAGTATTTTTCCATCTGTGGATGATAACCATAAGATTCAAGAAAATTCATACGATTCAAGATAATTATATTATTTTGTAAATAGTTTTACTTGTGTAGTATGTTACAATAAATTAAAATAAATTAAAAATATTATTATGAAAAATAAAAAATCTAAGTTTACATTCCTATTGAATGAGTATAATAAACTTAGACTAAATAATTATATACAATTTATATCTATCAACTTAGAAAGACCTTATAACTAAGTCATTTTTTAGACATCCATATATAGTATACTTCTCAATAAATATACTTAACACAAGCTAGGATTTTTAAATTTGATGGGTAAATATATAGTGAAACTTTGTATCAATACAATATTGTCACATACTCACAAGTAAAATAGTATTTCAATTGAATGTTTCTTAGAAATAAGCATATGGCTGATGAAGTATGAGTTATAATATATTCATTTTAAATGTGGAATAAATAAGAAAATTAGATAATATAAATGATTTCAACTAAAATAAAATATTACGAAGAGTAAAATAAATTTGGGGTTCACCTAGATAAAAATCATGGCACACAATGATGAGGTGGAAGAATAAAAATGGAGCTATTAGAAGGTGGAGGAAATGATAGAGGGTCTTAAAAAGAGGTAGAAAGGGAGGATATATTTTCTCACAAGGATTGAATGAAAAAGAAAGAAAAATAAGGACTATGAAAGAAGATTAAAAGGAAAAGACAAAATATTAGTGAAAAGTAAAACACTATAGCCTTTCTAGTTGAAACTTGTTAACATTATCATGAAATGAAATATTAGATAGAGGAAGATGTAGCTATGAATGGATCCATTGCCAAAAATAAAGGAGGAACTAGATGTAAGAGAAAGGAATATTAGCCATAGAAGGAAGATCATATGCATATATAGAAAATAAAATAAGTTTGATCAAACTTCTAGAATTACTCAATATAAGAAAAAAAGGAAGATGATAATATTGTTCCATATACTTGCATCTATAATTTTTCATGATGTTTTTTGAAGTTTTGTTAATCTTTGTGTCTATGTAATATTGATACGAGACATTGTTGCAAGTGTTATAATATTTTATTTGATAGAAAATAGAGTATTTTTAGAATCAATTTTATAAAGTTTTAGTTAGAAATTTGAATAAGAGGAAAAAGAAATATGATGATATTATTCCATATTATTGGATATATAATTTTCCATGTTTTTTTTAAATTCTATTAGCTTTTGTCTCTATGCAAAATCTTTGTTTGGGTCATTGTTGCAAGTAATACAATATTTAATTTGATATGAATTTAAATTTTAAGTAACATATACAAATTATTTAAATATGAATTTGGATTTTAGTCGACATCAAATAAAGGCCAGAAAACTAAATATATCATCAAAAGAATACATAATACTATAAAAGTGTAAATTATATAACCATGAATATACATTGACTAATCACAAATATTTAAATGTAAATTATGCTTGTCCTATGAACAACATTGTATATACAAACTTTATTTTTTTTATTACAACAATTTATTTGATAGAGTTATTAAAATGGTTCTATATCAAGCAATGAGTAGATCATAGTGACTACACAATAATAACAAACAAGATCCAACAATAAAAAGATGCTTCCCAATAAGATCTTCTTACTGAAAAATTATTATTAATGATAATAATATAGAGGAAAATAGTGTAAGGATTTCAAGCAGATATTGGAAGGGAGCCCATGGTTTTTTGGCAAATGAGGTTTATTTTTGCATAAATGGGCCACAAATTTTAATCCCCTAAAGTAGAGAATCAATATTGTCACACTATGAATCAAGCTACCAAAATTTCCACTTCATATCTGCCATGAGAGCATCTCCCAAGCTATTGCTAACATGATCGAGGATTTGATTTCCTTCAATCAAACTATCAATCCAAATATTGAATGCTCTATGCTAGAATATGTGTGATGGTAGATATCAAGAAGGATCTGCCAAGCTCTGTTGAGCTCTTGTTTAACCTTGGCATCTATGAATGCTCTATGCTAGAATGTGTGTGATGGTAGATATCAAGAAGGATTTTCCAAGCTTTGTTGAGCTCTTTTCTAACCTTGGCACCTAGGTTTAGAACATTGAATATGAAAATAAACCCCAAGTTTTCCAAGAGTGTGATAAGGGTGGGCACCATAAGAGCTTATACACCTTACATCCTCAAGTTCTAAGTACTTCGACGAGACATAAGTAAAATAGTATGAATCTCAGTAAGAAGTGGGTACCTAAGAGAAACCTAAAAAATTGAAAGGAAAATATCTGATCTTATTTCTCAAGTTGAGCTTAGTGAGAAATTATAGGAGGAAGCCCTTCTTCCATCAAACATGTTTGATGAAGAGGAGGAGTTGAACAAGGTTCCTATGAAGAGAAGGGAAGTGAGCCTAGTAGTGGGGGATATTGTTCAACTTCCTAAATTTGGGGAGAGTGGAGAAGAGGTAAGTCCCTCTAGTATTATCCTCCAAAATTTCTTTGACTATATTGACATGGATGATCTGACTCTTGAACAGTTAATGGAAAACTCTCTGGCCTCTCCAAAACTTGTTTTTGAGAAAGGCTCTCTAGGTACAAAGATCGAAAGTCATAGAAAATCTCATATTGATGTAGGGATAAAAAGGAATGTGGGGATACCTAGCAACAAAGCACTCAAGAAAAGGGAGATTGACTCTAAAATTGTTGACGGAGTACAACCCCTTCTAACGGATAGTTTTGAGGCTCTGCATTCAGAAGAGAATGAGGTTATTCCAATCATGGAGGCTTGGAATAAATGTATTCAAGAGTGTGTCTTGAAAAAATATAGTTTTCTTTGGGGATCAAAAAAATGTTGGCAGGCCTCCCAAGACCTCATTGAGAAGGGCTTCCAACAAATGATTTTGGTTGTGTTTGGTTCAGTTGTTTTTTAGGCCGGATGTTGTTGTTGTAGATTTTCCCCAATTTTAGGTGATTCTTGACTCTCTGGTTCTCTTAGAACCCATGGGTTCTAGTGGTGAGGCCTGGTTCCCAGATTCAAAGCCCTAGTGGTGGGTAGGATCTTCAAATTTTGAACTTTGAATTTGAATGCAGCTTTGGCCAAGATTTTTAAATTCTAATTTTAAATCTTGAATTTGAATGTTGTTTTGGGTGTCAGTTTCTCCTATGTTGGTCCTTGTTGCAAGCTGATAGTTTGACCATAACAATATCTTATATTTGCTTGATAAAATATGTAGCTTATTTGCTAAGAGGTTGCTTCATTGGATTTTCGAGTTAGATTCGTGAAATCCTTTATTGATATCTTATTGCTAGATCTAATTTTTGGGGGTGCCTTTCAAAACCCTACTTGTAATAGGTTCGGGGACCCTTTAAAAACCCCTTCTACTATCAATAAAAAAATAGTGTAAGGATTACTTAAGTGTAATTGGTAAATTTGGTAGACACTATGCTAGAAATTTTGTTTTAGTATTATGTATTGTAGATAGGTGTAATGTTAGGTATCACAATGAATTGATGTTTTAGTAAGTTGGTGATTGCTTAAGTGTACTAGTGTTTTAGTGGTGATTGATAAGGTATCTTGATTACTTTCAATCGAAGACAAACTTTCATAGATAATGTGCCATATAAAAATTTCTATATATTTTATTACTTATAAGACAAAGAATTATGCTTTATGAGTCCTTGCACTAATATTTTTATAATATAATATTTTTTTTCATAGTTTATTTTGTGTGTTCTTGCATATTTTTTTCCATCGTGTTAAACCCATTTATTGTTACATTTTCAAAATATCCAGAGATCCAAACTCTATGATGGAAGAAAAAAAATTGATTGCATAAATACCTGAATTTGGATGATGTCAATCATATCAACAATATTACATACTTATTAAATAATAATAAAAAAAAAATTAATTCAATTTGCTTATTGCAATCTATAATTTGATAGAATTGTCAAGATGACATGCAGTCCCTAATTCGTTGGGACAGTATCTTGCAACGACTAAACAACAATGAGCAATAAGCTACAAGATACAACAATAAGAAAATGCTTCGCAGTGAGATCTACAAAGCTATTATTAATGATAATATGTAGAGAGGACACGAAAGTAAGGATTCCTCATCTGCAGTTGATAAATCGTGCAGAATAAAGTGCAGCAGTTTCATCTGAGATGTATTTAAACTGAGGCAAAGCAATCCAAAATTCCTTTATTCTTTGACCTCTAGGAACTAGGAACGACACCCGGCAGAGGAACTATAATTAGAGGGTCCGGTTGTCCCCTGGGTTTTACGTGAAGGATTACCTTAACGTCGGTTGCATCGCAAGACTTACAGTTATTTCTCACCCCAACAAGTTTATGGTTGGGCCCTCCTCGAGTCCGTACGTATTCTACCTTAACCTCGGATTTGGAATGGCATCCTGCATAGATGATTCAATAAGTATCTCATAAGCCATCCTGCATGGATGATTCAATATGTATCTTATAGAGACGCCATAAAAAAAAAGCAAGCAGAACGGAAATTTAAAAAACTTGTTTTCAGTCGGTTCCACAATTCAGAATAGCAAAATTAATTAAAATATATTTCTTACCTCCCTGTGCTAAAGCCCGGTGGGCATGAATCATAAGCATGATAAAGAAGTAAACTAAAAGGTTTTTCGCCATGACTTACAACCGGCATAAACTGAAGACACTTGCGAGATAGACATGCATACCACATTGGTATATATAGACTATAACAGAATCTTCTAGAATCAGAAGTAATTAGAATTTTGAGAAGGAAGTTTTCACATGTTTTTTTATTATGAATTTGTGAGTATATATTGTTAAAAATATTTATAATTATTAGGTTCAATCTCACGAAGGATATGTATATTTATATAAAGTATTTATTTAATAAAAAAATGTTTATAATTTTAAATAAAAAAATTTATAATAAATTTTGATATGAAAAATTATTAAATGAGAATGATTATGTTATTAGTACCATGAACCGTAAAACAAATTTTTAAGATAAAAATTAAAAATAGTAACAAAAGCTTTGTTTTTTATAAATTAACTTTTTAAATTTTTGAGTATATATTATTAAAAATATTTATTATTATAAATTAAGGAATATATAATAAATTTTGATTGTAAAATTTATTAAATGTTAACAGCTATTTTATTGTTATGATTAATTATCAAACTAATATTTAAGATGAGATAAATAAAGAAAGATTAGGTTTGATTTTGAAAATTATTAAATATTAACAGTTTTTTTATTGTTATAATGAAACGTCGAACTAATTTTATCTATCCTACAACCATGGTTATCATCCAAATCTTATGACACTATAAATGTAAACAATAAACAAATATTCATTCCCAGGTAAAAGATGTAAATTTCATATAATATAATAATAATCTTATACTTAAGAGGGGGAGATGTCAACATAGGGGTGGGCCAAATATGGTTTCTTTAGTCATGGGTGTTATATTTTAAGTGAAAGACCCTTTCAATTTTTGGTTTTGTTGTATATTTTGTTTTCAAACAATTAGCTTTCATGGTATGGTATTTCTATCGATGACTATGAGGTTAACATTGGAAAAAAAATATTAAAAAAAATAAAAAATGATATATTAAAATTTTAATGGTAAGATATTTGAATTATTTTATTAAATATGAATATAGTAATTTTAATGGTAATTAGAGTAATATTTTAGGATAAGAATTATATATATATAAAGTAGGGGTTTGAAAGGTTTTTTTTTTTTTAATATTAAGTAATGGGGGTTTGGCCAAGAATCCCCCAACCTATTACAACAACTCCACCATATATATATATATAGTAGGGGTTTGAAAGAGTTTTTTTTTTTTTTTTGGTAATATCCCAACCTGTTACAACAACTCCACCATGGAGACACACCCACCTCCTCACACACTCACCCACTCACCCACGCCACGGTTTGAACCTTGGACCTCCCGAAGAAAATCCAAAGCCCAAATTGTTGTGCTGCACCCCTAGGTGCTTGAAAGGGTTATCTTGGTAGACTTAATTACAAGGAATTATTTGGTGCTACCGAGATTTGAGCCTTGGTAGGCAACATCAACTATTTTCCCCAATAGTAGTTGGCTTAACATATAATAAATATTATTGAATGTCATAAATAATAATTAACTAGTTGCTAGGTATTAACTGGCATTAGCTCAAATGGTTAGATTCCTCAAAATTTAGAGAGGAGACCAAGGATCAAATCTTACCAAGAGATGTATGGATAATATCACATTTTGTTGTAATACTACTATGTGGTGACGATGTAATATGAGTGGAGCCCATTTCAACCCCTATAACCAAATGAAAAAATTAACTAGTTGTAAGTTGTAATACCACTGTATGATGATGTAATACGAGTGGAGCCCATTTCAATCCCCTATAACCAATTGAAAAAATTAACTGGTTGTTAGGTTCTTTTTAAATAATTTATAGGATATTACATTACAATGAGTTTTAATCATAATTACTCTATCATGAATTAATTGCTTTTAGAAGTGGCTATTTAAGTAATTAGTCAAGGGCCACAATTTCGATATGGTTATTTTTTCAAAATATAACTAATATTTAAATTAGTTGAAAATCATATTACATCTTCTTTCTAGGATTGAAGGATTTTAAACCAATTTTAATAGAGAATATGAACTATTCTTCCTCTGCCCTAGCTATCTATGCAAAAACAAAAAGAGTAACCAAGAAAAGTAGTATGCCAAAGCAGAAGGTATACTCAGGGAATTTTTGGAAAACGTGAGCAACATTGAACTTCTGTTGGCCAGTTTGAAGAGAAAATGTCACTATTAAATAACATTTGTAATGGCGTAAGGATTCATTATATCATCCAATCAGATCTGTGACGAGGCGATCTCCAGAAAGAAGATAGAACTATATTCTATTTTTTCGGATGAAAGTGGTGTTCTACGTGGCGAAAGCAAATGTGATGGGATTTTTTTAGGTGTCGTCCAGTGTGAATACTACAACACAAGTGCTCCCACGGTGGCTGTAATTCTCCTCACAAGTAATGCAATACTAATTTTTATGCTTTTTTTATGGGTGTTATGTTGTTTCACAACATGTTATAGTAAGATGTTGCTGGTGATGAAGCTACTGAACATACACCCGAAGCCTGATGATTTTTTGGAGATATGATGATTTTTTGTTTTTCTGTAAGCTTCCAGGAAACTGCACGGTGGGAACCGCGTTTGTATCTTCGAAGGATTCGTGCTCGGTGATCAACAATCCGTTTGCGAGGGCCTTTATAAAAATTTCTCATGACTACTAGTGGTTTTGGAGAAAGTGGGCCCTATCGAATGATAGTGCTTTTGCTTCGTCATGATGGTTTAATGAACAGATTGCAGCCATCACAGGAAGGTGCTGGTGATGAAATATAAGGGCAAGCAGATTTGTGATGGGGGTGGAATCCCAATATGGAATACTCGATGCGTTGGAAACCTATGTCAAACTATTTCTATTTTCTAAAAATATGCATGTGGACAGTAAATAGGGATTTCAAGTTTATTGGGCATTTTATTATTTCTACATGGGGTCCACATTTTATTAAAAGGATACTTTTTTAACAAAATGAAGAAGATACTTTTGTAAACCTATTGTAAGGGAACTTGTCACGTGAGGCTGGGGAATGATTGTAAAGAGTGGCCGACAGCATGGCCTCATTGTATTTGTTTTTTAATGATTTTCCACATGGAGGTGGAAGGGGTGTTTTATTTTCAGGCATGTAATTTTTAATTGGAAAGTATGTTATAGAACTTTGGTGTGGTTCTGCATGTAGTGCACTACTCACGTGATGATCATATAAAGTAAATTATTAACATTGTCAACCAAAATTTCAAGATGCGATTTTTATTTTGTCCAAGTAGATTCATGTAATTCCTCAAAATGAAGACCCCATTGATGGTGCAACATAGGGGTATTTATAGTTGACAAAAAGGTTTTTCCATGACGGACACATTGGTGGTGTCCAATTGTAATATTGAGGTAGTTTCATTTGTATTTTGTAGCCTCAAAAGTTTTCTACCTTGGAGTGCACTCTTGGTTGTACCCAACACTCCCAAGGCTAATTTGTATGTGATACTTGTATCTAATCACCCTCTCTATAGTACCTAGAAAATGTAGTGGATGGTTACCCATGCACTTTGGTAGGATGAAGAAGTCACAATAAGGACACTTACTATAGGGACTACAAACATAGACACCCTAGACTCTATACAAGATCTTTTCCAGATCAACTTCTAAAGACTACAGACGAAGACACTTCAGAAGATTTTATTCTCTTCTTTCTTCTTCTCCTCCATATTTGGATTCTATGGCTCATTTTTTATTGTATTTCATGGATCATTTTTCTATTGTATTAAGGTGCATTTTCGGTAGAGACCGACACATTATATATTGAGTTCACCATGAGGGAGGATTATATGATATTCATGGTGAATCTAGTCAATGCCCAATGAGAGGAAACATACCTAGAGGATGACTTGTAGAGAAAACATACCCATAAATGGTTGATCTTGAGGCACTTATATGACTGACCCAGTGGCAACAGATCCAAGGAAGTGGTTGACCCTATGGAAAAATACCGAGATGTATACATCGTTGATATAGCATTATTCACATTTGGAGATCCAAGCACAAAGAGCACGAGCCTAGACCAAATCAGCAATAAAGGAGGATGATAGGGTTCTTTTAGAGAAGTCAATATTAAGGGGGAATGTTACCTAATGTTGACTTGTTTTTTCTATAGTTAAGATAGTGCACATTAAGGGAGAATGTTAGAATATTCTAATGTGCACTATGCCTACTTTCATCTTGACACTTGTCATGTGTTTCATATAGGCTTATGCCTATATATTGTAACCCTTTCATTTGTAATATATCTCATCTATTTCATTCCTAATTAGGAATGAAATAGATGAGATATATTACAAATGAAAGGGTTACAATATATAGGCATAAGCCTATATGAAACACATGACAAGTGTCAAGAAATATGATAAGTGTCAAGATGTTAGAAATGAAATAGATGAGATATATTATAAATTAAAGGGGTACAATATATAGGCATAAGCCTATATGAAACACATGACAAGTGTCAAGACGAAAGTAGGCATAGTGCACATTAGAATATTCTAACATTTTATCTGATATTTACGCTCCAAATTTTTGCCCTAGCAGGGAACTATTGTGGGACTCATTAAGTTCAATGAGAGATATTTTTAGAGATGAGGCTTGGATCCTTGTAGGGGATTTCAACACTCCTTTGTATCCTTCTGACAAAAAGGGTGGTTATAAAGTGGGTTCCAAGAGAATGGAGGAGTTTGCATCTTTTATAAATAATTAAGAGTTGATAGATATGGACCTGAGAGAATACAAATACACCTAGAATATCAGGTGGCTAGGTAGTTAGAATATCCAAATCAGACTTGATACGATCTTGGTTTTCAAGGAAGACCTTTCTTTTTTGGTGATGTGCTTCTCTATTCCTTATCCAAAATCAGCTTAGATCATAATCCACTCATTTTTGAGAAAGTTCAAAATCAAAAATTATTTTCCAAACCTTCTATATTTTAGGTGATGTGGTTGCAACATCCAAATTTGGAATCAAGAATCAAAGAGTGAGGATCATGGATATTCTTAGGCCTACTTATCTCCCAAGGGGTATCCAAGCTTAGATTTGGAAAGGCAAATCTCAAAATTTGGAATAAATATATTTTGGCAACGTAACTTAGAGGAAAAAAAGAAATCTTTGAGCAACTTAATGAGTATGAAATGTGTGTTGAAACAAGTGAGTTAAATATGAGGGATAGCCTATGGTAAATGGAATTGTTAATAAATTTGCACAATACTTTGGCATAGGAAGAAATTATGTGGTTCCAAAATTCAATATCTCTTTGGCTTCGGGAGGATGATAGAAATACAAAAAAATCATACATCTACCCTAAGATATAGAAGACATAATAGAAATAAAGAAATCCTAAAATATAATGGAGTGCTACTAGATGATATTGATGAAATTATGGAGTACTTCAAAGCTCTCCTTTGTTCAAGGTAAGATAAGGATTTCTAGGTTGAATAAAGACTCCTATATAATATCCCTCATATGGACTCAGATGATATGAACAAGGGGCTATGTGCTCCTTTTAGTTATGAGAATATTAGAGAGGTAACATTCTCCATGGGTGGACTCAAATATATAGACCTAGATGGTTTTCCATCTATATTATTTCAAATATTTTGGTATATTATGGGGATCAACATTTGTGCAGCCATAAGAGAAATTTAGCGATTAAACTTCATTTTGATTGATATTAAATCTACGTTCCTAGTCCTCATTCATAAAATAATGAAAGCTAAGGGATTCAAAGACTTCAAGTCCATCAATATTTATAATAATCTATTAAAAATCCTCATAAAGTCTTTAGCTAATAGATTAAAGGATATTCTTTATGATATTATTGATCAACCCTAGGGTAGATTTGTGGTAGGAAGGCAAATCCGTAATGGTATAATCGTAGTTCACAAGATTATTCACTCAGTTGACAAGAGTGGTAGGACATGCACCTTCCTAAAGTTGGATATGAATAAAGCATATGATAGAGTATTATGGGACTCTTTGCTCCAAGTCCTGAGTAAGTTTAGATTTAGTTCTAATTGGATGAGACTGATCAAGACATGCATATCCTTTGCAAATATTTTATCAACATAAACGGATATCTGGCTGGATACTTTAGAAGTTGTACAGGATTAAGATAGGGAGATATTATATCTCCTTATCTATTCATTCTATTGGTGAAGTCATTGGGTAGATATCTCAAATCTAACCATACTATGGGATCAATCGAGCAAATGGTGTGGACTCACTCTCCCATCACAAATTTGCAAATGATACTTTAATTTATTTTTTGACTTCTATTCCTCAAGCTAGAGTGGTCAAAGCTATTTTTGTGGATTTTGATAAAGTAGTAGGGTAAAAAGCTAACTTTATTTTATATTTTTTTTCTTTAATACACCCCCAAAGAGATAGAGGAGAATTCTTGAGATTCTAGGATGTGAGATTGATTCTCTATCCTTAGTGTACCTGGGAATACCTTTGTTCAAAGGAGGGATTAAAGTGTCTCTTTGGGATCCCAAGGTGGAAAGAGTCCAGAGAAGGTTGGTGGGTTGAAAAGGAGCACTCTTGAGCCAAGTAGGGAAAGACATCTTGGTGAAGTCAACTCTTTAGACTATTTTAGTTTATTTTCTTTCTATTTTTAGTTTGCCAAGGAAAATTATTTGAAAAATTGAGCAAATATAGTTTTCTTTCTTGTGGTCAGGTGCTAAAGAAAAGAAAAAAATTGTTGGTTGCCTAGGACCAAGTCTATAGAAAAAAAGAATGTGGAGGTTTAGGATTGAGAAGACTAAAAGTAATGGACATAGCTCTCCTGGCTAAGCAGGGATGGAGATTGGAATAGAATAAAAATATCAATTGGATCAATATATTAAAATCTAAATATATTGAAAATGAAGAATTATTCTTCTCTAATATCAATCCAACCCATGGATACGCTATATAACGAAGCATAGTCAAAATCCATTCAAACATATCATGGGGTGGAAGATGGATTTTAGGAAATGATCAAAGCATTAACTTTTAGAATGACATATGGGAAGACGACCAACCTTTAGATTCATTTCCTAACTTGATACTAGATGAACCAACCAAAAATCATATCTTTGGGGTAAATATATGTAATTTTATTCATTTTATAAATGGTAGGAAATATTGAAAATACCTTGTGTTTTCTAGGTTGTCGCAGGATGAAGAATTGGCCTATAGATAATTATTTGAATTAATGAAGTGGGTAGTAATAGCCAATAGAAAGAAGTCAAACAAGTTAGTTTGGGTTGCATAAAAGGATGGTTTTTTTTTTGTTAATTCGGTCTATTCTTTGCTAGATGTACATGATGATCCATGGTTCCCTATTCGTGATGTTTGAAGGAAGGGCCTTACTCCTAAGGTAAATATTTTCTTTTAGCTAGTGGTCCAAGGTAAATTCCTTACGTTGGATAATATTCAGAAGAGAGGTATGATCCTCCCAAATAGGTGCTACTTATGTGGTAATGCAAAATAATCTCTTGAGCACCTTTTCTTGTCTTACCCTTTTTCTAGGGATATTTTTTTCCTTCTCCTTCACTCTACTAGTGTAGTCTAGGTTTTCCTAAAATATTTATCAGACATAGTTGAACAATGGAGATCTCATTTCATCTCACCCCACTTGTGCTACTTTTGGTTCTTTGCATTACCTCATGTGTGGTGGTGGTTATGAAAAGAGAAATTATAGGGCATTCAAGAAAATTTCTCACCCTTCAAAGTTCATGGTCATGCACTCTATCATTGCTACAATTGAGAATGTGAATATCCTTTCTCTTGAAAAGGGATTTTCTAGTTGAGAAATGGATATTGAGTTGACCCTTGGATTTAAATCCATTGTGATATTGGTGCCTAGGTCACATCCTCTTTCCAGGTCAAAGATGATGTGGGAACCTCCCCCTTAGTTGAGTGAAATTAAATTTTTATGGTGCATCCAAAGGTAATCCAAGGTTGGCCAATGCTAGGGGATTGGTCAGGAACTCAGATGGGATAATCTTGTTAGCCTTTCTTAAAAATACTGGTTGCTATACAAGTCATGTTGTGGAAGCAAGGATGCTCTTCCAAGGGGTCTCCTAGATGGTATCTCTAGATTACAAGAAGGTAATTATAGAGGGAGACTCCCTCAATATAATCAATATGATTAGAGGAATCCAAAAACCAATGTGAACTATTTTGAATATGTTAGACGAGGTCCATAGACTAACCTAAGCTCTTGAAGGTATCTAGTTTAAACATATATTTAGGAAAGGAAATAAGTTTGCTGACTTCTTAGGTAATCCAGATCTTGCACAAGAAAACATTTTAGTTTAGTGGAATGATTTTACAGTTGGGCTTTTGCAGTTAGATAATGATACTAGAAGAAGATAGCATGAACTCCACAGTTATTTTTAAATTTTGTTGATGGAAAAAAGTGCATGGGTCCTGTTGATCAAATATCTACCTAAAATATAAAATATGCATTTGTGTGCCCTAGATACAACCAACATTGAAAGGCTAAAGGATAAATATGTCCTTTAAGCCAATATCCAAAAAGGACTAGCTCCTTTGCTAATCCTACACTAGTTTTAAGCTTAGAGTTGTAGGAAAGAAATGATAATAATGGAAATAAATGGGAAATATAGCCATAGGCAAAAATATGTACGATTGGGGATAAACTGACAACAAGAATTTAAATCAAGCATTATAGCAGCATAGAAAAGAAATAAGGTGAAGAATCCACTTATGATTTCACGGAGAGAACTTTCAGAGTTACATTCCAATACTCACTCCCTCACTAGAAGTATCCAAATCTAGATGTAGAATTTAAACTTAGAAAATAATAGACATGAATATAACATATAAATGATTAAAGTAGAAAGAAATCACACAAAAATCATTCACAGAGTCAAAAGCCAGGTCCCTTCTATTTAAGCCAAAAACTTGAAGTGTTTTTTCTGTAAAGTGTCTATCCCTTTTTTTCTTACATAAAAATATTTAGTATTTATAGAGGATCTCATCTCTTTCGTTTAATACACTTGAGGACAAAATATCCATGGATTAGGAACCTATAAGAGGAATTTCCTCCCTGAAAACTCTCCTTTGATGATAGCGATCCAACTTTGATGGGGAATACCTTGAATGGTCGATCATCTTGGGCACAAGTGCATTGGAATACATCAAAAATAGAAGAAAAAAGGGAATTTATCATTGAATTTTGGCAACAATTATACTTTGGAAATATGCGTTTGCTTGGAAAATCCACCAGATATCAAAACTATTTTGAAAAGAGGTAAAATTGGTAGGTGGCACCTTTGGAAATTATGAAAATCATCATGTGGAATCTAATATTGCACTCTTTCATCATAAAATTTGGTAAAATAGCTCATTTTGCCTCAATCATTAGATTTGCACCATTCTCTAGACTGGGCACCTTTGAAAAGCCTTTGTGGATGTTTGAAAATAGTTTCACTTGAAAACACGATAATAATTCTTTGTAGAGCAAATTTGGGTAAAACACCCTGTACATGTTTTCATTATATCTCATGCTAAAAAATTCATCTCCACTTCATCAGTCAAGACCTCTCCTTTCATTTACTTCTTTGTTTGGAGCACTAGAGCATATACTCACACTTTGAAAAAATAGTTAAAATTTCATTTTGCGCCTCCAAGGTAGTGACCACAAATTTTGTCCCATCCTAGGAGCGAGCTAACTTCCATTGTTACAATATTTAGAAAACTTGCTCGGTCTTGAAAATCTATCTCCTCCCATTTTTACGTTCATCCCCTTCCTTAGGAATCTTTTTTTTTTGGTTTCACCCCAAGGAGGGGCGAATGGGAGTTTCACCCCTCGCTTGGGGTGAAAGTGTCGTTGACCACTTCCTTTTGACTACCCCTTGCTCATAGCATGCTTTACATTCAAACAATATTCGCTTCAAAGGGAGGTGCATGAAACTTTCGAAACACATATTTCTTAAATGTGGGGGCCTTACTTTATGCCTTCAAATATATTTAATATATGCTTTCACATCGAAGAGGGAAAAATGGGAGGTTCACCCCACACTTAGGGTGAAATATCCATTGAATAACTTCAGATTTAACCTCCGCTCCTTGGTGTATATACTTTCATTCACCCAAAATAAGGATGAAAACTATTGTCATCCTGCTTTCCAAGTGATACTCCTTGTGGACTGCATATTATTTTAATCGTGTGGGGCCCGTGGTGCAATGTTCTTCTTTTAAAAATTTCCTTGGTATTGTGCCTTCGCCCCAAAGAAAGGTAAATGGGAGTGTCGCCCCTTACTTGAGGTGAAACCCCTATTGAATTTTCTGCAAGCACCTTTTAAAATGACATTCGCTCCAAGGCTAGGTAGATGGTGTTGTCGCTCCACATTTGGGGTGAATGTACTTCAAACCTATGCTTTTGAACCATAATAGTGGGCCTACCATGGACTTGCTCTTCAATATGTGACTTCACCTCAAGGATAGAATTTAGCACAATAACCAAAACAAGAAAAAATGAGTATCCTAACCATCTAAATAAGATCCAGGTACCAAACACCACTAAAAATATTAAACAAAAAAAGTAAATTGGTTTTGTGCCCAAACCAAAAAATTTCATGAGGCCCTTCTATCCTTGGCATAAGAGATAATCTGGATCTCTACTAAAAAAAAGGCCTTGCTTGAATCAACCCAAACAACCCAACAATAAGGTGAAATCAAAAATCCCAAAAATATAGCCATGTAACTCTGGTGCTAGAACTGGAGATAAAAACTCTACAAACCACCAAAGCTAACTAGAGTAATAGAGAAATCAAATATGGTGCTAGTTGAAGGAACAAAAACCAGATATTATTACAGTGATAACAACCCAATATCACCCCCAACGGGTTTGAGTTAGCGTTTGGCCCTATCCCCTCAAGGAAATCAACCATATTTTCAATGAAAAAATTAACCCATAAGAAAGCAAATCAATCTAACCAAGGTCTCTCAACTAGCAACCAACCCTAATAACATCATCACCCAAAAACCAATGAAAGTAGCACAGAGCCAAAGCCAACCAAGGGGTCAACAACCAGAATATTTTGTAGTGATATAAATAGCTCAAGATCACCCCTTATAGGTTTGGACCAACATTTGACTCTATTCCTCTTAGGAACTTTGGCTAGATATTCAATGAAAATCAAACCCAAAAGAAATACAGAGTGAACCAACAAGACCCAACAACCAACAAAAACCTTGGTCATAGGGCCATCCAACCAACGCAAAGCATAAAGACCATAACAAACAGCTAGGTCTAGAAAGAAAAATAGGAGGTCTCCCACTTAGAGGGTTTAAGAACCTTGGATCCGGAGCGAAAGTTCAACCTAGAGCCAATTACTTGAATCTCCTCAAAAAATTCCAAAAAGATAGCCATGGAACCTTTGCATCAAACACAACCATCAATGTTGGAACTAGAGATAATTGATTGAATTTCATAGCTACAACAAAATAATAGTATCAAAATTGTGATCATTCATTAATTATGTTGTTAGCCATTGATTATGATTTAAATTAGTTGTAATATAATATCCTATAAATTTAGGAAACTAGATTACTATATCTTTAGTTTCTCATCACATAGACCCAAATTCCAACCACCTGATGTGTAGGTTTGTCTTAATTTTGTCTTATAGAATCTTATGATTCACCAAATGTTTTTTATTTCCTTTTGAATAGGTTGTTTGGTCTATTGAAAATCTATTTAGAGACTAATACATGGGTTTGGGGACCCTAAAACCTCTTCTTCCATAACACAAAAAATGGTTTAACAAGAAAAAATATATTCTATACTTGATATTTAAAAAGAACATAACAATTAGTTAATTGGTTACTAGCCATATTAACTAATATTTATTGCATGTTACTCTTACTATAATATGCTACTCTAGTTATGATTAAAATTATGATTTTCATGATTAATAAGATATTTAGAATATCTTATAATTAATACCTTTTTAGAGTTACAATTTTTTTTTGGTATTAATTTAAGGATAGGTTTTTGAAAGGATCCCCACAACCTTATACATACAACCAAACTCTCAACCATAATAATAATTTCCAAAATATTATACCTATTAGGAATAACCAAGAGAGTTTAATTCCTAATAACCATAATGATTTTGGAGAGAACTTAGAAAAGTACAATGCTTTGAAGAAAAATAAATTCTAACAAACTCTTATGAAAGTTCAAAGCGAGACCGAACACCCCTTCCAACGAGAGCCAAGGGTATGTATGACTTCTCCTTACAAAAACAAATCATCATGAGCCTCTTTCCTAGCAAGGGAGACTACGTCATTCGGAACATCATTTTTCCACACCGAAAAAACAACACAGTAGAGTTACAATTAATATTTTAATATAATATTATTTTTATATTACATGAACTTTACATATTTCATCTTGAAATGAATATTTTTCAATGACTGTGTGATAAGATGTGGATAATAACCATAAGATTCAATAAAATTCATAACATTCAAGAGAATTATATTATTTTGTAAATATTTTTACTTGCATGTTAAAGGTGTAGTATGCTACAATCAATGAAAAGAAATTTAAAAATACTATCATGAGAAATAAATAATCTAAGTTTACATTCCTATTGGATGAGTATGATAAAATTAGACTAGATAATTATATATATTTTATATCTATCAACCTAGAAAGGCCTTATTTTCTTAAAAATTAAAATAACTAAGTCATTTCTTTTGACATCCATGTATAGTATACTTTAACCTAGTCGATTCTCAATGAATATACTTAACACAAGCTATGATTTTAATATTTATGGGTAGATATATAGTGAAACTTTGTATCAATACAATATTGTTACATACTCACAAGTAAAATAGTATGTCAATTGAATGGTGCTTAGAAATAAGCATATGGCTGATGGAGTATGAGCTATAAGATATTATTTTTAAAGGTGGAATAAATAAGCAAATTAGATAATATAAATGACTTCAACTAAAATAAAATATTATGAACAAAGAAATAAATTTGAGGTTCATCTAGAGAAAAATTATGACACACAATAATGATGTGGAACAATAGCAATGGAGCTATTAGAAGGTGGAGGAAATGATAGAGGCTTGGATAGATAAGAAGGCTTAAAAAGAGGTAGAAAGGGAGGATATCGTTTCTCACAAGGATTGAATGAAAAAAAGAAAAAAAAAAAAGGATAATTGTGAAAGAAGAGTAAAAGGAAATGGTAAAAGACTAGTGAAATATAAAACACTAGAGCCTTTCTAGTTGAAACTTTTTAACATTATCATGAAATGGAATATTAGATAGAGGAAGATATAGGTATGAATGGATCCATTGCCAAAATGAAGGAGGAACTAGATGTAAGAGAAAGGAATATTAGCCATAGAAGGAAGATCATATGCACATATAACAAACAAAAATGAGTTTGATTAAAAAAATATTTGTAGAATTGCTCAATACAAAGAAAAAAGGAATATGATGATATTGTTCCATATACTTACATCTATAATTTTTTATGATGTTTTTTTGAAGTTCTTTAATTTTTGTGTCTATGTAATCTTAATATGAGACATTGTTGTAAGTGTTACAATATTTTATTTGATAGAAAATAAAGTATTTTTAGAATCAATTTTATAAATTTTTAGTTAGAAATTTGAATATAGAAAAAAGAAATATGATGATATTATTCCATATTATTGGATATATAATTTCCCGTGTTGTTTTTTGAATTCTATTAGTTTTTGTGTGCTTGGGTCATTGTTTCAAGTGGTACAATATTTCATTTGTTATGAATTTGAATTTTAAGTAACATATACAAATTATTTAAATATGAATTTGGATTTTAATCAACATCAAATAAAAGCTAGAAAACTAAAAATATCATCAAAATAATACATAATACTGTAAAAATGTAAATTACATAACCATGAATATACATTACGAATCACAATTATTTAAATCTAAATTATGCTTACCCTATAAAAAACATTGTATATACAAATTTTAATTTTCTTATTACAACAATTTATTTGATAGAGTTGTCAAAAATACATGGACTTCTAAATTTGTTGAATCTTCTATATAAGGCAATGAGTAGTTCACATTGACTACACAACAATAACAAACAAGATCCAACAATAAAAAGATGCTTCCCAATAAAATCTGGAAAGTTATTATTAATGATAATAATATAGAGGGAAAATAGAAGTGTAATTGGTAAATTTGGTAGACACCATGCTAGTATTTTTATTTTAATATTATGAATTGTAAATAGGTATAATATTAAGTGTTGATGTTTTAGTGGGTTGATGATTATTTAAGTGTATTAATGTTGTGGTGGTGATTGAGAAAATATCTTAATTACTTTCAATCTAAGACAAACATTCATAAATAACGTCCCATATAAAAACTTCTATATTTTATTACTTAGAGGACAAAGAATTATGCTTTTTGAATCCTAAACCCTTGCACTAATATTATTATAATATTTTATTTTTTGTGTTACATATTTTTTTCATCATGTTAAACCCCATTTATTGTTACATTTTCTAAACGTCCAGAATGGAAAAGAAAAAAAATTGATTGGATAAATACCATAACCATGAATACCTGGATGATGTCAATCATATCAACAATATTACATGTTTAAAATAATAATAAGAAAAAAACGAGTTCAATTTGCTTATTGCAATCTATTATTTGCAGTCCCTAATTCGTTGGGACAGTATCTTGCAACGACTAAACAGCAATCAGCAATCAGCTACAAGATACGACAATAAGAAGATGCTTCGCAGGTAGATCTGGGAAGCTATATTAATGATAATATGTAGAGAGGACACGAAAGTAAGGATTCCTCATGTGCAGTTGATAAATCGTGAGGAAAAAATTGCAGCAGTTTCATCTGAGAAGTTTATTAATTGAGTCAGTCCTATCCAAAATTCCTTTACTCTTTGACCTCCTTTAGGAACGACACCCGGCAGAGGGACTATAGTTAGAGGGTGCGTTTGTCCCCTTTTTACGTGAAAGATTACCTGAACGTCGGTGGCATCGCAAGACTTTCAGTTATTTCTCACCCCAACAATTTTATGGTTGGGCTCTCTTCGAGTCCGTACGTATTCTACCTTAACCTCGGATTTGGCATTGCATCCTGCATGGATGATTCAATAAGTATCTCATAAGGCATCCTGCATGGATGATTCAATATCTATCTCATAGAGACGACATCAAAAAAAGCAAGCATAACGGA
Organism: Wollemia nobilis; assembly: GCA_028583015.1. Classification (NCBI taxonomy): domain Eukaryota; kingdom Viridiplantae; phylum Streptophyta; class Pinopsida; order Araucariales; family Araucariaceae; genus Wollemia; species Wollemia nobilis. The sequence continues at coordinate 1,405,293 of JAQPPZ010016508.1, read as the reverse complement.
AATTAAAAAAACCTGTTCTGAGTTGGTTCCAGAATTCAAAATAGCAATAGCAATAGCAATAGCAATAGCAATTAAAAGGTATTTCTTACCTCCCTGTGCTAAAGCCCGGTGGGCATGAATCATAAGCATGATAAAGGACAAGTAAACTAAAAGGTTTTTCGCCATGACTTACAACCGGCATAAACTGGGGACAGTCACGAGATAGATATGCATCACACTTCGGTATAAATAGACTATAATGGTATCTTCTAGAATAAGGAGTAATGAGAATTTTGAAATGGAAGCTTTCACATGTTTTTTATTAGAAATTTGTGAGTATATATTATTAAAAATATTTATAATTATAAATTAAAAAATATTTTTATAATAAATTATGATATTGAAAATTATTAAATGAGAATGATTATGTTATTAGTAGGATGAACCGTAAAACAAATTTTTAAGATAAAAATTAAAAATAGTAACAAAAGCTTTATTTTTTAATAAATTAATTTTTTAAATATTTGAGTATATATTATTAAAAATACTTATTATTATAAATTAAAGAATATATAACCAATTTTGATTGTAAAATTTATTAAATGTTAACATTTATTTTATTGTTATGATTAATAATCAAACTAATTTTCAAGATGGTATGGATAAATAAAGGTCAGCTTTGATTTTGAAAATTATTAAATATTAACACTTTTTTTTATTGTTATGATGAATCATCAAATTAATTTTCAAGATGCGATGGATAGATAAAAATTAGCTATCCTACAACCATGGTTATTATTCAAATCTTATGACACGATAAATGTTATGGGCTATGAGCCACACTTTTCATACTTTGATTCATAAAGTGGGAGAGGTTTGCAATCTTGGGGACTTTTAATTGATTTCACTTTACAATATAGTCTACAAGATCATTACCAAAAGAATGGTTGAAAGGCTTAAGAAGGTACTATATAGTGTTATCTCTCTAGAGCAAGGAGGATTTGTGGAGGGCCAACAAATTTTTGATAGAATAATCTTAGCATAAGAAACATTTAACACATTGAATAAAAAAGTGGAAGAGGTATGTTTATCAAATTACACATATATAAAGCCTATGATAGAGTCTCTTGCCAGATTTTGGGTCTAATGTTAGAGAACATTGGTTTCCCTCATGACTAGAGAAAACAGTTCATGAGTTGTGATTATTTAGCCTTTTTTTTAGTTATAATTAATAGTATTCCCTTAATTTTATTTTAATCCTATAAGGGAACTTGACAAGGAGATCTTATATCCTTATACCTATTTATTATTCTTGTTGAGGTTTTGGAAGCAATAGGTAACAATAAGTTGTCTCAGGAATGTAAGTAAGAGTAGTGAATCTGACCCATTTACAATTTCTGGATGATAGAGGATTTTTTGAGGCAACCAGTATCAAGGAGGAAAAAGTTCTCAAATCTACCTTAAGTACTAGGATTATGAGAAACAATGGTGAAATTGTTCTATTGATCAACAATGCATTACATAGTTTTATAGTTCTTGAAAGAACTAAAAATAGACATGGTGGTTGAGAGAAATCCTCTTAAACTTATTACAACAAACTAACTTAAAGATAGCTCTTATCCTAACAACATGCTAATCTTGGACTATGGTCAAACATTGATCAACCAAGCCAAAACCTCAACGTATGCTAATCAAATTAACTAGAAATATGTAAATCAAAACATTAAACTAAAACTAAATACTAGGACTTAATACTTAGGACTAAGGAGGCAATGTTGAAAATATTCCAACATTCTCCCCCTTGATGCTAAAGACACTCATGCAAGAGTTCTTTAAGCATCACAGAGTTGGAAGAAAATATTTCTCTTACGTTTCCTCCAATATTGAATCAAGAAATCAGAATTTACAAAATACTTATGGTGGCACTCCTTCCACTCTTTATGTGGGATTTCCTGCAAATGCTTGAGTGCCTTCTTTTGTTGATTAGCTCCCCCTTCAACAAAAGTATCTCCTCTTGTGGTTTTCAGCAACCACTCTCTTACATCTTTATCATTATGGTCTTTAAACCATGCTCTCACATTTTGATCTTCTTTTACATCTTCAACACTAAATAATACTCCACATGAGTATTTACAATTAATCATCTCACATAGATGATTATACCATACAACTCTTTCACATATTTCCACACAAAATATCACAATAAATATGGCCATATAATGACCAACTACATATGCAACATAAAGTTGCTCCTCACACAAATATTCTCTCACAACAATGACTTTACAAGAATCCTTCTCCCAAGGAATTTTGAACACATCATTTTGATCCATGTGACCCAAGTTCTCCATCACTGTATTCTCTCCAAGAAGACTCTTCATCAAAGTTGTCTCAATGAGACAATCACCTCTCAATAATGCCTTTGGAAGACATTCTCCTTTCTTTTCATTCCTGCTCACAAAAAACAAATCATTAATCATAAAAACATTACCTTTAGTATGAGTAGATTTGGTGCTTCCCATAAAGCTATTTTGTAGCAGTTCTCCTTCATTGTATGGTGCTTCAAGATCAACCATCAACTCTTCACTAATAGTTCTCCTCCTTTGTTCAATCCATGTTGGTGTGTTGAAACACCATTCATTCAAGCAATCATACATAGTTGCCTTTTCAAGACAACTCTCTTTCTGCAATGTAGTCACTCCAAGTGAGTGATCTTCATCCATGAGTGATGTTTCCTTTGCCATTACGATAAGAAAATCAGCAATCTCATTTCCATTTTCTGTTTCTATCTCATTTTTCACATTCTTCTCCCCTTTTAGAGGAACTCTAACAATTTTATCTTCTCCTTGTAGGAGATCTTCATTTTCTCTGTCAAGAGAGCATACATCCATTCCAAGTGAATGGTCTTCAAGACAATGGTCTTCCATAAACATTGCTTCTCCATCAACATGCCAACAATTTTGGTTGATCCTATTATCTTCTTTATTCTCTCCCATGAGAATTTTAGGTGCATTATCCATAATACACTCTTCATTTATCTCCTCCATGAGATATTTTTTATCACTTTTTCTTCTATCAACAACAAATCCTCTTCTTCCTCCTCGTCCTCTTGAGGAATACACACCTCTTCTTATCTTTTCATCACAAAATTCAGCAACATATGCTTCCTCCATGAAGCATTCTTCATCTTGTTGGTTTTCTACATACAGGCCTTCCTCTGCAAGAAATAATTCTCCATTACAAAGCATGACTTCATATGAGTCTTTACAAGACTCTTCAAAAACTCCTTCAAAAGGATCTAATTCAGAAAGATTGCTTCAAGGAAGCAAGGCTCCTCCTTGCTTAAACAATCTTCATGATTGTCACTCATGGCTTTATGGGTATCCTCATCAAACCCATAAGCATCCTTTAACACTTGCCATGCCATTGTAGCTGATCTACAATTGGCTATGAGAGGAAAAACATTCTTTTCCATTCCTCTCCTCAAATCCATAAGAGCTAAGCAATTTGCATATTGCTTGCTCCTTCTTCTCTTTTCTCTCCTCACCTTGTAGCTTGCTCCAAGTGGGTTCCTCATAGCCTTCTTGAACTATATCCCATAAGTCTTGAGCCTTCAAGAAGGTCTTCATCATTATGCTCCAAATAACATAATTATCTCCATTGAATTTGGGTACTTCCAATTCTTCATACATGGTGGCCATTATTCTGCAAATCTCCACCCACTCATCAATATTCCACCTAGCTCTCAGCCACTCCATTTTTCCTGTAGACTTCTGATATACTTATCTGAAAATCCACTAAATTTCAGATCCAAATTCACACAAATGAGAAATATGTGATCAATTTACTTTTGCCCTTTCTAGATCTTAGAGTGTTTTTGAGACAACCTCAATGTTCTTCACATAAATCAATCCATACAACCCCAAAATTTCTGAAAATTAAACTCTGTATTCTTGAGACAATAATCTGAAAACCCTCTAAATTTCAGAAGAAAATTCACAAATGTGAAAAATATGTGATCATTTACTTTTTCCCTTTTTATCACAATTCCGGATCTAGGATTGTTGAAGGAAAAATAAATATTCACATAAATAAATCAATACAGATCCAAATGACCTGAAATTTTGTTTGAATTATGATTTTATCTAAATAATATTTCTCCCAAAATTTGAGAAGCAAATACCCTGTATTCCACCTTATACAACCATTTTATTGAAAAACTCAAAATGCTAATAAAATCCACAAATTAGCTCCAAATAACCTAAAATTTTGACTAGCATCCTCTTGATACAATTATCTAACAACCCTCAAAATTTCATAATCAAATACCTCAGGATTCGTGAGATATTAATGATTTACTCGAGCTCTTCCTTGCAAATCTGCTGAGTGCTGGCCACTTGAGTTTCTCTGACAAAGTGTGTGCTTCAGATCTCTTCACACCACTCTCCATAGGTTTTGATCCATTTGAGAAAACCTGCTCTGATACCAAATGAGAAACAATGGTGAAATTGTTCTATTGATCAACAATGCATTACATAGTTTTATAGTTCTTGAAAGAACTAAAAATAGACATGGTGGTTGAGAGAAATCCTCTTAAACTTATTACAACAAACTAACTTAAAGATAGCTCTTATCCTAACAACATGCTAATCTTGGACTATGGTCAAACATTGATCAACCAAGCCAAAACCTCAATGTATGCTAATCAAATTAACTAGAAATATGTAAATCAAAACATTAAACTAAAACTAAATACTAGGACTTAATACTTAGGACTAAGGAGGCAATGTTGAAAATATTCCAACATTCTCCCCCTTGATGCTAAAGACACTCATGCAAGAGTTCTTTAAGCATCACAGAGTTGGAAGAAAATTTTTCTCTTACGTTTCCTCCAATCTTGAATCAAGAAATCAGAATTTACAAAATACTTATGGTGGCACTCCTTCCACTCTTTATGTGGGATTTCCTGCAAATGCTTGAGTGCCTTCTTTTGTTGATTAGCTCCCCCTTCAACAAAAGTATCTCCTCTTGTGGTTTTCAGCAACCACTCTCTTACATCTTTATCATTATGGTCTTTAAACCATGCTCTCACATTTTGATCTTCTTTTACATCTTCAACACTAAATAATACTCCACATGAGTATTTACAATTAATCATCTCACATAGATGATTATACCATACAACTCTTTCACATATTTCTCACACAAAATATCACAACAAATATGGCCATATAATGACCAACTACATATGCAACATAAAGTTGCTCCTCACACAAATATTCTCTCACAACAATGACTTTACAAGAATCCTTCTCCCAAGGAATTTTGAACACATCATTTTGATCCATGTGACCCAAGTTCTCCATCACCGTATTCTCTCCAAGAAGACTCTTCATCAAAGTTGTCTCAATGAGACAATCACCTCTCAAGCGTCTTTCTTTTCATTCCTGCTCACAAAAAACAAATCATTAATCATAAAAACATTACCTTTAGTATGAGTAGATTTGGTGCTTCCCATAAAGCTATTTTGTAGCAGTTCTCCTTCATTGTATGGTGCTTCAAGATCAACCATCAACTCTTCACTAATAGTTCTCCTCCTTTGTTCAATCCATGTTGGTGTGTTGAAACACCATTCATTCAAGCAATCATACATAGTTGCCTTTTCAAGACAACTCTCTTTCTGCAATGTAGTCACTCCAAGTGAGTGATCTTCATCCATGAGTGATGTTTCCTTTGCCATTACGATAAGAAAATCAGCAATCTCATTTCCATTTTCTGTTTCTATCTCATTTTTCACATTCTTCTCCCTCTTTAGAGGAACTCTAACAATTTTATCTTCTCCTTGTAGGAGATCTTCATTTTCTCTGTCAAGAGAGCATACATCCATTCCAAGTGAATGGTCTTCAAGACAATGGTCTTCCATAAACATTGCTTCTCCATCAACATGCCAACAATTTTGGTTGATCCTATTATCATCTTTATTCTCTCCCATGAGAATTTTAGGTGCATTATCCATAATACACTCTTCATTTATCTCCTCCATGAGATATTTTTTATCACTTTTTCTTCTATCAACAACAAATCCTCTTCTTCCTCCTCGTCCTCTTGAGGAATACACACCTCTTCTTATCTTTTCATCACAAAATTCAGCAACATATGCTTCCTCCATGAAGCATTCTTCATCTTGTTGGTTTTCTACATACAGGCCTTCCTCTGCAAGAAATAATTCTCCATTACAAAGCATGACTTCATATGAGTCTTTACAAGACTCTTCAAAAACTCCTTCAAAAGGATCTAATTCAGAAACTGCTTCAAGGAAGCAAGGCTCCTCCTTGCTTAAACAATCTTCATGATTGTCACTCATGGCTTTATGGGTATCCTCATCAAACCCATAAGCATCCTTTAACACTTGCCATGCCATTGTAGCTGATCTACAATTGGCTATGAGAGGAAAAACATTCTTTTCCATTCCTCTCCTCAAATCCATAAGAGCTAAGCAATTTGCATATTGCTTGCTCCTTCTTCTCTTTTCTCTCCTCACCTTGTAGCTTGCTCCAAGTGGGTTCCTCATAGCCTTCTTGAACTATATCCCATAAGTCTTGAGCCTTCAAGAAGGTCTTCATCATTATGCTCCAAATAGCATAATTATCTCCATTGAATTTTGGTACTTCCAAGTCTTTATACATGGCGGCCTTTTATTCTGCAAAGTCCACCACTCATCAATATTCCACCTAGCTCTTGAACCACTCATTTTCCTGTAGACTTCTGATATACTTATCTGAAAATCCACTAAATTTCAGATCCAAATTCACACAAATGAGAAATATGTGATCAATTTACTTTTGCCCTTTCTAGATCTTAGAGTGTTTTTGAGACAACCTCAATGTTCTTCACATAAATCAATCCATACAACCCCAAAATTTTTGAAAATTAAACCCTCGTATTCCTGAGACAATAATCTGAAAACCCTCTAACTTTCGAAGAAAATTCACAAAGGTGAAAAATATGTGATCATTTCTTTTTCCCTTTTTATCACAATTCCGGATCTAGGATTGTTGAAGGAAAAATAAATATTCACATAAATAAATCAATACAGATCCAAATGACCTGAAATTTTGTTTGAATTATGATTTTATCTAAATAATATTTCTCCCAAAATTTGAGAAGCAAATACCCTGTATTCCACCTTATACAACCATTTTATTGAAAAACTCAAAATGCTAATAAAATCCACAAATTAGCTCCAAATAACCTAAAATTTTGATAGCATCCTCTTGATACAATTATCTAACAACCCTCAAAATTTCATAATCAAATACCTCAGGATTCGTGAGATATTAATGATTTACTCGAGCTCTTCCTTGCAAATCTGCTGAGTGCTGGCCACTTGAGTTTCTCTGACAAAGTGTGTGCTTCAGATCTCTTCACACCACTCTCCACAGGTTTTGATCCATTTGAGAAAACCTGCTCTGATACCAAATGAGAAACAATGGTGAAATTGTTCTATTGATCAACAATGCATTACATAGTTTTATAGTTCTTGAAAGAACTAAAAATAGACATGGTGGTTGAGAGAAATCCTCTTAAACTTATTACAACAAACTAACTTAAAGATAGCTCTTATCCTAACAACATGCTAATCTTGGACTATGGTCAAACATTGATCAACCAAGCCAAAACCTCAACGTATGCTAATCAAATTAACTAGAAATATGTAAATCAAAACATTAAACTAAAACTAAATACTAGGACTTAATACTTAGGAATAAGGAGGCAATGTTGAAAATATTCCAACAGATTATGCATAAGGAGTCAGCCCCGAAATCTATTTATAAAATCCTGGTGAATCGGTCTCAAAATCTTGGTGAATCATGTCCAAGGAGAAATGGTGAATTGCATTCATATTTCACTAGAAAATTTTAAACTATGGTGATTTTTTTGTGTTGGGGGCTATGCCTATTGGTTTCCAAATTCTAGATGTATATGACAAAATTAAAGGCTTTATGCCAACAGGAAAAACTATGTCGATCAAACTATACCTATAGAACAGTGTTGATAGAAAAAGCTATGCCGATCAATCTGATATGATCAACTAAATCAACAACAAACTAGAGTAAATATCTTCCATTATTATAGTAAATTTTTTGATTAATAGAGTTCATGCTAAGGTTATAACTTTATGTATTTGTATACACCTACCTACATATTCTTAAAATTCATATTATTTTATACTTGGTTAACATTATCTTCAAGATTTTATGAATGTAATGGAAGGAGTGTAAATTTTAATATTGTGGTAGGGGTTGAAGCTCAAGAAAAAATATAACTATGTTGTATAGATATGGAAAATGTCATTAAAACATGAGTTTTGGGTGATGATTGACATGACTCTTATGTTTAAGTTTATATGAAGATATTTGAATTGATCATATGTATGCTTGTGTACCTATTCTATTGTATTCATGTGATGTTTGGTTTGAAATTGATAATTACCTTGGCTAAAAGAGTATTTAAATATGATTCATTATGATAGACAATTTATATTATAAACTTCAAAAAATAGAAGCAATACTTATGATTTCAAAGTTTCAAATAATACTGAATTCTTGTAACTATTAGGTATTGGTTAATGAGTAAACCTAAACTATAAGCATTTATGACTAATAAATGCATGGGTGCTTATTTCCATATAGCCAAATTTATCTCTATTAGCATGTAATAAATTTGATATTCCCATGAAACCATTGTTGGATGTCTTCCTATAAAAAAAAAGATGTGACTCTATCTCCAATATCTATGACTAGGAGGTGATTCCTTCTAACCAATATCCGATGAATCCAATGAACTCATCTTGAATAAAATATTGTATCTTAAGATTTCTATTTTAATTTTTTAAAGTAATAATATTATATTCATTAAAAATCTCTTATATATGTATATGTGTGTGTGTATGTATGTATGTATGTATAGAGATACACACACAATATCTATTATAAATGTTAAATAACATCAATCAATATAAAATTATAAGTATTAATTCATAAATTATTATAGATAGATTTAATGATGCCTTAGGGAGGTTCACTAAGAATAGGTGGATCAACCTTTGTAACTATTTTATGAAGGAGATCAATTGAAAATCTAACTTTGAAACTTTATGCTTTAGAGAATATTATATATGGGAAGTATGATAACTTGAATTAATAATATAAGAAAATAAGTGATAGGGATAAGAAATTTTGTGGCTATTTGTTCAGTGCACTTAGTGTCTTTGCACTTGGTTCTTATCTCCTTTTGGATTTGATGTACAAGGTTTAAAGACTCATTTCAAAACATTTTTTCTTTAATTTAACCAAAATAAATAAATGATAAGGATACAAAAATTATCTATCATTATAAGTATTTTGAGTAACCTCTTATGGTAGAAATGTCATTTGACCATTGTGTTGAAGAGATTGAGGGGAGGTGGACATTTTTATTCCATATGATTTTCCTTATTATGTACAACTATCTTTCTATTTTCTTCAAAATCCTATTATATAGAAACCTTACTCAACAAGAGTTACATATTTTTTTTTGAATTTACATGGTGGAATCGGTAGCCGCCATGAATCCGGGTAGGCTGTCCAGCTTTTTATGGCCGCCACAATATTTTGCGTTGTCCACCCCAAAAGCCGCCACACAGATATTCGTGCAGTCTTCTCCTATAACCACCATGCCACAATCATTTTAAACCTTTTATGCCATTGAAATAACCAGGAAAGGGACAAGCGTTCAGTCTGGCGAACAAGGGTTACATATTTCAACAAAATATTCCATGGAATTAAAAACAAAATTTGCATTTTTTTTTTTCCAAATTTATAGGGGTTGATGTTCAAACTAATTGTGTTACTAGTGTTCATAGATAATGTCACAAAAAGGGCAATAAAAATAGTACTATAATATATTTAGTATAATGATATTTTAGACACATCATACCTTTCCCTATATTATGACCATCACTTAGATCTACATAATGAAAAAGTAGAAACCTTTTATTGGTTCCTTGAATTTAGAATTAAAAAGTGCTTTCACTCCATTAATCGACATAAAATCATTTCAATATGTTAGGATCCCACATCCTAACATTACTTACTAATTATTATTTATTACTTTAATTATATATTTCATTATTATTAAAGATTCATGATTGAAAAGTCATGATTGAAAGGTCATGATTGAAAAAGTCTATATATATGATATGAGAGGAATCCATATCAAATCATCCATGAAGAAGAATATATAATTATTTATTGAATGTATTGGAGGGACATTCCTACCAGTGAAACAATGATTCTTTATAAAAGTGATTCTTTTAATTTAGATGCTATTTTAATTATTTCTTTATTAAAATTGTGCTAGAATCTTTAGGGTTCTACCATTTGGTATCAGAGCCATGTGGGACCCAACCATGTGATAATTTATTAAGGTTATTTATCAAAACACTACTGTGCATGCATATGAAATTCTATTTAAGGATATCACCAAAAAAAACACATGGTTGAATGAATTATTTCTCATATATTGCTTCATCAATGGATTGAAAGAGGAAATTAAAATGGACATGATGAAGTTCAAATCCTATACCATGATGCAAACCATTGGATTAGCCAAAATAGAGGAAGACAAATTAAATGCTCAATGTGGAATAAGGAATGAACAAGATCACAATAAAAAAGCATGGAACTTCTAGATAGTATTTTGAGCGATATTGAGTATCTAATAAATACCAAAGTGGAAGCTAAGGAATATGAGAAATATGAGGAATATGTAGAAAACAAGGACAATGAGCAAGAAATACCCGAAATACCTGATCCCACCAATGTCAGCAATAGGGTTGATATGCTAGAAGTGATTGATGCACCAAGCAATGATGAGGTAGACATACCCGAAGTGATAAATGTTAACCAGACATGCACTCTACAAGACCTACACACACATTCCTCACCAATAGTGATTTCTCACCACATGACCAAACCTATTCAGTACCAATGCAGAGTGACTACACACTCCTTCTCCATTGGCTCTACCAAGGAACCACAAAAGGATATGAAAGTGTTACCATCACTTTTGATGCATCATTCTGAAGTGTTTGAGGAACCCCAATGGTTTTCCTCCCATCATCATCATGATTATCCTAAGGAAGATTCTACTATTTTTCTTGGCAACCCATCACTAACACTTTGACCTTCAAGATATCCCTACCTTCAAAAAAGTGACATTAAGATAGTACAAGAACTTACACAAATTCAACTGGGAAAACAAGCAACGAAGCTCCTTACTTTGAGCTTTGAGGATAAAGCTCTTTTTAAGGAGGGTGGCATGTTAGGATCCCACATCCTACCATTAATTATTAATTATTAATTATTATTTATTAATTTAATTATATATTTCATTATTATTGAAAAGTCATGGTTGAAAAGTCATGATTGAAGAGTCATGATTGAAAAGTCATGATTGAAAGGTCATGATTGAAAAATTCTATATATATGATATGAGAGGAATCCATATCAAATCATCCATGAAGAAGAATATATAATTATTTATTGAATGCATTGGAGGGACCTTCCTACCAGTGAAACAATTATTCTTTATAAAAGTGATTCTTTTAATTTAGATGCTATTTTAATTATTTATTTATTAAAATTGTGCTAGAACATTCAAGGTTCTACCACAATATTGAAGTAAGAGAATGTGAAAAGCAAGAAAAATATTTTGCTCTTTTACATCATCCAAATATCCATTTCTTAGATAACTTGTAGAAATAAAAGCACCATTAGTAATAGATAAATATGGAAATATGGAAATAGTTTTTGTCAACTAATAGTATTTGACTTATTATTTTAAAATGTATCTAAAAGATCATCAACCCTAAGTATTATGGGCTAGAATAGAAGAGATTATATAACATTAAAATATATAGAGAGGGTGATACCATATGTCTTCTCTTATGATGGGTAGGGATATAAATACAAGCACTTGAACATATAACAAGAGAAGAGGTAGACTGACTAAAATTATGAATTTAATCCTTTGGATATCAGTTGAAAGTTATATCCAATGCACTCAATTTACATTAAAAATTAAAGTATCAAAAGTAATAGGAAGAGAAAATAGAGGGATCTTGACTTGTTAAGTAGTTGGCATGTAAGGGAAGAGTGCATTTATGCATTAAATTAGTAGGGATAAAAATATGGTTTATTTTTTGTCATCTCTATGCTTGTCATTTTTGTCAAGGAGTCTAAGGGGTTGTAATTCTTCGTCCATTTCATGTAGTGTATTCCTATCAAATATTCTAAGAAATATTTACCTATTCAAGATCAATCATGAAGTATAGAGCATTTAGAAAGAATCATTAAATTTTATAATTAATTCTATTACATAGAAGTCATATTGACAACCAATAAATATGTAGGACAAGGAAAAAATAAAATATACCTTAATACAATATATGCATCACTAATTAATTTTTTTATAGTTTTATAGTTGTACACCACCTATGTAAGATAAAGGGTTGCATAAATGTATTTTGATTTGACCCATTTTGTGAAGAGGGTTTTGCATATTTTATCAAATCCTTGAGTTTTTGTACCATATCTGTTTATAAAAATTATGTGATTCATTCATTGTCACTAAGTAATAAGTGTATATAAAAAAGTTCAATATCTAATAATAAGAGTGTATAAAAAATGATGTTATAGAAGAAGAGACCTAATAATAGAACTACGTAAGGAGGTTGTGCTTATAATAAAGTCATATAAAGTTCTAGTTGATGACTAATGCATATAGTTAATGGTAATAGTACGTTTGCAATTGCAACATGTAGAAATATCAACATAATACCTCCACAACATGTCCAATAGATAGATAATTCTAAAGGATATCAAAATCAAAGAAATATTTTTCACACACAAAAAGATGTGTGAACTTTATGGTAGATATCAACAAATATTGAAGGAATATTGGCATAATCTATTCAAAATGGATCTCCTTCATAAGATATGAACCATAAACAAGATAAATAGTCATTAGACAAGCAAAATCAAATTTGGAGAAAGGCATAATGAAAAATGTAGGTAAAGAGAACCAAGTTAAGGAAGAAGAATAAGAAAAATATCATAAAATTAAAAAATAACATGTGTTTATTGCACTAGCACAACTGAGATAGCGTAATAATGGTTATATATCTCTAAAGTAACTACATAAATGACAAGTTATAAAAATTAGATCCATCCAATTTTTTCTAATTATATAAGAAACAATGCAAGTAAGCACATCAAGAGCCTAGATTATCACTCTAGACCACTAGAGAACTAACAAGTATGCGTCAAGTAGCAAAGAACACAACCAAGATACAAAGAAAATCAAGTTAAGTATAAACCATAGGATGAATATAAGTCCGAATGAAGATCATATATTTAAAGTTAATTTCTTTTCCACTCATTTTTCTAGCTATAGAGAAAAATATTTGCAAGATGAGTCACATATTTCGAGAAGATCTTTAAAGAAACATCTCATATATTGTAAACTTAATGTTGATAGAAAATATTAGCTATTTTTACAACCCATAAAATAAGAGATCCTTACATTCTCGACAACAAGTGTACCAATGCTACAAGCAATCAAAAATTTAAATGATAAAATACATTATGATATCATGATAATTGGTAATATTATATTAAATAAGGGAATGTCTGTTACACAACATAAGTAGTTATTGGACCTTAATAGTTTAACTCTAAAGGTTATCTAGCACTTGAGAGGTTGGTATATTCTTATTAAAGAAATAATTATGGTAGATATGTTCTCATTTAACACAAGCATGTAGAATTTCTAGTGATTGTAGTCAAGATATACATCCAATTTATCATATCTTATGACTAGGATTCTCACTATTAAGACTATGTAGGAGGAGTATTCATTTCAAATTAAGAATATAAGTATTGAATATTGATTAACCATTTATAATAGGTGTATTTTTTAGTGCAATATCAGTAGAATTTACTATCCTATATATTTTAGTAGGTAGTCTACATTTGAGAGGGAATTTTTCTCTAAAATCTATAGATTCGAGCATCACACAAGAAATCATTTTTTACCATAAGATAAAGGTAAATCTATAGCTATGATTTGATATGAGGGGTATGTTAAGAGTTCTTAGATCATCGCCCATGTGAAATGGCATATTGTATAACCACCAATCATAAGGACTATGCATGAACTACAGAACAAAACTACTTATGAGTTTAGTTAGTAGGTTGTTATAACAAATTTATGCATTTTATGTATTTAAATATCTAGCATTTTTTAATGCAAATTATTAAAACATTGAGTTGTAATAGTCATACAAGAACTCTTACAATTAAAATAAGATCAATTAGGATTAACCTATTGAAAGGTAATTTATTTTCTATCTATTAGAAAAAATACATCTTAAAATTTAAGGCCTAACAAAGAGAAAGAGAGATTGTTTTTCACTATTAAATTAATTTCCCTTCTTAAAAACATTAGATGACCAAATTCTGCATTGTTAAAGAGGGAAGGAGATTGTTTGGAATGAAACATCTATGAAATTCATATCAACTACTAGAGATGGAAAGGAAAGGATGAAGCTTATTTTGAGTGAACATATGTTTTAATTGGACGTGAATACTCAAAGTTGAATATTTGACCTCATATAATTGAGTATTTTTTTTTAGTATTTTCTTAAAAAAAAACAATATAAATTATGTCAATGTCCATGTAATTATAAATATAATGTAATTGCACTAGAAAATTGATGCCATGTATAAATTTTCAAAAATTATATTTATTATTGAATAAATTTATACCTTTAAATTTTAAATTTATAAACATAAATATTTTTTTAACTCTCTTTAACATTTATTTTAGAATTGAATAAGAGTTTAAAAAATGCTGGACTAATTCTTACAAATTCAAACTATTTTGTAATTTATGAAACATGGCTCATACCAATGAAATCTATTTCTCGAAAACAATAAATTTTTAAATATTGGTCAAGTTTTGAAACGAATTATTATCTATCTTGCAAGAATGATTATACACAAAGATAGTCTCAAGAGTTGAAAAATGCTTTTCACCTCCTCACTAGAGGTTTTGAATATACGTTTCAAAGGTCATATATCCAACAATGAATATAAATATATGCCGAGAATAACATTAATGTAAAATATTTGCATCAATCAATGGAAATATGGAAATTGCTAAAATAAATTTTGATGTCTGTTTAGGAAAGGTCAACTTTTTAAAATAGTGATGGCAAATTTATTTTCATGTATTCACAAGCACATGGAAGATAATAATTACAAGAATCAAAACTGCCATTAATAGAGGATTAAAATATATTTGAGTTAAGTGTAATTCATGTCTTATTGTTAAGAGGTTTTGAATATACATTTCGAAGGTTATATATGCAACAATGAATATAATGCTCATATATGCGAGAAAGACATTAATATAAAATATTTGCATCAATCAATGGAAAGATGAAAATTACTAAAGTAAATTTTGATGTCTATTTAAAGGGAACATTGGAAAAATAGGAAATAACGCTGGTAAATTTCTTTTCGTGTATTCACAAGCATATGAAACATCATATAAAACATCAACTAGCAATTATATAAAATATAAATACTAATTACAAAGATAAAAATTAACTTAAAATATTAAAATATATTTAAGTGTAAGTCGTATGTTATTGTTAAGAGGTTTTGAATATACGTTTCAAAGCTCATATATGCAACAATGAATACAATACTCATATATGCGAGAATGGCATTAATATAAAATATTTGCATCAATCAATAGAAAGATGGAAATTGCTAAACGATTTGCGAGTAAATCATTTATACGCTGCATATGATCTTAATATTATATTGTATAAATGATTTACTCGCAAATCGTTATAAACGAATTACTCGCAAAGTGAAAATATTAATGAAAAGTAATATATTATAACGATTTGCGAGTAAATCATTTATATGCTCCATATAAGATATTTTTAAATTTAATACATATAAACATATAAACATGAAGGTTCAAGTGAATTTTTAATTACATATTAAAATAAAACTCCTGTAAGGTTCGGAGGCCTTCCTGTGCCTTCTTTTCTCAAGCCATTTTTTGCGGATACGCTGAAGGAGAAATAAAAAGCTGAGGATTAATTTTTGAACAGTGATGTTTTAGAATTTATCTTTTTCGTTGCAGCTACGAAGCCAATAGATAAAGGTTTCTACTCCAATGTTGAAGTTTGTCTTCCTTGGCTGTCTAATGATAAAGGTTTCATACTTTTGAACAATGATGTTTTAAAATTCATTTTTTTGTTCCATCTAAGAAGCTAATAAAGTTTTCTATTCCAATGTTGAAGTTTGTCTTTTCTCGCTGTTTACCATCTCAAATATGTTATTGAATAAAGTTTGGTCGCTGAAAATATTTTGTAGGGTAACTATGATCTAAGAAATAAGTTTATTGACATGAGGTATTCCAATGTTGAAGTTTGTCTTTTCTCGCTGTTTACCATCTCAAATATGTTATTGAATAAAGTTTGGTCGCTGAAAATATTTTGTAGGGTAACTATGATCTAAGAAATAAGTTTATTGACATGAGATCATCTCCAAGTTTATAACCTAATAAGTTATAAATTAATATTTTGGTTCATTTATTATCTATTTTTTGGATAATAACATCCTAAATTATGAGGTCACATGTATGACTATCACCTCTTGAAAAACCTCAAATCTAAGTAATTGTTCTAGGGTCATGAATAGATACTTGAGAATACCTATTATATATATATTTTTTGGTAAGTTGGAAATATATTACAAGCGGGTTTTGAAAGGATCCCAAAAACTTTTTTACAACAGGTCAAAAGACCAAACCGAGGGTTAAAACTCAAATGACACATCCCACCTAGTGGGAGACTTATTACAAGGGTGAAGATAAAATCCCGTATAATTTTGAAAGGATCCCAAAAACCTTCTTACAACAGGTCAAAAGACCAAACCGAGGGTTAAAACCCAAATGACACATCCCACCTAGTGGGAGACTTATTACAAGGATGAAGATAAAATCCCGTCTAGCGGGAAACATCCGAAGACCACCACAAAGGAAATCCCGCCCAACGGGAAAAACCGACAGTCAAAAAGGGAAAATCCCGCCCAGCGGGGACCCTAGCAAATTTAAAAACCTTCCCAGCAGGGAAAACAACAGAAAAAATTACAATCCCGCCTCATGGGGAAAAAACCGCACAATCTGGAAATCCTGCCACGTGGGGAAAAAAAGCATGTTTAGGAATCCCGCCAAGCAGGAAAGGAACCCTAAACCAACATGTTTTAGAAATCCCACCTAGCGGGAAAACCAACAAAATTGGAAGATCCTACCTGCGGGAAAACCACCAAACCAACCCTAAACCGGGTGTGAAGGGTCCCGCCCAGTGGGGAAAAAAACTAGCAGCAAGGGAAGGTCCTGCCCCGTGGGAAACCCAACAGCAACAGGAAATCCCGCCTTGTAGGACAAAAAATAGCAGCATGCCTAGAATCCCACCTTCAGAGAAACCAACAAGAGAAGGCGAACCCGCCCAGCGGGAAAAACTAGCAGTACGCCCAAGACCTGTAGACAAACCCATGACCCCCCATCGGGGAAAACCAGCATGCCCTGAACCTGCAAAAAATCCCATGAACTCGTGGATCCCGCCCAGCGGGAAAACCAACAGCATGCCCAGAAGAACACAACCCCTACCTAACAGGAACCCCGATCTGGGATGCAAGCTGCAGAGGAGAGACAGGGAAGCTGTCCCGTGAGCGTCCATGACTGAGAAGGATTTTTACGGGTAGAAAAAATAGCAGAAGCCATTGCATTGTAAGATCTTGAGCCCCCATCCCAAGATCAAACCCTACAAGGAAACAAGCCATTAAAACCACCATCAAGAAAAATTCTAGCCCCACCATTTTCTGTCAGGGAATGGATCCAAGGAGAGATGTAGCTACATGCATGGGCACCCCCCGAACCCAAAAAATAGACTACAGAAAGATCCCTGAGATCCATCCATAAGAACAAAAAAACCCCGGATCTACAAGGAGATCCCGAAGACAAGGGTTTCATGGGGCGACTAGGAAAACCATCTACGGGAATTGCGTCCCCCGAAGCAAAAAGAACGCAGATGAAGATCCCGAGCAGCAACCAGAAAACCAGAGCCAACCCTCTTCCAACGACTCCGAAAGCATGCTGGAAACCCGTCGAACTAGGAAACTCAGGGCAAGAAACCACCAAACCCTCCTTGTAGACCAACAACCCCGTCAAGAGGGAAACCTGAGAAAATAGGGGAACCTAGAAACTAGGCCTGAGAGCAGACCCGAGAGGGGGGTAGGGAAATGGAGAAGTGGGACTGGTCAGTCCTAGGAAACCTGGTGCTGGAGCCATCCCTACCTTGCCCCCCCTTCTTTGGAATGCTCCAACATAGACTCAGTTTAATTCTAAAAGTTTTTGTTTAGAATACCTATTATATTTACTCATATATCATCCACCTAGATTGGGTACGTATCTCTCTTAGTATAGAGAAGACCCATATCTTTGCATATAGCATTGGGCATAACTACAATCATAGCCCTCAAATCTACTATATAAATTTTGAGGATGTAATTCTTGATTTTGAGCATTATGTAGAGAGGAATAAAATTTGGTTCATTAGTTTATGGAGTACTTTGAACATTAGAAATATTTATTTTGATATTTTATGTTTGTTCTATGATCAAATTATTAAAACCTACCAAGGAATAATGCAAACGAACCATTGTTTATTGATTTGGAGGGAATATATATACAATGCCATGGTTGGTTGGATAACCAACCAACCAACCTCCTCAACGATTTAGGAGGAGTGCTAAATAGTGCATAATAAAATAATTTTTACATTAATGTGATATCCCATCCAACTATAGCCTTGAGATAGGCTATGTGCACTAATATCCCCCCTTATTACATTAATGGCAAATGTAGAGAGCTTTATGAAATACTTCGAACTTGACCCGTCCAAGTGCTTTGGTGAAAATATCTCGAATGAAATGACATCTTGTGTCAATGTGTTTTGTACGATCATGAAAAATGGGATTCTTGACAAGGTTCAAAACACCTTGATTATAATCAAATAAATGTAGTGGAATATTCTTTGCAAGACCCATAGTTGTAAGAATGTGACGTAGCCATATTATCTCGCAAACTGCTCCATTAGTTACATGATATTCTACCTCTATAGAAGAAATAGCAACCACCTACTGCTTTTTTCTATCCCAAGAGACAGGACCATATCCAAGATGAAAGATATATCCAAAAGTTGATTTTCAATCATCAATGGATCCAACATAGTCGAGTCCATGTATCCTTGTAGATAAAACTTGTTATTCTTTTTGTATTCCAAGCCAAAATCTATTGTGTCACAAACATAATGTAAAACTCTTTTTGTTGCTTTCCAATGACTTACTTTGGGTTCCTGCATGAACCGCGAAAGATACCCCATAAAAAAACTGAGATCAGGTCTGGTATTAGTTAGGTATAAAAGACTCCCAATCAATTGATGATAGAGAGTGGCATCTACCTATGGAGATTGATCATATCTTGACAACTTAAGTCCTGATTCCATGGGAGTAGATTTTGACTTATAGTAAGTCATGTGATATTTCTCAATCAAAGTCTTGGCATATTTCTTCTGTGTAACTCTAATATGATGGTTTTTTTGAGTTACTTCTAAACCAAGACATTAGTGCAGAAGTCCCAGATCTATCATTTTAAAAGATAATTTGAGATCAATTTTCACTGTATCAATCATACTTTCTGAACTACCTGTTATGATCAAATCATCTACATATAGCACCATAATCACTGTCATAACCATTGTTCTTTATATAGATATTCACATATGATAGACTTCATTAGAATCCATGTTGTAATAGATGACTATCAATTTTGATGTACCAAGCTCGAGGAGCTTGTTTTAGCCCATACAAGGATTTGATTAACTTGCAAACTTTATGTTCTTGCCCTTCAACCACAAATCCTTCTGGTTGGGTTATGTATACTTCTTCTTATAAGTCACCATTCAAGAAGGCACTTTTCACATCCATCTGATGTAACTTCCACCCTAACTGAGCTACCATGACACAAAGTACTCGAATGGTAGTTATCTTTGCAGTAGGGGCAAAAGTCTCTTCATAGTCTATGCCTTCTTTCTGAGCATAGACCTTTGCAACAAGATGAGCCTTATGCTTATCAATGGTACCATCTAATTTATATTTTACGTTGAACACCCATTTGTATCCAATGGGTTTCTTTCTTGTAGGCAGATTGACTAGCTTCCATGTATTATTCTTCATGAGATATGTGTGTTCTGCTTCCATAGCAACCTTAAATTGAGGCTCACTAAGTGCATATTGAACTGTTACAGGATTATTTTCATCCAATGCTATCATATAAACCTGTTCATTATCCATATCTATGTCTCTGTCTTCCTCTGCATATACAAATAGATCATCAAACTGTTGACAAAACCCATCAACCTCTGAAGATGATGTCTTTGCACTTATTTTTTGTGTCATACTCTGAGTGCACGATCAATTTTGAGTTAAATCTGGAAGTGTATTCAGTTTAGAATCTCTCAATGTACTAGTATACCATTTTGGAACCTTCTTCTTTGGAGATGAGCTTTCTTTATTAGGTCCTTCTTCTTCTTCAAGGTATACATTTGTAGATGTGATATCTATTGTGGAAGCTTCATCAAATACTACATATTTACTTATATGTGTTTTATTGGTTATAGGATCTATCAAGCGATATCCTTTTGAAAAACATCATAACCAAGAAAAATACATTGCAGGGTCTTCTCATCTAACTTTTTTCTTTTCTATTTTGGGACGTGCATGAATGCCTTACATCCAAAAACCCTTAGATGAGAAATGGAGGTTTCTTACCACTCCATGCTTCTTGCGGTGTTTTTCCTTGTAGAGCTCTGGTGGGTGCTCTATTTAGGAGGTTTGATGTTGTGTTCACTACTTCTACGTAATATTGATCCTCGATATGTGCTCCCTTTAGCATACATCGAACCATTTACACAATGGAATGATTTCTCCTCTCTACAACTCCATTATACTGAGGTGTATAGGATGTAGTTAGTTGTCTCTTAATACCATGTTATTTCAAAAATGATGAAAAATCTTCAGAGGTGTATTCCCCTCTCGATCTGAGTGGAGGGTTTTGATGAAATATCCTGACTCCTTCTCAACAAGTTTCTTGAATTTTTGAAACTATGAAAAAGCCTCTGATTTCAACGAAAGAAATAAAACCCACATATTCCATGAGTAATCATCAAAAAACAATTAAAAATACTTCTTTCCACCATAGTTGGTTGGCATAGGACCACACAGATTGATGTGTACCAACTCTAAAGGTTTCTTAGCTCTGGAAGAGCTAGCTTCAAAAGGTACTCAGTGTTGCTTCCCTACTAAGAAATTTGAGAAAACTGGTAAGACATGGGAGATGTGAGGAAGTCCTTTCACCATCTCATATTTGCACAATTCAAGAAAATATCTTAAAATTAGATACCCATAACGTTTATGCCAAAGAGAAGTGGCATCCTTTGTAGTTGCATCCAGAGCAACATGAGGCGTTGAAAGATCATCTAGATTGAAAAATTCATGCTTGTAGGATCTGGTTGTAACATGTTTACCTTTGTGGGTTATAAAATATCTCTTCTTGCCTTTCACAACTCAAAACACAACATCCATATTTCTATCCAATATTTGTGGAATAGACAATAGATTATTGGCTAATCCAGGGACATAGAGGACCTTCTCTATCTAAAATTTACCATCTAGAAGAGAGATAGAAACATCCCCTTCACCCTTCACCTAGTAGATTTGATTGTCAACAATTATGACTGGCTTACCTTCTTTCTCCTCAAAATTTTCAAACCATGATTTGTCTCCAATCATGTGTTTACTAGCTTCTGAATCAATATACCATACATCATCTATCTAGGAATATGAAGTATGGGTCATGAGCACCTTGTGTGCTCTTTCAGAGTCAAAATCTAAATCAGACCCAGGGGATTCTGAGTCTGAGTTGGATTCAGCATAAGCAACATGTCCCTTAGGTTGCTTATGTTTCTTTTTATATTTTTGTTTCACTTTGCCTTGCTTCTTAGGAGGTTGGTCATTTTGTTGCTTGTTTTTGAACCAACATCTGTTGGTGTCATGGTTATTCATATCACAAATCTTGCAATATTGTTTATCCTTCTACTAATTTTGCTTCCATTTTCCTTTGGAAGAAGAAACCCCTTTTTGAAACTGACCTTGTTTCTTACCCCTTTGTTGGGTGGAAAGGGCACAATTTTACACCTCATATTTTTGAATCTGGTTTGCTTCTTCAGTCTAAAGCAAGTTTACCAATTCCACAAAAGTTACCTGTCTACCAGAAATGTTGAGAAAAGTGATCAACATCTTGTAGGAATCTAGCAATGCTCTCAAGATGACATAATTCAAGATATCATCATCCATTGGTTTTCCTATAACATTCAATTCGACCTTCAAATTAGCCACTCTGCAAAGGAATAGATCAACTATCTTCCCAAAATTCATATTGAGGGTATGTAGTTGAGTTTGAAGGTGTAGAATAGTGTACTGATTCTTTCCTTCATACACAGTAATCAAAGCATCCCAAGCTTCCTTACTAGTTTTGGCATCATGGTTGGACCTCATCTATAGTAGCAAGTAGGAGAAACATGAGAATTTTTTTTGTCCTTCTTATCCCAAGCATATTGGTTTGTTCTTGCTGTTTGAGGCTATTTTGTAGTACCAGTTACTACATCCCATAAATTTTCCACCTGAAGAATGACTCTCATATTTGTTTTCCATGGAACAAAGTTAGGACCTTTCAACAACTGTGAATCTGAGAGATATTTGTGAACAATGGCCATTGTGAAATTTCCTTATGTTCCCCAATGTCTTATAATTTTGCAAAGAAGAATACTATGATCCCCCCTTTCTTGTTGTAAAATAAGCAAGGAAGAAAAAAAATTGTACTCTTGGGCCTCTCGAGGAAAAAAAATCCTCCTCAGGTATCAAATTTTCTTTGCAGGCATCTAATGACATTTTCAGGGTATCAAAATATGCTTCCTGGCATCAAACAAATGTTGCAGGGTGTCAAAAATTGTGCTTGGGCATCAAACAATTGCGCTTGGGCATCAAAAATTGTGCTTGGGCATTAAAATTGGTGCTTGGGCATCAAAAAATGGCATTTGGGCATCAAAAATGGTGCTGGGACGTCAAAACATTTTGTTGACTATGATTTTTGAACCACGGACCACGTTTGCAACAGGGAGCATAGTAAGCCAATTGCGCTACCCAAGGTGCTGGGAAGGAAAGCCCAGTACTTGGGCCTTATAGAGAGGTGGAGAGGAATGTGGGAAAAAAATATAAGTGGGATTATCTCACATGCATCCTGTGGATGCATTCACAGGCTTTATAAGGTGGGAGGGTCACTTTTGAAAGTGACTGCCTTCGGGCAGTCACCCCTCCCCCGCTATCCTTTTTCTACGTAGGATGGCATGCAATATGCCACCTAAGCCAAGTTAGACTCCAATCCATGTTAGCCGCTCTATCCACATCAAACTCTAAGCCATGTCAGTCACTCTATTTAGGTTAGCCTCTTGTTAGCCTATCCACGTGTCCTCTGGCGGGTCCACGTCAGTGTTGAGTCTAGCCATGTTCTCTAGCGGGTCCACATCAACATTAATTCTAGTCCACAGGTCCCATGTGCCAAATCAGCATCGAGTCTAGTCATGTCCTCTAACGGGTCCATTTAGTTCGTATTTTATTACTATTGTTGTGTTATAATATGTCCTTTATCCTTTACATACAAAGGGGACATTCACCTTCTAAGGATCATTATTTCATTTTCAATGTTCTCTTGCTTTTCAACTAATTACTTTGTATATGTTTTTATTTTTCCTCTGGTTTCTATACCTTGTTTGTTAGAAAATATGACATCATATTTGCAAAAGTGACTCTTCATAACTCTCTATAGAATTTTAAAATTTACTAGTAATTTTGTAATAATTTTAAGAAGATTAAATATTGATTACGTAATCTAGGGTTGCTTATATATAATAGGATTTACTATGGAGGAAAATTGATGAACCTAACATTATCTAGATTACATGAAAAAGGAAGGGATGAAAGTCAAGGATGAAAATATACTATGTATGACGCATTTTGGCTAGCTAGGTAATTATGTAGGGTAATTCATAAGGATAGACGAAGGTGCCTAGCATGGAAGTAAAAAAATGAGAAAAATTAGGCACCATATTTGGCATTGGTGTATATTATAAAATTTGGACCATCTATCCGATTGGTGATAAAAGGGATGTATTATCTACTTTGATGAGAATATCCTTAACTCTAGTCACCTCTTCCAATATTACAACTAGTGTTTGATGGTTTAACTCACTATGCCTAACTATTATTGAATTATCTAGAAATACCCTATACCATAATGTAAATTTATAATGAAGAGAGTATATCATTCAATATAACATAATCTTTCTTTTAAATGTGGTGGATTGACATGAATGTCAATAACTTGTTAAGATGAGCTATTGTTTTATTATTCTTATTCCTATAAAAGATAGGTGAGGCCATCATAGTAGCAAGAGAAATAGTTGAGTAGAAAAATATGTTCAAGTGGCCTTAATAGGTCTAATTAGAATTTTTTTTATGTGTAGTACACACACTAGGATTGTTTTACCAGGGAGGAGGATGATCATTTTGTTAATGAAGATGATATATTATATAGCTAGGAGGCTAGTACAAGTGGTAGCGAGGTTTTAGGTATGGAGGGTATCTAGATGTGAAGGTGGCAAATTTAGGTAAAAGCACTACTAATTAGAAGAAGATCAAATATTATATTGTGAAGGCATGCAGGTCAATTCTAGTTGTTGGGTTTTTTCATTGTGAAGAAGTAGACCTTACATATTTTGTTGTGTTTGTATAGATAGAGGTGGTGTTAATAATTGGTTATTTACTTGATATAATTATGACCCTATTGGTTTAACCACTACTTACATGTTTAAGGAAATATTTGTGTTTAAGACTAATAATCCTATTAGAGTTTATGAATAAATTAGAGGAACCTAGGAAGCATTTTATGGAATAGTACTGGGTGAGATATGTATTGGAATAGTATATATAAGAGGTACTTTTTATGAACTATAAGCCATAAGAAGTTTGTAAAGTGAATGCATGAAGAGTGTATTATTTATTAGGTTGGTTATATCAATTAATATTTGGTATAGCAAGTTGTTGTTGGCCATTGTGGGTGCTCTATTAGCCTAGATAATATTTACTAAAGTATTTTAATATCTCATTTACAGGATTAGATAAATTATTCGTAGAGTCACAAATCCTTGAATAATTTGATTAGTCATTGGATACCATGACTTTTTCAAACTCATCTTCTTGACACATCCGAATGTTGATTTTCTCTCCTCTCTTTTCTTTAGGGTTGCTTTCATGAAATGTAACTATGTCCATCTATTGATGATATTTTCCTCCTTTCCTATATTTCAATCGTATATTAATATCACTATATTTACATGGATACAATCTCTTAGTCAAAATCTAGGAAAAAAATAAAACTTTTAAAATTTTGAGCATTTTGAGTGATTTACATATGAGGTGGAGCAATTTAATCAGAATCTAAGGCAATTCACTTTTAAAAATTATGTTTTTAGTAAAACATAAATTAGAGTGATTCACCTTTAAATCATAGTTATTCATTTGTAATTATAAACAATCCACTTATTGTTTATGTAATTTTAATAAACTAAAAAACTAATGAATTTGCTCAAAAAGCTGAAGCAATTTGCTTGCTTTATAAAATGATTCAATCATCTATTCAAACTTAATATATTTTGAAAGAATAGAAATTTACCCTAGTGTTACTTCATGTTAATTGTGTGCTACATTTATCTTGGTCAAATTTTCCCCCCTTTTATAGTGAATTTCTTGCTTTAGCAAGCAAATCTCTTACCATTTTGGACTAACACAAAATAAACTTAAATTCTTAGATAAGTACTTCCACCCATGGTACATACACATATGAGATCAAATTTAAGTTGTATTGCTTGGATTCTACTATATTTATGATTTCTGAAAATATTATTTTCTAAATTTCAAGTCAAAGTTACAATCTATAAGGTTCCTAAAAATTAGAAAAAGTGATAAACTTTGAGGTAAAACTAGGTTCAAATATGAAAAAGCAATTGTGGATCCAATATAAAAAAATTAAAACTGTAGGTAAACTGATCAATTCACTTCATTAGTTGAGTGAATCTTTTGCTTCTTGCAAAATCTTGAATTTTTTCAAAAGCAAGAAAATTAATTATCTTGACAAGTAAGTTGTATAGAAACATAAAATTATTCTTGATGTTATGGAAATATCATAAACATTCATGAATGTATTTTAACACACAAAATAAAGAAAAATAAATAATAAATATGATTTCTCACACTGGTTATGCCAAAAATATGTTGATGTAGGGAATAGGCTTGACTTCTAATTAAGTTTTATGCACCCAAATCTATGTTTCAAAAATGTTGGATGGGTTTTCCATAGGCTTCCTCCATTCTAAAAATTAATGTTGGATCACTTATTTACTTTTTTATTCTACAAATTAATATTGAATCCCTACATTAATTGTTTGGATATCTAATCTAAAGTTGTCAATTCACATAATAATAAAATACAAAAAACAAATACATGAAAATAAATATAAAAATTGAAACAAAGATTTAAAAATGTATAAATTAATATGTGAAAAGTAAATTCATGAAGCTTAGAGTGTGATAGAGAACATAAAATTTGATAGGGATACAATAGCGAGAAAAGCATGCGATCAATAAATATATGAGAAACAAATAAAATCATTATCCACCTATTCACATGGTTTAAAATGACTAGATGACAAGATGAGATAGGAGGATAACAACCAACAACCACACTCTTGAAAAATCTTGGGGATAGTGCTTCTAATAGGATTCATATGGACATTCTAATTTATTATATTCTCATGAGCACAAGGTATGATGTGGACTTCACAGAGTGTAGCTCTTAATTCACATGGCCAAAAGATGATTACAATGAGGGACTTATACCCTGATTTAAAGAAAATATTTAACTCTACGTTACCTAGGATGAAAAACAATTACTCCTAGTGAAAGTAAATATTTAAGAGAAACTTTAGTAAATTGTTGTACCTCTAGATGCTACATGCCCCTAATTATTACCTCTAGCAATCTAAGAAGGATCTAAAAGTTCCTAGTGCATCACATAAAACCTAAAATATAACTTCTTAGGATATTTTTCTAAAAGGTGTAATTATTTTCACTTTTGCATCCTACCCAAGTGATTATCTAGGTAATATTGAGTTATTCACTTGCTTTTTGAAGAGATTCACTTGTGTTAGAAAAAAATATTATACATCCATGTCGAGCAAATAACTCCTTGAGAAAATTGAAACCCATGTTGAACAAATCACTCTTATGAGCTAATTTGTAGACATTGTAAGTGAATAATAAAATTCCATAAATGAGTATAATTTTGGATTTTTTTTATAATTTTATATGCCATCTAGTCTCTAGCTATTGTTCATTCCTTCAAAATTATGTAAAATTTAGCAAAGGTTATTAATATAACTAGGGGAATTGATATGTATTTCTAAATAGTTTTAAAAGATATGAAGTTACATTTTAAATATTGTAGGTGATTTACCTTATGGTTAATTTATTTCCATGGTGAATAAAAATTCTATCATAATGGATGTTAATGTATAGTTTTAAAATAGCTTATAATAAAAAGAAATAAAATTTTTAATTCTAATGAATACAAATTAATGCACATAACATTGATGATCTTGTCCCTGATGAATAGGAATATTATTGAAATCAACATACATACTTTTAATACATTGGAAGTTTAAATGAATAGAATAATGCACTTATATTTATTGGAATAAAATGTAATTTCCAACTAAACCATATTCATGTATTTAGATTTAAGATCTTTGGATGGAAGAATCCTCTACATGATATTTTCTCTAAACAACCATCTCTGATTTAGGGGATCCCATTTGATTATAGATGAATTTTGATCCCTTTTATAAGTTTATGGATTTCAGTCAAGTGGAGTAATATATATCAAATGAATGGAATTATTTAGTATGTTATTTTTATGGAAAACTATAATACTATAGTAATATATAAAATTTATTTTGTTATATCATATAAATATTATATTCTTAGTAGTTATAACTATCATCAAAGTTTTACAAAATATGACTTTAGCTCTTATATAGATTTAAGTTATCAAATAGTTAGAATACTATCTAATGTTCTTAAAGTGTAATCCTCCCTTAGAATAAGAAGGAGAGGAAGGTGAATGAGATGGATATATATTACAACCTACCTAGGATAGGCCCATTATTATCTCTCATAAGTCAATTAATATATATATATATATATATAGGTGGATATCTAAAGTATTTCATGATATTAGTGCAAATGATTTTTTATAATTTCAATTATCCCCTTGATTAAGATGATGTTGTTCATATGTGCATATACATATACTTACATATATACGTACATACATATCTATCTATCTATCTATCTATCTATATATACATATACATATACATACACACACACACACACACACACACACACACACACACACACACACACACACACACACACACACACACACACACACACACACACACACACACACACACACACACACCGCGCATACATTTATCACTAGATCAAAAAAGGCTTTTAAGGACGACTAAAAGATGATGGTCAAAAAACACCCTAATAGAACCTAAGAGGGTGGTTTAAAACCATATTTTTTAGAAAAGGATTTTTAAGGTGGCTAAAGATGATGAGTTTTCACAATGGTTTTAAACTGCCCTGATAGACCCTAAGATGGTGGTTTAAAACCGCCCTTAAAATACTACATACAAAAAATCCTTTTACGAAAGTTTATAACTACCCTAATAGACCCTACGAGGGTGATTTAAAACCACCCTTAAAAATCAGCCTTAAAAATATATATAAAGGATTCACGGACCTTTTGGCGCGTGAAAATTTTGGTTGTGTTAACCCTGTCAAGCTCTCTATTCTAAGCTTCCCACGACCTTGACCTTTTCAAACTAGGAATGCTCAACACTCGATGGTTGCCTTAACCCTATCAAGCTCTCTGTTCTAAGCTTCCCATGACCTCGACCTTTTCAAACTAGGAATGCTCAACACTTGATCGACATTTTTAATTTAAAGAGAGGGGCTTGAGAGGTGAGAGTGATTATCCTTTTTTGACCTTAGGGGAGAGGCAAGAGTGATTATTCCTCTTTCTTGAGCTCTTGAAAAGGAGGGGTGAGTGAGATCTCATAAACAAGTGCACATTTTGGAGAGTTCAGTATCAGGGAGGTTTTTTACCCATTGGAGAGTTCAAGTGGCATAGGGCTTGGGAGTGTTGAGGTGGCAAGAAGCGAGTTGTAGGTAAGATTTAGGGTTTTTGGAATTTTTTGCAAAATCTGCGAATGCTTTACCTTTATGGTCAAAATTGTGTCATTTTTTTGTTGTCACACACATTTGTGGATAAAATTGTTTTAGGGTTTTTGGAATTTTTTGCAAAATCTATGAATGCTTTGCCTTTATGGTCAAAATTGTGTCATTTTTTTGTTGTCACACACATTTGTGGATAAAATTGTTTTAGGGTTTTTGGAATTTTTTGTGAAATCTGTGAATGCTTTGCCTTTATGGTCAAAATTGTGTCATTTTTTTGTTGTCACACACATTTGTGGATAAAATTGTTTTAGGGTTTCTATGTACTTTCGCTCTTTGTATTTCTCAATTTGCAACAACACCTTTTCTTCTTGTTGCACACAATTATTATAATATCAAAGATAACAATTACTGAATATAGAAAGCAAGCAATTAGGATGTTGTTCATGCTTTTAAATTTGAATGGTTTGAATTTTTGTTGTAAATTGAGTTATGAGCTTAAAATTTTAGGGTAACATGTAATGCAAGATCAAATGGTAATGTGCACAATGGAGCTAATGACATCAATAACTTGGGTTAGTTGTTTTAGGAAATTGTAGGATGTGCTCTAGCTAACTCTAGTGCTCCTAATGTTTTTGAGATGAAAATCACATTGAAAACCTTCAAATTGTAATTTACGTTTTTGACCTATTTTTGGTGCCAAATTACCACTTGTCAATATTGCAAGAGATGGCATCATTCTTTTTCTTTTTGGCCCCCCCCCCCCCGGGGGGGGGGGGGGAGGAGAGTAGAGTCTTGATTCTATTTTCCTTTTCTTTAAGGCAAGCAGTTTTACTATTTTGGGGTGTGTTTGGGTGGGGTGGGGTGGGGGCCTGTTCTATCTTCCAACACTATCATTTCTCATTTAGTTACATCTTGTATAAAGGGTTGTTTTAGGTAAAAATAGGAGTAGGGATTGAGTAGTCAATGGTAGTTCACATCTCACCTATGAGATCTACAATTGCATCTGTATACAAGAGACACGATTGGCACCAATACATCTCTACGTAGGGACCTGACATGCCACATCATACTTTCCATAGAAGATATTGGCTGGCTGCATCCTCTCACACCCTTTCTTAGGGATCTAGCTTATACCTCAAGGTATATTTCTCTTCCATAGAGGACTATTGTAATATTATTTTGTAATGAAGATGGATGTGTTTCATGGGTATCTACTGTGTTCACTTCTAAGTGAATGAATTTTGTCATGTTAGTATTATGCCTAATATATCCTGACACAATGCCTTAATTGTAGTTTTGTCATCACCAACTTTAGCACCTTGTGTATTAGCACCATGAGTTTCATCCATGTACAGTCTTGTCTTAACACCCAGTCTGAGTAGTCCCTTGCTTAGTGTCTACCAATTGACCTTGGTGTTAACACCTTAGTGCATAGTCAACCATTTCTTATTGCTATAGCATATGTCATAGTCAAGTCCTAGCTCACAAAGCATTTGTGTCTTCCTTCCTTCACAAGTACAATCAAGTTATTGGTGGTTAATTTTGTAGTGCCACTCTATATCATAACTCACCTAATGCTACAAGTTGGTTTAGGGGAGTTGTCCTCTACACCATCATTTGGAGCCCATAGATCAAAAACTAGGGGACATCTAGAAAAGCATCCCCTTGTACCATCATTTATGCCAAGATGTGCATGGGATGCCCATACATCCACTTGAGGGATGTGGTATGCCTTGGAGTCCCCAATGTAATATACAATATTTCATAGCTTAAATCTAGACACTTAATATAGAGAGATGAGAATATGGAGAGTTGTTTGCAAAATATCAAGAGTTGTTAGATTAGATAAGCAATTGATATCTGGAAACCTAATTATCCTCATATTCCAAAATATGAAGATTTTAGTAACACAAGAATGCAAACGTGTGGTTGCCTGCATGGATTCTATTGAAATTTGAAACACCTAATATTAGCATCTCTAAAGAAGTTTTACAATTCATTTATGTACATATTGTGTGTGCATGATGTTACCACATAATATCCTTGTCTGTTCAGTGGCCCAATAACATTGAATTAATCACTATAATCTTCTAATAATGCATCATTATATTTTTAGTTTGTCTATGACTGCTGATTAGTAATGAGTAAACCAATGATTAACACAATTGTTTTGCCCTTCAAAATGTTATTTCATTTGTAATTTTTATTCTTATATTTCTATATTTTAAATAATTTTATATTGTTGTTCCATTTGTCATCCCAGTTTTACTAAAATTTAGGGGTGTTTCCTAGCTGTCACCTTTTTGCATCCCCTCCTTTCTCTATTGCCACTAAAGGGTACTCTATGTAACATAGGTTGTAAGACTTTAGACTCAACAATTTAATTATTTATCCATTGTATCATGCCTAAAATCACAATCACTTGTATTTGTCAATCCTATCTTGGTTGATAAGCTTTCATGAAGAATTAGTCATTCCAATATATTTTTTTCATCAAAACCAATTCCAGTCTTCTATACTTTGGCATATATACAGGTATCATTCCTTTGGGTTGTGGGCCTCCCACATTTTGTATGGTGGTGAGGAGAGAGAAGACATTGTCATAGATATCTTTATTGATGTAACAATCTCGGTTGCATTTTCAAAAGGATCCTTGGGAGGTCATATCAACAGAAATGTGTCTTGAGACCATCCTACCAGTAGTCAAACCTGATTTGATAGGATGTACAATGACATAATCGCCTGCTTTGACAACATTGATCTAGATTTGGGAGCAATTTTAGTAACAATACATCAAATTGCAGAATTTATTTTGTTATGGTACTAGCAATAGGATGCGTTCAAATCAAGGACATACAATCGAACGAAATATTGGAATCCAAAATGTTGCTTGTAAAGAATGGTCCATTTTAGGAGTAACAAATTGTTAGCACTTAAAACAATGATTATGCAAGAAAACTTTATTTTATGCTTACAACATAGCAAACTATTGTCAATCAGGAGACAACTCACTTTAGATTTTTCTGCCTTGTCCTAGAACTTCTTTTCCTTGTCGTAAGATCTTTCTCTCAAACCATCCATGTATGGTATTTCTTCCTATCATTCTAGGACTAGGTAACGATTGATAATCTGCTAATTTTTAACTTGCAAAGGTTGTATATCTCTAATAGTTCTTAATGGAAAGAGCATTGGTTTCTTGATCGTTGGCCCTTGCATTCCCTTTATTTTGAAGAATTAGCAAAATAGTTTTTTTTTAATCGTAATCAACTGACATTGACTTTGTAAGGGTTGTATTCCTATTTGTGGCCAAGAATAAGATTTTGTGGCTTTTTTCCTTTGGTTGTTCGATTACCTTATTTTCTAAAAATAGAGCATAAATGGATTTTTTGATCATACGATCAATTCAATTTGTTTTCTCATAGACTATATTAGCTTATGCCCAATAAAATGATTGTATTCTAGAAATGTTAAGGTGCTATGTGTATAAAAAGATAGATATTGCAACTGCATCACTTATTGACTCACACACTTCATTTTCTTTGACATATCCACATATTGGGATTGTTCCATTTGTACATTCCAATTTTTTTAATGAATAATAAATAATCTAGAGTTACATGTATATTTCATTTCTTATAATCCATAAATTGATAAGTATGAGCAATTGAATTTGATTTTATAACCAAATATTGTTGTTTTGCTTATGGATTGGGTTGTTGCACTATGTCATTTTCTTTTGAAATAGTTGTTGTTTTTCCTTTGTTAAATGTATGAAAATAGTCATTTGAAGCAATTTCAACACTTTATAAAAAAATTCATTGATGTAGTTTTGTTTCATTGTTGTACCAAAATTCTTTCCTTTCTTTTAAATTAATAGTGGACTGGTTGATTCAGGAATAATTGAATACAATTTTGAATAAAACCCTTGTATTGTTGTTTGTGCCATCTATGTTTGTGTTGTTATTGTTTTGAGTGGAGTTTTCTCCCTTATCTTATTTATACAAGGAGTTGGATATTACAACTGCAACACCTTTCCTTAGTATCTTAAGTTTTCTTATGAGTTTGTACAAAGTACAATTCTTTATTTTATTTTTTCTAAATATAAAAAAATATGGATATTATAGTCTTAGTCCTAAGATAGTTAGATAGTATGGTGAGCCTATTAATCATTAATTTACCTTTAGCTCTAAAATTTAGTACAAACTTCAAAGTGATATGCTAGAAAGGATAAGATTTTGTGATCATAATCTCATCCATTATCTTGTCCATGTGCACTTGCTCAACTTTCTACGAACTTAGTGTAACATTACCTTTTAGAAATATATCCAATTTTTTTCCTTTAAACACATATAGAAGCTAATATTTTAGGATCAATATATTGTTTTTTATTTTATTTTTGCAATTCAATTTTTATCTTGTCTTGGACATTTAATTTTGTTTTGCAATTTTTGCAAAAATATGCATGCAATTGAATTATGTTTCCTAAAGAATGGAGCAACACAAGCATGTTCACAGGCATGTTTTTTTTATTTAAGTCGGTCTCTTTAATGTCTTTAGGAAATGAACTTTCAGATCAAACCTATCTTCTATTTTGCAATAAAATGTTTTAGCATGCCACTCTTTTTTGTTTGACTTTGTTTCAAGCCACAGTCCATGTTAAATGGAATTTGGACTCTTTGCTTGCAAAATGTGAATCTTTTTGTAAGTTTTAATTTTTGATATACATTTGACTATTTAGTATTTAGTTTCATGGGTATGTCCTTTTGGATGCCTATGAAGTGGATTTTCCAGATATTGGGAAAGGTTTAATCCTTTGTGAAACTTTGAATGTGCACACATAAACATATTGTCGAGTTATATACAAAGTTTTGTCCAATAGGGTAACTTCATTTTTTAAGTTGCAAAACATGTTTTCATGTTGTGGGATAGCTCTAATCCTTTGTGAAGTTTTGAATATATGTATAGTTGACACTTAAACAAAGTTTTGTTCAACTATCAATGCTTAATTTTTTTCAAAAGCACTTAGGCAAGGAATAAAAAATCATCTAGTTGCATCTTAGGTTAGTTTTTAGGTTAGGTTTTTAGGTTTTTTTTGGAAATATATTTGGGTTATCATCCTATGTGGCAAGCTACGATTACATTTTGGTGAACCCTACATGAACATCACATATCCTTGAAATATAAAAAAACTAATTCAAACATATTTTTATGGCTGGGGTGGGTAGGGATGTTTAGAGATATGCTTGTTATTGAAGAACACAAGCTTAAACTAAGAGGGGTGTGAACAGTATAAGAACACTTTTTACTTTAATTTCCCGAATAATATTATGTAATATATCAATGGTAATATAAATATCAGTCCAAACCCCATAAGGGGGCGAAGGTCCAAGGTTCAAATCTCGGGCCTCACCGGACTGAATGCTTGTCCCTTTCTCGATGCTTTCAGTGGCGTAAAAGGTTTAAAATTATTGTGGCATGGTGGTTATAGGGGTGGACTGCGCGAAGATCTATGTGGCGGCTTCTAGGGCGGATAGTGTAGAATACTGTGGCGGCCATAAAATCTAGACAACCTACCCGAATTCGTGGCGGCTACCGATTCCACCATGTAAATTAAAAAATAAAAAATAAAACAAAAAAAATAAAAATAAATATAAATATCAGTAATCAAAGTAATACACAAATCACCACACACAATAGAGACACAAATTTAACGTGGTTCACCCAATGTAGGCTACTCCATGGAGAAAAAATGTCACTAAATTTTTTTCAAAAAATCTCTTGGGAATCCTTCCCTATTACAATATTTATTGACCTTTGTCTAAAGGAGACACCAATTTACTAATTAAGTTCATGGATCTCTATCCATAGGAGACACAAATCCCCTCAACTGGTTCATGGATCTCTATCCACAAAAGAACTCCTCCTCTACTCTGTTTGGTGATTCTTTAGAAGACTATTACCTCCACTGGATTTTCTTGTGGATATCTCTCCACTGAAGACTCATATCCTCAATCAAAATACCTCTATCTTCACTACCCTATCTAATGGATCTTTATCCACTAGAAATTATTATCCTCTGCTCTATCACCTCCAAAGCTTACTCTCAGATCTATCTTAAATATACACTAAACACAGTCCTTCGATCTAGCACAAATTTGCTCAATCTCTATCTCTGATCTACACTAAACACAATCCTTTGATATAGCACAAATCTTCTTAATATATGTCTCTGATCTGCACTAAACATAGTCCTTCAGTCTAGCACAAATATTCTCAATCTCTATCTTTGCTTTAACATAAACCTATCCTCAAATATGCACCAAAATTTGTTGTTAAATTTGTATGTAAGCCTTAACACAAAGCTTGAACAAATAAATCAATCAAATCTGTTTACAAGTCTTCTCAAGACTTACCTCAATTCTGCATTGTAAGCTTCCACTAAACCTCACGCTAATCTGTCCACAAGTCTTCACCAAGAATTACCTCAAATCTACTCTACAAGTACTCACTAGGATTTGTCCAAACTTCTCGATAAGTATTCACCAAGACTTACCTTGAATTTTCTCAAAAATCCCTCTCTAGACCTTGTCCAATATTCTCAATAAGTCCTCACTAGAACTTGTCCAATCTGCTCAACAAGTCTTCACCAAGACTTATCTCAAATATTCTTTGTAAGCTTCCAAAAAATCTTACTCAAATCAGTCCTTAAGTCCACTCTAGGACTTACTTCAAATCTACTTCACAAGCTCTCACAAAAGCTTATTCAACACAACTCAATATATCATAGAAAACCTCTTCAATCACATAAACAAGTCTCACACAGAATCTTGTTTGACCTCATAGAAACATATAGAGAATGGATATTGGAAATTTGAGTTATTTTATGTTGTCTTGATGTCACATGGAGTTTTGGTGGCAAAAGCACTTCATAGATAATCATCTATGATATTTTGGAGAGCATGGATATATACAAGGTTTTTATGAAAACCAAGGCAGGCAAAATAAAAGGTTTTATTTAAAACCATGGTGGGCTTATGTGGAAAGGGATTTTCTTAAAAGCCAAGGTGGAATTTTGTTTCATCGAAAAAGGACCTCCGGTGATGAAGATATTAAATTTTAAAGTTTAAGTTTAAATTAATGGAGGGCCGACCTATGTGCAATTAATGGAGGTTGGCATATATATATATGTAAAGGTTTCAATTTATTTCGGAAATGGGGCATATTATATATCGTCGGAAAGCTTATTTCGAGGGCTATTTGACTAACTTATTTAGAAGGAGAAATAAGGTGTGTGTAAAGAGATATTTCTGATTTTGCAAAGGGGTTCCAAAAGTGAAGTTTGCCTTGTTCTTTTTCAAGAGGATTAATTCTTTCATGAGGTGACAAGGTATGCAATATTGTGATTTATTTTATTTTATGGTATAAGTGGTTTTGGGAGTGAAAAGGTTATGCAATGTTTTGATTTATTTTATTTTATGGTACAAGTGGTTTTAGGAGAGATAAGGAAGTTGTGCAATTAAAGGCCTTGGTGATGATTATTGAAAAGTGGAGTAATGTTGATTATTTTGTGATCTACTAACCCTTGTGAAGATTGGCAAAAGAATTTTGTGATTGTGGCAGATTTACAAAGAGGTTTTTTCATCTTCAAAAAAGGTATGGGCACATTCTCCTATTGATTGTTTATGGTGGTTGATTTCTGAAATATCATTGGAGGGAAAATGATTGTTTGTGGTTTCCTTTTCAGAAGTGGTTGGTTGAATGCTTCAAGGTTTTTCTGATTTGAGAGTTGAGTTTAAACCTTGTTTTATAAGCATAGTTGTTGAAGCCCATTGGTTGTGAAAGAACTTGAGTTAGAAAAGAACATGAGTATCATTGTTATGTGAGATTTGTGGTTGAGCATTGTTGGAAACATTTGAGTTGGTTGATACATACTTGGACTAGGATTGTGTGAGAGAGAGTTGTCCCTTGTGATGATTGGTTGAGTTGAGTTGATTGAGCCTAGTCAAGTGATGTGTGAAGTGATTGTTCAAGTTCTATAAAACAAACTATTCCATCATTCTATGTTGAGTTGAGATTGAGGTTAGAACATATTGAGTCTCTAACAATTCTTTGTATGGTTCTATAAGACTTGAATTGAGTTGAGGTTGATTTGAGTTGAGAGTGAGATTAGAACATATTGAGTCTCTAACAATTCTCTTTATGCTTCTATGAGATTGACTTGAGTTGAGTTGAGATTGATTTGAGTTGAGTTGAGTTGAGATTGATTTGGGTTGAGAGTGAGATTAGAACATATTGAGTCTCTAACAATTCTCTTTATGCTTCTATGAAGTTAATTTGAGTTGAGATTGCCATTCATTGTTGAGTTCATTTTGAGTACTACTTGAGCATGATTGATTGAGCCTTTGAGAAGGCCTTTGGGATAGATTTGAGGATAGTGTTTGGACAAGTTCTTAGTGAGCTTGTTGGAGCAGATTTGGGCAAGTTCTTGGTGAGCTTGCTAGAGCAGATTTGGGCAAGTTCTTGGTGAGCTTGCTAGAGCATATTTGGGCAAGTTCTTGGTGAGCTTGCTAGAGCAGATTTGGGCAAGTTCTTGGTGAGCTTGCTAGCATAGATTTGACAAGTTCTGTGTGAGCTTGTTAAGCAGGTTCTATGTGAGCCTATTGAGAAGGTTCTTAGTGAGCCTATTGATAGAGCTTTGGAGGTGATAGAGTACAGAGGACAGAGTCTCAGTGGATAGATATCCAACAACCAACACAGTTGAAGACAGATCTGAGTGAGGAGTCTTCAAGTGGAGAGAGGTCCACCGGTTAGTGCAGCAGAGAGACAGAGTCTTCTAGAAGATCACATAGCCAGAGTAGAAGGGGAAAAAGTTCTCCTATGGAAGAGATCCACGAACTTGAGATTAGGGGATCAACATCTCCTTTGGACGAGAGATCCATAAACATTGTAATTGGGAGTGATTCCCAAAGAGATTGATTGAGAAAGTTTTAGTAAAATATTTTCTCCGTGGAGTAGCCCACATTGGGTGAACCACGTAAATTGTGGTGTCTCTATTGTGTATGGTTTATGTGCATTGCTTTGATTACTGCTATTGATACTGCTATATTTACACAACATAATATTGAATTGGAAGAAAAAGTAAAAAATGGTCTTATACTGTTCACCCCCCCTCTCAGTATAAGCTTGTGTTCTTCAATGGTTAGAGACTCAATACATTTCACATTCACAAAAATGCTCGATCACTTTAAATATCTATTTCTTTACCATAGAAACATATAGATAATGGCTAGAGAATCAATATGTTTCACTCTCACACAACACTTAATCACTTTCAAACTCTCTTCAAATAAATTAAAAATAAAGAATAATTTGTTTCATAGAACTTGAACTATAAATTTAATGCTTCCAATAAACTAAGCTCAATCAACTCCACTCAACTAAACACTCAATGAAACACAACTTTATTACAAACCCTAACCAGGTGTTTCACAATGCGTTCAAAAAATTACACTATGAAACTCAACCTTGACTCAATATGATTCCAAACTCCCATAACAATGATACTCATGTTCTTTCATAAACCCTAGTCATGCACATGAAGGCTTACTCAAATATTTCCAACAATGCTTATCAAACAAGGTTTCTAGCATCAAATTTCATTCTAGGAAATCTTTATCAATCAATATTGGATAGTTCAAAATCAAACTCAACAATGCTTATCAAACAATCCTTTTCACTCCAACTTAGCATTCACAACACTCATCCAAAAAAATTTCACTCACAAGGAAGATATACCTATACCTTTTTATTGATAAATAAATGACCTCAAAAACCTGTCTCAATCACAATCAACCTTTTTGTCAATATCAAGGATTAGATAGCAAAATTCTTACTCAAAGATTACAATATTAACAAAACTCAAGTACACCTTATTATCTCCAAAAAAATTCAAATAAATACTTTAACCATTAAATTTCACAATAATCTCTTTTCATAAATTTAATGCATCAAACAATCCAAACACTACTTATGTCTCCCTACTCAATATTTCATTTTTCAAGTAATTAATTTTACAAAATAGTGCAATATATTGTTAACCCTAAAAAATATTTCAACTTCTCTAAGGTAAAAATTAATTACCTTACCCTTTTTAACTCCCTAAACACTTTAACAAAAATAAATAACCCCACGTGCTAATTTTCCCTCTTCACACTACACTCCAAGTGCAGAAGTAAATCAAGTGCTTGAGCGCTATTATCAACCTTAGGCCAATGCAAAAAATATAAAAAATAAATACCTCCTCATGCTCTCCCCATAGGATTTGATCCTCGGTCGAAGCACTTGCAACGCCTTAGCCACGACTCCATTTCCATGTCAGCTAAGCACTCACATGGGAGTCAAAGGTGCCTAGGGTACTTTATCTCCTCCTACTTGCACACCAAAAGCCAAAAGGCTTTTTCCATGTCACTAGTGGAAATAGAACGCAACACCTCATGTTCCAAAAACTTCACACACCTTGGATTCGCTGCTAGCCCAACCTCTGGTTGGTGTTTAGCCTTTCCACATTTATTGCTTGACTTCTATAAATATCAAGGGTAAATAAAATCATCACCTTGTCCTTAGCTTGCCTCACGAAAATATTTCGATGTTCCTCAAAGTTGCATGCATCAAAAATATTTCGAAGACTTTCTTTCTTTAGGGGTAAGGCTATGGTATTTATACCATATGCCTCCCTATATCCCATGTCAGCGGATATATAAAATTAATTTTTTTTGGTGCTCAACCCAACTTTGGGTTATAAACAATATTATTTTATAAATAAATTTATAATATAAATATTATAAATTATTTATAAACTACCTTAGGCATAATTAAAATTTTAATATTATAATGAAATATTATAATATTATTTCCATTGGGCCTAGGTGATTTCCTCTTTTGCCCTTGGGCCTTTTTTGACCACATTTAATATTATAATAATAAATATTATAATATTATTTACTTTAGAACTTTTCTTTAGGGTATTTAGCCATCCCTTTGAGCAAACAACTGGAGCTCTTAGATAAAATATTTTGGGATTAAAATATAAATATTTTAACCCTTCTTTTGCCAAGTCCTACATTGATTCCTAACACTGACTCTTGACATCAATGACAACACAACTAACTCAAAATTTCCAAAAATCTCCCCCTTTGTCATTGATGGCAACTCATTTTTTTACCAAACCTTGTCCTCTTTCAAAATTGCTTCCTCTAAGAAACAACTCCCCCTAAATGAATTCTCTCCCCCTAACACAAATATCTCCCCATTTTACATAAATGGCAATGGGTTACCTTTAGGGCTCGGGGCTCAGAATGAGAATCTTTGGTTAGCCCCTCACCCACATCCTCTTGAGGTGGTTAATTATAGGGTGGGAGTATTTCTACTCCCAAAATGCACTGATCTTTGCCTTTATCTACTTTCTTCCTTAACTGATCCTTTTGATTCCTATGACTATTCATGTTCCTGCTTGTCTCTGGAACTTCTAATGTACACCACTTTGTTATATGCCCATAATTATTGCACTTATAACACTCAATGTTGTTATTCCTTGGAGGTGCAACTATCTTGAAGTTTCTTCTAGTGAAACCATATCCCTTCCTATCATGAACCCTGTAATTTACTGCCTTGTGAGCAAAATGATTACAAGAGTAGCAATACCCTTGAAAA
The DNA here is from genome assembly GCA_028583015.1 of Wollemia nobilis. NCBI lineage: Eukaryota > Viridiplantae > Streptophyta > Pinopsida > Araucariales > Araucariaceae > Wollemia > Wollemia nobilis. The sequence continues at coordinate 1,363,936 of JAQPPZ010016508.1, read as the reverse complement.
AGATGCTTGTTTCTAAAATTCCCATATTTTTTTCTTTCATGTGTTCTGCACTGTGTATCCTTATACCTAAATCTGTGATATGAGAAGCATTATCCATTGAAATTACCTTGCCTTGATCTCATTGGTCTCTTAGTATCTTCTACCCTATGCTGTTTTCTATTCCATTTGTTCTTTATTTGTGCATTTTTTCTTTTCTTATTGAAATTTCCATTGTCCAACTCATTCTAAAAAGTCTCACTCTCTCTTACCCTCTCTTCTTCTAAATATTCTTCCTCTATGGAGCTTGATATTGAATCCTCTCCTTGTTTTCTTTGTAATTTTTCAAATCTAAGACCTGTCTTGTTTGATGTAGGTTTTTGTGTCTTGATAATTTTATCTAATTTCTTTGAGCTTCTCCCAAACATGTGTAGCTTATATTTAAACTCTTTTACTTTATTACTTAGTAAAGCTACCTCATGTTCTAACTTCTCATATTCTAAAACCTTTGCTTCTAACTTCTCTTTGAATCTTCTTCTCTTAGCTATTGAGTTGGTTAGATCCTCTATAAGCTTTCTTTTCTCTTCATCATATTCTTGAAATTGAAGCTTGAGTTTTGAGTTCTACTTTCTTACCTATCTTAGTGCATCAAGGGCATAAATAAGATCACCCTCAAATCAAATTCTCCTTCCTCTGATTCTTCCTCTATTTGTTTGCCTTTGGGATCATCTTCATTCCTTTATGGTTTATCTTCAATAGGATCATCTCCTTCTTCTTCTATTGCCAAAAGTAAACTTTCTTCTAGTTCTTCACTAGAATATTCATATTCATTTTCACTAAAACTAATTCCATTCCTTGTACAACTATCTTCAATATGACCAAAGTTATCATATCTAAAACACTTGAGAATCATTGGTGACTTGTTTCTAACCACTTATTTTTCTTTTGCTAGAAATAGTACTTCATATTTATCATTATTTGAGGAACTTTCATCACTATCACTTGATCTCTTATCTACCTTGTCTGCATAGAAACTCTTCTTATGCCTTTGGAAAAACTTATTTCCTTTATTGCCTTTTCCATCCCTACTTTTCTTTTGGTACCTGTGCTTTTTGTTGGACATTTTGAGCTCATTTAGTTGTCATTGATGTCAAGGTGAAAAGTTGTCATTGATGCCAAAGTGAACACATGAAGCTATCATTAACACCATGGAGTACATCATCATTAACACCAGGAAGCAATGCAAAGAGATGGAGAAAAGTTATCCAAATATATTTTTATAAGGGTTTTTATTAAAACCATGATGGCACATTAAAAGGTTTTTTATTAAAACCATAATGATAGTTCTCTAATATTGTGATGGTAGAATTAAGGTTTTTATTAAAACCAAGGTGGCAAAATTATTTTTCATCAATCCAGTGAAGTGCAAATGACAATTTGATATTAACTCAATGAGGGCTTTAATTTTTATTAAAGTCTAAAGTTTATAAATTAAATTTATAATATTTAAATTATTTTGAATTTAAATTAATTATAAATTATAATTTATACAAGCCAACGTCATCAAATCGAATCATCCGCTGATGTTGTATGCAAATCAAATGAAAGGTATTTAAACCCTAAGACAAACCTTAGGGAAGTAAGAAATCAAAAATCTGAATTCGAACATAAGCAAAAATCCGAAGCCTCCAAAATTTGTGAGTGGTGTATTGCCAAAATAGGACAACGCATTGTAATCAGGGTAGAGCATCATGATCGAGGTAGCACATGGTGTTCGAAGCAAGGGACAGCGCAAAGGGAGAAGCACTCGTAGTCTAGCTTGGTGCTAGACGTAGGAGAAGGCCAAAGGCTTTGAAGCCTTTGTGAAAAGGCTTAAGCAACCTTAGGGCTTAAGCTAAGCACGTGGAGTGCTTAGCTCACATGACTAGCTTTTCGCAGCTAAGGCACCAGTCGTGGAGAAGGCACAGGTTCGAAACTCCAAAAATTGTGGAAAGGGGATTCACCAAAGGTTTTTATAATTTAATTTTTGATTTTTGCATAATACTAAGGTTTAGGAGAAATAAGGGAATATTTGTGGTATTTGATTATTGTGCTAAGGTTTTAGGGGTGTATGGGAATTTATTAATTGTGCTAAGGTTAGGGAGTTATAAGGTGATATTAATTTATTTACCTAAGTGGTAAATAGGTGCTTTATTAAGGTAAATATTATTTTACCTTAGGAGATAGAAATTAAGTTGGAATATCAATTTTGTGAAATAGAAAAATTGAAGAGGAAATTTCTGTGAAGATATTATTGTCAAATATTGCTATTGAGAAGGAGATATAAGGTGTATTATGAAATTGAGCTATTCTTGTATTTTGTGAAGTATAACACTTGTTATCTAACCCTTGGCACTTGGCAAAGAAAAAGATATTCCTGAAGGCAATTTTTGAAGATCATCCTCCAATCAAGAAAAAGGTATGAGCATATTCTTCCATAGTTGAATTGATTGATTGGTTTTCTGGAAAATAAGTTTGGAGTGAAAAGGACTTGGTTAGGGTTTCCTATTGAGTGTGTTGAGTGATTGCTTCAAGGTTTTCTGGAATAAAGAAGTGTGGTTAAAACCTTGTTTGATAAGCATTGTTGTTGAAGCCATTGATGAGTGAAGAACTTGAACTAGGGTTTGAAAAGAACATGAGTATCATTGTTATGTGAGAATTATTTTGTAAGCATTATTGTTGAAGCCATTGATTGAGTGAAGAACTTGAACTAGGGTTTGAAAAGAACATGAGTATCATTGTTATGTGAGATTGGTTGTTGAGCATTGTTGGAAACATTTTGAGTAAGTGATCATATACTTGGACTAGGGTTTGTGAGCAAGGATTATCTCATTGAGTGATTGGTTGAGTAGAGTTGGTTGAGCCTAGTCAAGTGAATGTGTGAAGTGATTGTTCAAGTTCCATAAAATAAACTATTCTATATTCTAAATTGAGTTGAGAAAGTAATTGAGCATTGAGTTGAAGCATACTTGAGTCTCTAAAAATTCTCCTTATGTTTATGAGAAAGTGATTGAAAGTATTTGAGCATATTTGAGGCAAGTCTTTGAGAAGACTTGTGGACTTGTTGAGCAGATTGGACAAGTTCTGTGTGGACTTGTTGAGCAGATTGAACAAGTTATGTGTGGACTTGTTGAGAAGATTGGACAAGTTTTGTGTGGACTTGTTGAGTATATTGGAAAAGTTCTATGTGGACTTGTTGAGTAGATTTGAACAAGTTCTATGTGGACTTGTTGAGCAGATTGGACAAGTTTTGTGTGGACTTGTTGAGCAGATTTGAGCAAGTTCTATGTGGACTTGTTGAGCATATTGGACAAGTTCTGTGTGGACTTGTTGAGCATATTTGAGCAAGTTCTATGTGGACTTGTTGAGCATATTGGAGCAAGTTCTGTGTGGACTTGTTGAGCATATTTGAGCAAGTTCTATGTGGACTTGTTGAGCAGATTGGACAAGTTCTGTGTGGACTTGTTGAGAATATTTGAGCAAGTTCTATGTGGACTTGTTGAGCAGATTTAAGCAAGTTTTGTGTGGACTTGTTGAGCAAATTTAAGCAAGTTCTATGTGGACTTGTTGAGTAGATTTTTGGTGCAGATTTGAGGATAGATTTGTGCTAGACCAGAGATAGAGATTGAGCAGATTTGTACTAGACCAAAGGACTATGTTTAGTACATATTTGAGATAGATCTTTGGAGGTGACAGAGCAGAGAGGATAGAAGTCTCCAGTGGATAGATATCCATCAACCAGGGTAGTGAGGATAGGTATTTTCTTCTGAGTGAGGACAAGAGTCTTCAGTGGAGAGAGATCCACAAGCTAGTGCAGTGGAGGTAGTTGTCTTCAAGAGGATCACCAGCCAGAGCAGAGGAGAAGGAGTTCTCCTATGGATAGATATCCACGAACTTGATTTAGGGGATTGGTGTCTCCTTTGGATAGAGGTCCATAAAAATTGTAATAGGGAAAGGATTCCCAAGATATTGATTGAGAAAATTTTAGTGAAATATTTTCTCCGTGGAGTAGCCCACATTGGGTGAACCACGTAAATTGTGGTGTCTCTATTTGTGTGTGGTGATTTGTGCATTTCTTTGATTACTATTATTGATATTTCTATATTTACATTGCATAATATTGATTGGGAAAGAAAAAGTAAAAAGTGGTCTTATACTATTCACCCCCCTCTCAGTATAAGCTTGTGTTCTTCATTTTCCTATTTCCCTGTTATTATGATCTTGTTTTTATTCATCATTGCTATTTCTAGCCTCTGGGTAATTAGATGCATAGTGACCATATTTTCCATAATTTAAATATCTAATTGATTTCATACCTTTATATTTTCTTGAGTCCTTGTTCCTTCTGCCATAATTTACTTCTTCATCACTAGATGACTCATTGCTTGAATCTGAATTCTTACCCTTTGTCTTCTTAGTAACTTTAAAGGCTACTTCTTTTGGGGGAATAGGTTCCTCTTTTATTCTTATTTCAAAATCTATGATAATTCCATGTAATTTTTCCCTTGTCAAAATTTCAATATCTTTTGAATATTCTATAGATGAAATCTTTTCACTATACCTTTTTAGGAGTGACCTTAAAATCTTATCAGAAACATCTATTTCTTCAACCTTAACCCCAAGTCCTTGCATGGAGTTAAAAATCTCATCTACACGAAGTATATATGTATCAATTTTTAACTCATCCTTCATATTTAAGTCTTCAAATTTTCTCTTGAAATTTTGCTACTTTGCCATTTTGATATTTTTGTCTCCTTCATATATGCCTTGCAACTTATACAAAATTTATTTTACGAATTTGTAGTGCATAACCTTTATGAACTCTGGTTTATGCAAACCTATCAAAATTCCATTCATTGCCTTTGAATTACTTAGTTGTATAAGCTTACCATATTTATTTATAGGTGGAGTTGTTGGTGGTATGTATCCATTCTCAACTGCTTCCCATATTTTATTTCCAAGTGCCATTAGATGAAACTTCATCCTTGTACTCCAAAGTGCATAGTTGTTCCTATCAAAAAATGGTGTTGAATTCCCTGAAGATCCATTCTGAGAATCCATCTATGTTCTTGTGAGATTTTCCTTCAAGCTACTAAACTCTTCCAAAGGAACCCACTCTAATACCAATTGAAGAATACAAGCTTATACTAAGAGGGGGGTGAGTAGTATAAGACTACTTTTTACTTTTCTTTCCCAAATAATATTAAGCAATATATCAATGGCAATATCAACAATAGTAATCAAAGCAATACAAAAATCACCACACATAATAGAGACAACAATTTAACATGGTTCACACAATGTGGGATACTCCACGAAGAAAATATTTCACTAAAATTTTCTCAATAAATCTCTTAGGAATCCTTCCCTATTACAATATTTATAGACCTATGTCAAAAGGAGATATCAATACCCTAATTAATTTCATGGATCTCTATCCACAAGAGCCACCAATCCCCTCAGTTGGTTTGTGGATATCTATTCATAGGAGAAATATTTCTCCTATGCTTTGACTGGTGATCCTATAGAATACTACTACCTCCACTTCACTGGCTTGTGGATATCTCTCCACTGAAGACTCTTGTCCTCACTCAAAAGAACTTTATCCTTACTACCCTAGATAATATGTCTCTATCCATTGGAGACTATTATCCTCTGCTTTGTCACCTCCAAAGCTTACTCTTATCTCTATCTCAAACCTGCACTAAACATAGTCCTTTGGTCTAACACATATCTGCTTAATCTATGTCTCTTATCCACACTAAACATAGTCCTTCAGTCTAGCACAAATTTTCTCAATATTTATCTTTGATATACACTAAATATAGTCCTTTGGTCTAGCACAAAACTACTCAATATCTTTCTCTAGTATAGCATAAACCTATCCTCAAATCTGCACCAAACTCTATCCTCAAATCTATCCTTAATCCTTAACACAAAGCTTGATACAATCACAAATCAACTCTACTAGATCTACCACAAGCCTTAACACAAAGCTTGAACAAATTAATCAATCAACTCTGCTTACAAGTGTTCTCAAGACATGCCTCAATTTTGTAATGTAAGCTTCCATAAAATATCACACTAATATGTCCACAAGTCTTCACCAAGACTTACCTCAAATCCACTCTACAAGTTCTCACTAGAACTTGTTCAATCTACTCAACAAGTCTTCAGCAAGACTTACCTCAAATATGCTCAAACATTCCTCTCTAGAACTTGTCCAATATTCTCAACAATTCCTCACTAGAACCTGTCCAATTTGCTCAAAAAGTCTTCACCAAGACTTGTCTTAAATCTAATTTGTAAGCTTCCATAAAAGCTTACTCAACTTAGTCCTTAAGTCCACTCTAGGACTTACTTCAAATTTTCTTCACAAGCTCTCACAAAAGCTTATTCAACTCAACTCAATCTATCATAGAAAACCTCTTCAATCACACAAACAAGTTTCACAAAAAATCTTGTTTGACCTCACAAAAACATATAGATAATGGTTAGATACTCAGTACATTTCACATTCACAATAATTCTCAATCACTTTGAATATCTCTTGCTTTACCACAGAAACATATAAAGAATGGTTAGAGACTTAATATGTTTCACTCTCACACAACACTTAATCACTTCCAAACTCTCTTCAAATCAATTAAGAATAAAGAAAAATTTGTTTCACAGAACTTGAACTATTATTTCAACACTTCCAATCAACTAAGCTCAATAAAATCCACTCAACCAAACACTCAATGAAACACAACTTGCTTACAAGCCCTAACCAGGTGTTTCACAATGCTTTCAACAACTCACACTATGGAACTCATCCTTGACTCAATATGATTCCGAACTCACATAACAATGATACTCACGTTATTTCATAAACCCTAGTCATGCACATGAAGGCTTACTCAAGTATTTCCAATAATTCTTATCAAACAAGATTTCTAGCATCAACTTTCATTCTATAAAATCTTTATCAATCAATATTGGATAGTTCAAAACTAAACTCAACAATTCTTATCAAAAAATTGTTTTCACTCCAACTTAGCATTCACAACACTCAATCCAATAATATTTCACTCACAAGGAAGATATGCCCATACCTTTTTCTTCATGAAAAAATAACCTCAAAAACCTGTCTCAATCACAATCAACCTTTTTACTAATATCAAGGATTAGATAGCAAAATTCTCACTCAAATATTACAAGATTAACAAAAATCAAGTACACCTTATTATCTCCAAACTTTTTCAAATAAAGACTTCAACCATTCAATTTCATAATAATCTCTTTTCATAAATTGAATGCATGAAATAGTCCAAACACTACTTATGTCTCCCTACTTAATATTGCATTTTTTAAGTAATTAACTTTATAAAATAGTGCAATATATTTTTAACCCTAAACAATATATCAACTTATCTAAGGTAAAAATTAATTACCTTACCCTTTTAACTCCTTAAACACTTTAACAAAAATGAATAAACCCACGTGCTAATTTTCTCTCTTCACACTACACTCCAAGCATAGAAGTAAACCAAGTGCTTGAGCGCTATCAACAACCTTAGGGTAATGTAAAAAATATAAAAAATAGATACCTCTCATCTGCTCCCTATAGGATTCTATCCCTAGTTGAAGCACCTATAGTGCCTTATCCGTGACTTCCTTTTTGCATGAGCTAAGCACTCACATGGGATTTAAAGGTACCTAGGGTGCTTTGAATCCTACTTGCCCACCAAAAGCCAAAAGGCTTTTTCCACATCGTCGGAGGAAATCGAACGCAATACCTCACGTTCCAAAACCTTCACACACCTTGGATTCATCATTAGCCCAACCACTAGTTGGTGTTTAGATTTTTTACATTTATTGCTTGACTTCAAAAAATATCGAGGGTAAACAAAATTATCACCTTGTCCTTAGCTTTGATCACGAAAATATTTCACTATTCCTCAAAGTTGCATGCATTAAAAATATTTTGGAGACTTGATTTCCTTAGGGGTAAGGCTATGGTATTCATACCATTGCCTCCCTCTCTCCCATGTCGATGGAGATATAAAATTAAATTATTTTTGGTGCCCAACCCAATTTGGGTTATAAACAATATTATTTTTAAATAAATTTATAATATAAATTTTATAAATTATATATAAACTACCTTAGGCATAATTAAACTTTTAATATTATAATGAAATATTATAATATTATTTCCATTGGGCCTAGGTGATTTCCTCTTTTTCCCTTGGGCCTTTTCTGATCGCCTTTAATATTATAATAATAAATATTATAATATTATTTACTTTAGGACTTTTCTTCAGGGTATTTAACCATCCTTTTGACCAAGTAACTGGAGCTCTTAGATCAAATATTTTTGGATTAAAATATAAATATTTTAACCCTTATTCTACCAAGTCCTGCACTGATTCCTCACACTGACTCTTGACATCAATGACAACACAACTAACTCAAAATTTCCAATAGTTATATAGACGGCTCAGGTCACCCAAATGAAATTTAAGGCTTTTGCTATATTTTAGAATACCCAAAGTGGAAAGACCACCTTGGCACTAGCCTTGTGGAGGGACACTACAGTCAAAGATGAGGATATTTATATTGTATTCATTTTGCATTCTCTTAGTGGTATTTGGTTTCATGACAATATTTTGTATTTGATGGTGTTATATTCAATATTCATACCAAGATATATCATGTTTATGAGGGCTAAATTTGAGTAAGAAGGGGTAGCAATTCTAACCACACATATCTTAATTTCTTAACATGATTCATTGGAAGGAGCAAGCTAATCATTTTCAAAGGAATTTGTGTAAATTAAGTGATACATTGGTATGTTCTCATTTCCTTGTATAGTTGTTCACGGTAATAGTTATTAAACAACTTAATGTGAATGATTTGTCTTAAACAACTTATGGTGCATATTTTTCAAACACTGATTGAATAGGATAGATTAGGTGCTAATGCACATTATCATTCATCATTTCATATTTTTTGTAGAGGTAATACAGTGGTGTGATAAATGATATCTGGCATTCAAAGTATTCAAAGTTTTACTATGGGTGCAGTGAGCTAAGCAATTATTTTTGCATGTAACTTGTAAGTATTCTATTCAAATATTCTTTTATGGTCTTAGGGGAGATGTTATTCTCACATAAATGTGTAAAATATTCTGACTATCTACCATGAAATATCCTTTTCTAGCAAGTTTTGCATTTCCATGGCTCCTAAAATTTTGAGAACTATAATAGAATTATTGGATTTATTGTGTATAATACATTCAAGAAATATTTCATTGTAAGTGTAAATGAGTTGTGTTAGATAACATTTGTTTTCTATGCAGCTGGAACACTTGAGACCAATGGAAATGGTTATTTTAAGATTGCAACTAGTGGTGGGTTAAACCAACAAAGAACTAGAGTAAATATCTTCCATTATTGTAGTAAATTTTTTTATTAATAGATTTCATGCTAAGGTTATAACTTTATGTATTTGTATACACCTACCTACATATTCTTAAAATTCATATTATTTTGTACTTGGTCAAAATTATCTTCAAGTTTTTGTGAATGTTTAGACACCAAAAGAACACCAATCCAATTATGTGACGACAAGAACTGATCGAATTGATATACATAGCCCCTAGGGCAACCTCTAGAGGTTAAACAGTGGTTCTAACCACTCCCAAAATAGTTTTTGAAGGTCAGAGGTCAATTTGGCACCTTTCAGGCACTATGCTCCATATTCGTTCCACCCTGGGATGATTACAAACTGGTATTCGTCCCACCCCGGGATGATTAGCAGCATTCGCTCCAGGGTGGGGTGAATAGTAGGTTTGACGGGAAAAAGGTCAAACCTTGAAAAATGGCAGCTCATATCCACCACTCAACTCCACCTTCAATGCATGGGAGTGTGAGTGAGCATTTTTGAGCTCAAAGAGGCAGTCATAGAGGTAGTCATGGAGCCCTTAATCAGGGAGGAATCTTCTCTCCCCTGACAAGGCATGATAGCCAAGTGGCACCTCTGCATGCTCATTCACAAGAGACCCTTAGGTCTATAAAATGGTGAGGCTTCTCACCCCCCCCCCAAAAAAAAGGTCAAGAGCTTTTGGAGCAATGGAGTGCTACCGAATTACATCCTCACCCATCACTTGTGCTTCTTACCTCCTTGATCTCTCTTTTGGAAGGGAGGTTATTGGGTGATCATTGGAAGCGCAATTCAGACCCAAAACCTGAATATTTGGCCATAATACCCCACCCAATTTTTTGACACAACTCCCTAGGAGGTTTTGGACCCATCCCAAGTGGATTGGTGTCGAAACCAAGCCCCAAATGACGGGCGTATTGCCCCTGGGTGCCCCTACACTACTACAGTCCTAATTGCCCCACCCCAGAGTGATTAGAAATTGGTAGTATATTTCTTTACTATTTTATTTTCATTTCATTTTAGGTCACTCATATAGGCTGCCATTCAAATTTCATGTCATTCTGATGAATATTGGTTGTGTTTTCAGTGTTTTTTGCTTTCATTAACACACGAGGAGCATCATTGGATATAGGGTTATTGAGGAAGAATTTTCAAAATCTGACCTTCTAGGTTATCTCAAAATGCCCCGTTTTACCTAACCCCAACTTTTTAGGTGTTTTGGAGGCCCCTGGATGGGAAATTTAGGAGGTCACTTTCTGATGTTTTGTGACAGTCCTAATCGTCCCACCCCGGAGCGATTAGAAATTTGTGGTAGATTTCTCAACTGTTCCTTTTGTAGTGTTTTCTTGGTAATGTCTCCATGCCTCTATCCAAATTTTAGCTCATTATGATATGTTTTGGTTATAGTTTTAATTATTTTATGCATGCATTAACCGGAGGCCTTGGGGATCGCATGTTTCCCTCCATCCGCAGGTGCTTTTAATCATTTTCTATTTTTTTGAACATAGGATATCAACATCAAAGGGGAAGAAAGGAGGCAAAAATGCATTCATACAAGAAGCGGTGACGTTTGGCCTGTCCATTTCACATGTGGGCACGCGAAAGAAAGCGTACCATCCATGGTGTGACAAAATTATGTTTAACGCTCCTAGCCCCTGAAAAGGGAGGAGACGTATTGTAACCTGATATCAAGCAAATTAATAAAATAAAGGGCCACACTTTACATTTTATTTACATCTAATTTCATTTCACTTATTTTCCCATTTTCATGCATCTTCGTTTGTAGGACTTAGCATTAAGTTTTGCTTTTGTTTACATCACACCCAGCACACCATTTTGCTTCTGTATCCTCATGCTTTCAGTGACGATCATGGTCTATAGCCTCCAGCAGGTTCCAAGGGAACCTCACACCAGATTATTTGGGTAGCAGCATGTTGGAGATGAGGGTCACCCCCAACACACATTTCTCCAGCCACCACCGCACCAAAATCCCACCAATCAAAAAGTTCCCCTCTTCCCTCTCCATCGAACTATCCATCCCCATATCCACCCCATGCCTAAAGCACTGTTTCAACACTATCATCTGTTGATCACGAGGAGTAGTCCAAATGGGCAATGCGTCTATCAAAATTCATAGAATTTGATAGACATCCTCAAGAGTCACTGTCATCTCCCTTGTTGGGAGATGAAATGTGTTGGTGCGAGGATCCCACAAGTTGATCAAGGCAGTCAGATATGCCCGATACCACACCACAAGCTCTATATGAATCACCTGCTTGAGTCCAAGGGCATCAAGCCACTCCTAGTCTACCATAGTTAGCGCCTCCCGCGCATTCAAAAACATCGTCGGCTGACGGTACCGGCTCTTCACCACCTGAAAATCAAAAAACAACACAAAAATATTAAAAACATGAAAAACAAAAAAAAAAACAAAATAACAACAAATTTACAGTAACCTAGGGATTTTTAACCTTAAGTTTAAAGCTGAAAAACAAAAAAAAACAAAATACACAAATTTTTCAACTAGGGTTTCTTAATCTTAGTTTAAACAAAACAAAAACAAAAACAAAATACACAAATTTTTCAACTAGGGTTTCTTAATATTAGTTTTAAAAAAACAAAAAAAAAAAAAAATACACAAATTTTTCAACTAGGGTTTCTTAATCTTAGTTTAAACAAAAAAAAAAAAACAAAATACACAAATTTTTCACCTAGGGTTTTTAACCTTAAGTTTAAAGCTGAAAAACAAAAAAAAAAAAATAACAATAAAAATTTAAACTAGGGTTTAATCTTAGTTTAAAATGCATAATACAAAAAACCAAACAAAAATTTAAACTAGGGTTTAATCTTAGTTTAAATGCAAAAATAGAATACAAACACACAATAAATTACGATTTTTAACTGTAAAATAAAACACGTAAAATAAAGAGGAGCACTCACGGGTCTCGCCTCGGCTCTGCCACTGGATTATCCAGTCCATGAACTCATTGTGTCCATGAAAATTCGATAGTGCTCCTCTACGCGAACTCAACCTCCTCCTCAGCTCCAAATTGCCAGAAAAAACAAATGCAAATGAGCCCAAAACCTAGTTTTGGCCCTTAAATAGACTTTTAGGCTTGTAATCGTTCCACCCTGGGATGAGTGCTCTAGTTAGCACTTGTCCCACCCTGGGATGATTACTAAACTGGTATTCATCCCACCCAAGGACGATTAGAGAGCAAGAAAATAAAAAACAACAAAAATTGCATCCAAAATGCACAAAAAATAACAATAAAATTTTCGAACAAATGCACCTTTGTGCCTACGCTTCAAGGCATCCAAAAGAGATGTTAGGGTCACAAATACTCCCTATCCTACTCCCTAAGAAGGCTAACATAGCTGGAATGCTCCACGGGAGGAAGGATTTTTGAGAATTTCATCCCCAAAAGATGTCACAAAAAGGGTCCAAACCCACCCAAAACTACCAATAACATTGCCAAACAAAGGTGCCTTTGTGCCTGAAATAATTGGCATACAAAACCAATGTTGGGGTCACAAATTATCACTATCCTACTCCCTAATAATGCTACCATAGCCGTACCGCACCATGGGAGGACGGATTTTTGACAATTTTAGCTCCAAAATGCATCACAAAAAGGTTAAAAACCACCAAAAATAGGTAAGATTATTGGGAAACTACATAAGCATTCAATGGAAAACAATTGAAGGCACCCTTACAAAAGTCATTTGGGTCAGGTGACTCATCAATTTTCTCATTTCGGTCATTCCCTCATCAATTTGTCGCTTGATGGCGTAGTCACACTTAGTCACCAACCAACAAATACACACCCAATAAAAGAAATGGTAGGCATTCAAAGAATCATTGACAAAGACAATCACGCTCCTACTTGGGGCAACAAACAAGCAATTATCACAAGCTGATCAAACACTTGGAATTATAGAATCATGAACTCAAGGTTCCCACAAACAAAAGGTTGCGCCCTTTGCCTATTCATGACTGAACAATGTCCAAGATCAAGTAACACCTCACCGAAAAAGGTTAACGCGTGAATTAAGCTCCTTAGCTTATTATAAGCAAGGATTCAAGAATGCATGCCCTTTCCCATACTTGGGGAATCAAAAGTTGGTTAGGTTACCAAGAAACCCTAATCATTAGTGCTTTGGTTATCTATTTTTTCTTAGCACTGCACCATGCACAACGCATCCCAAAAAGGGGCATCTATAGACACCAAAACAACACCAATTCAATTATGTGATGACAAGCACTGATCGAATTGACATACATAGCCCCTAGGGTAGCCCCTAGAGGTTAAACAGTGGTCCTAACCATTCCTACAAAAGTTTTGGAAGCTCAGAGGTCAATTTGGCACCTTTCAGGCACTTTGCTCCATGTTCATTCCACCTTGGGATGATTACAAACTTGCATTCGTCCCACCCCGAGATGATTAGTAGCATTCGCTCCAGGGTGGGGCGAATAGCAGGTTTGACAGGAAAAAGGTCAAACCTTGACAAATGGCAGCTCAGATCCACCACTCAACTCCACCTTCAATGCATGGGAGTGTGAGTGAGCATTTTTGAGCTCAAATAGGAAGTCATAGAGGCAATCATGGAGCCCTTAATCAGGGAGGAATATTCTCTCCCCTGACAAGGCATGATGGCCAAGTAGCACTTCTGCATGCTCATTCACAAGAGACCCTCAGGTCTATAAAATTGTGAGTCTTCTCACCCCCGAAAAAAAATGGCAGGAGCATTTGGAGCAACGGAGTGCTGCCGAATTACATCCTCACCCATCGCTTGTGCTTCTTACCTCCTTGATCTATCTTTTGGAAGGGAGGTTATTGGGTGATCATTGGAAGCTCAATATAGACTCATAACATAAAAATTTGGCCACAATACCCCACCTAATTTTTTGACATAACCCCCTAGGATGTTTTGGACCCATCCCAAGTGGATTGGTGCTAAAACCAAGCCCCAAACAACGAGCGTCCTGCCCCTAGGTGCCCCTGCACTGCTGTAGTCCTAATCGCCCCACCCCGGAGTGATTATAAACATGTAGTAGATTTCTTTACTGTTTCATTTGTATTTCATTTTAGGTCACTCATATAGGTTGCCATTCAAATTTCATGTCATTTTGATGAATATTGGCTATGTTTTTCAGTGTTTTTCGCTTTCATTAACATATGAGGAGCATCATCAGATACAGGGTGATCGAGGTAGAATTTGCAAAATCTGACCTTTTGGGTCATCTCAAAATGCCCCGTTTTGCCTAAACCCAACTTTTAAGATGTTTTGTAGGCCCCTGGATGGGACATTTAGGAGGTCACTTTCTAATGTTTTGTGACAGTCATAATCGTCCCACCCCGGAGCGATTAGAAATATGTGGTAGATTTCTTGAATGTTCCTTTTGCAGTGTGTTCTTGGTAATGTTTCCAAGCCTCTTTCAAAATTTTAGCTCATTCTAATATGTTTTGATTATAGTTTTAATTATTTTATGCATGCATTAACTGGAGGCCTTGGGGATCGCATGTATCCCTCCATCCACAGGTGCTTTTAATCATTTTATATTTTTTTGAACGTAGGATATCGACACTGAAGGGGCATCAAGGAGGCATAGATACATTCACACAAGCGGTGGTGACGTTTGGCTCACCCATTTCACATGTGGGCATGCGGAAGAAAGTGTACCATCCGTGGTGTGACAAAACTATGTTTAACGCTCCTAGCCCCTGAAAAGGGAGGAGACATATTGTAACCTGATATCGAGAAAATTAATAAACAAAGGGCTGCAATTTACATTTGCTTTACATCTCATTTTATTTCACTTGTTTTCCCATTTTCATGCATCTTCGTTCGTAGGACTTAGCATTACGTTTTGCTTTTGTTTGCATCACACACGACACGCCATTTTTCTTTCGTATGCTTGTTCTTTTAGAATGTAATGGAAGGAGTGTAGTATTGTGGTACGGGTTGAATCTCAAGAAAAAATATAACTATGTTGTATGGATATGGGAAATATCATTAAACCATGAGTTTTGGGTAATTATTGGCATGACTATTATGTTGAAGTTTATATGAAGATATTTGAATTGATCATATGTATGCTTGTGTACCTATTATCTTGTATTCATCTGATGTTTAGTTTGAAATTGATAATTACCTTGGACAAAAAGGCATTTAAGTATGATTCATTATGATAGATAAGTTATCTTATAAAATTCAAAAAGTAGAAGGAATACTTATGATTTCAAAGTTTCAAATAATACTAAATTCTTGTAACTATTAGGTATTGGTTAATGAGGTAAACTTGAACTATAAGCATTTATGACTAATAAATGCATGGGTGCTTATTTCCTTACAACTAAACTTATCTCTATTAGCATGTAATAAATTTTATATTCCTATGAAACCATTTTTGGATGTCTTCCTATAAAAAAAAGGAGGTGACTCCCTCTCCAATATTTGTGACTAGAGGTGTTTCCTTCTCTCCAATATCTGATGAATCCAATGAATGCATCTTGAATACAATGTTGTATATTAAGCTTTTTATTTTAATTTTTTGAGTAGTAATATTGGAGCCATTATAAACCACCCTATTAGGTTCTAAGAGGGTTGTTTATAACTACCCCACTATAACTAAAGAGGGTAATCATAAACTGCCTTAAAATACCCAAGAGGGTAGTTTTAAACTACCCTAATAGACCCTATGAGGGCACTTTTTTGAGGTGGTTTTTAACCGTTGTTGTATGATGTGGAATTTTTATGACACCCTCATAGACGGTGGTTGAATAACCACCCTTAAAGACCCTTTTTTATGTAGTGTATATATATATATATATATATATATATATATATAGATATGTATGTATGTATGTATGTATGTATGTATGTATGTATAGAGATACACTCATACAACATCTAATATAAATGTAAAACAACATCAATAATATAAAATTATAAGTATTAATTAATATATTATTATAGATAGATTTAATTATACCTTAGGAAGGTTCACCAAGAATAGATGGATCAACCTTTGTAACTATTTAATGAAGGAGATCAATTTATAATCTAACTTTAAAACATTATGCTTTAGAGAATCTTATAAATGGAAATTTTGATAACTTTAATTAATAATATAAGCAAATAAGTGATAGGTATAAGAACTTTCTCTATCATTATAAGCATTTTGAGTAACCTCTTATGGTAGAAATGTTGTTTGACCTTTTTGTTGAACAGGTTGAGGGAGGTGGAAATTTTTATTCCATATTATTTTCCTTATTATGTACAACTATATTTCTATTTTCTTCAAAATACTATTATATAAAATCCTTACTCAACAAGGGTTACATATTTCAACAAAATATTTCATGGAGTTAAAAATAAAATTTGCATTTTTTATTTCTAAATTTATAGGGGTTGATGTTCAAACCGATTGCATTACTAGTGTTCATAGATAATGTCACAAGAAGGGCAACAAAAAAGATACAATAATATATTTAGTATCATGAACTTTTAGAAACATTATACCTTTCTCTATATCATTACCATCACTTAGATCTACATAATTTTAGAAAAAAATAGAAACCTTTTATTGGTTCCTTGAATTTAGAATAAAAAAGTGCTTTCACTTCATAATTTGCATAAAATCATATCAATATTGAAGGAATAGAATGTGAAAATTAAGAAATGTTTTACTCTTTTACATCATCCAATTATCTATTTCTTATATAACTTGTAGAAATTGTAGAGGGGAAAAACTACCCTATCGCGTATAATTCACAAAATTTGGATCCACAAGAGAGAGAAGCATTTAGGATGAACTACAGAGGATATGTTATTCTCTACACTCAGTTATAGGGAGGAAGGGTTAACTAGGAATGACTTTAAACACTCATTCAAATTCCACATGGATTTCAAGAATGTTTTGATGTATTAGATTCAAGACAAACACCTAGATTTCACCATTCTATATCTATGCTTTAAAATAAAAAGGACAATGCAAAATACAAGAATACAAGAGCTAACCCTAGTATGATTCTTCCTTTGAATGATTTATAACCGAGGGTTATAAATAAAAACCTTTAACCAAGGGCTCAAGAAGAAATGCACAAACAAAATTAACCCTAAATGCACACTATATGTTGTTTATCTTTCAAATGCCTAAAAAAATTAAATATATTTTAATAAAATCAGATTATAGGGTTTGCAATAGAAATAAAAGCACTCAAAAAATAGCCTAAAGACTAATCATAATACTTAGCTTATCTAGTGATTTATCGTTGCTTTTATCTCTTTGTCCAATGCTAGCAATAATCCTTGTTCCTACAAGATAACTTGACAAACACTTGAAAATAGAATTAGCATTAGGGGGCCTACTTAGGCTATTGTATAAAAATACTTGGAGGTGAAGCAGTCAAGCCCCCTAGGTCCTTTTAGCTAACCTTTGATAATTAAAAGTAAAAATTGACCTTTGGAGAAAAACAAATATAATACAATATAAAAAAGAAGAAAGATGAAACCATAGAAACTTAATATGCCACTATGCTCTAGATGTAGTCTATAATGCAATGATGAAAATAGGAACAATATATTACCCCTAATTTTTTCTTAGGCAATATCATACCTTATAATAGGTAGCTATGATAACACAAGGCGAAGTCATGCCCTATAGCAGGTCGGGCGTGATTTTGCATAAAATATGCAAAAAATAAAATATAAGTACAAAATATTGATTATGTCAATTAGAAAATTCAAACATGCATGTAACAAATCAAAAATTAACCTGATAGAGAGCACAGAAGCAAAACAGAAGGGTTTGAGATCTCTCGGGTGGTCAATCTCTCCTTAGGGATCCAACAAAAATTTACCAAGAGCAAACAACAATAATCCGATGCAACAGACAATCAATCAAACTCCACACTTCAAAGTTGCTTGCAAAATAAGAAGAAGAAGGATGCTAACTAAATAAAGTACTTTTCTAAGAATAAAATATTAGGAAGCAATAAATCATCAATCATTAGAATGTTGACTATGTGAGATTGTATGAAAAAGTGAATTCAAACACTCCTTATATAGCGGATTTGAAGGTAAAAAGAGCAAGAAAACCAAGGACGACCGATGTAAAATATGCCAACCCTAAAAAATTAGGGGTCAATGTGTCAAACCCTAAAAGGGTGAAATCACACCCCGTTCGGGTCAATCATTATATCGCAATGTGAAGTCGTGCCCCATCAAGGACCAGACATGATTTTACATAGAGAGGGAATAAAGGTAAAAAAGGGGGAAGGAGCCTTACCCTTGCCCTAGGTAAGTTTAAGGGATCCCTAGTGGACTCAGGGAAAATTACCCATTGAAGTGGATTAATTTTATGTGTATATATTTTTCCCCCTCTTTGACTCATTTATGGTCTAATAAATGTTTTAAAGAAAATATGCAAACACTAGGAAATAGAAAATGACAAGAAAAAATGGGATGGCTAGTTTAGAATAAAGGGATGATGTAAAAATGGTGTTATTCCGATCATTATCAAGTTTTGCATGTAAATTAAGGCATTAGGGAAATTAATACCTCTAAGGTTAGGGTTCCCCCTCGAGGTTTATGAGGGACATGTTCCTCATAAAAACTTAAAAATGTAGGCTCAGAAGAAAAAAAGTGAGAAGAAACAAAAGAGAAAAAATGTGTGAAAAGAGGGTTAAAAGTGAAAAGGGGCAAAAACGCTAATTCATTCTAACAGTGCAAGAAAGTAGAAGAGGATCTCTAGAGAAACGAAGGATATGGTGCTACTGATACACAATTCATTGATCGTGAGGGGTGAAGCTAAAATAGAAGCAGAGTGAGCATAGATAGGGTTGAAAACCACGCTTGCAATTTGAATATTTTCAAAATTTTGGGTCATTTTCCACCAAAATTGATGGTTTTTCCACGTATAACCTAGGCACGATCTCGCAACCCATACAAAATTTTGCTCTAGGTAGTAGTAGCGAAATTGCCCCTCATAAACATGGTGTGTGACTTAGCTTCGGTGAAATTGCACTCCTAAAAAAATCAGGCATGATTTCACCAAAAAAAAGAGAAGAAAAAACGAAAAAAGAAGAAAAAGAGAGAAATAAAAATCAAGAAAGAAAAAGGGAAAAGGAAGAAAGGAGGCAAGCAAGAAACTAGTGAA
Source organism: Wollemia nobilis (assembly GCA_028583015.1). Taxonomy (NCBI): domain Eukaryota; kingdom Viridiplantae; phylum Streptophyta; class Pinopsida; order Araucariales; family Araucariaceae; genus Wollemia; species Wollemia nobilis. Next base: position 1,344,327 of record JAQPPZ010016508.1, on the reverse strand, counting down.
ATGTGAAGTCTAATTGTGCAAGTGATTAAAATTTTGATTGATTTTAATGTTATTAATTAATTAATTTTAAGTTTTTAAGTTTTGAATTAAATGTACTGATGTAAAAAACTATTTTATTGTTATTGCAGCTTAGGGTACTCGAGAGTTACAAGTGGTAAGTAGACTCCTTGGAGGTGGATCTGGAGGCACATGGACATGTATATAGGGATACACTGGCAATGGTGTAGCTAGACCACCTAGTGAGACTGCCTCAAGTAGGGGCAAATAGGTCTCTACTAATAGAATTAGCATAAATATGGTACTCAAGGTCATCTACCTTTCGATTACCCATGGGAGAGATGACCATCACACTAGAGTATTTGTAGTGCATCTTATGCATCCCTATTATGGGGAACTTAGTTTATATATCATGAGGGAGATCAGTGATCTTGCAATGATTTTTGAGGGGCTGGACCCACCAGGTGTGGGAGAGCATCATAGTCGTAGATGACCTGGTGGTAGGGTTATGCGTAAGGGATCGACCCCAAAATATATTTATAAAAATTTGGCGAATCGGTTTCAAAATCTAGGTGAATAGTTTCAAAATACATGTAGAAGGTTCACTATTATTAGGGGCAATGTTGAAAATTTAAACTTAAAATGGTCAAATTATTATAAAATTAGGGCGAGTTGACCCAAAAATAAAATTATACCCATAAATTTTTGGCTAATGGACCCTGGTCAAGGGTCCCAAATATTAGCCAATTCCAAATTTTGAAAATCCTAATTTTAGCCAATTTTGCAAAAATAGCCACTATGCATAACCCTGCTCGGTGGGATGGTAAAGGGGGTGGACCCATTGAGTAGCATGCTCTACGGGGTGGTTGTGGTCATGTTGATGTGCCATACTAGCAAGTGATATCTTCCATGGGCAATGGTGGGTGTAGTGTCAGACATGCAGGACGTGAGAGTTAGTTTTGCATTGGGTCCATATGTGTTGGCTTGCTTGTATAGGATGTTATACAATATCGTGTACAAGGGGTATATAGGTATAGTGAGCATGACTTTACTCAAGGTATGGATTTGGGAGTACATAGTGGTGCAGAGACCGGATGCACTACCAAAACCATTGCTCAACCCAAATAAACCAACAACATATAGATGGTCCTAATCCCTAAAGAAGATCATGAAGATCTATGTCGAGCATCTTCCACTATCGAGGTGGATAGTAGATGAGCTGAGGGAGAAAAGATAATATGGTGACCCTAGCATCTACACCCAGGATGAACAGAGGACATGACAGAGTTGGCAAGGTTCACGAGGATTAGGTGGTTGATGATATAGAAGGGGGAGCTAGAGGTCTTCCAATTTGACTGATTCTTGAGGTAGCTCAATATCTTATAGGGAATCTCAGACTTGGTGGATTACTGGTACCAAAGAGTCTATCAAGACCCATCAAGGTTAGGAGGTGTACCCGACATAACTAGGCATGTCGAGGAGGACTTAGACAATCCTCCTTACATGGATTTCTTATAAAGGAGTTGTGCCCCACAGGGTCTCCCTACTAGTTATGACATAGAGGCACTAGGTTATGGACTTAGGTCTATAGTGAGATTTTTAATATGTATTTAATAGAGCCATATATAGGGTACAACAGGGCGTAGCAACTCCTAGATAGAGGTAGGTTCAAGTTTGGATTGAGCTGGTGATAAAGGACATCAGTTCTAATGGGACTAGGGAGATAGGGGCATATAGAGTTGCCTCCATAGAGTCCATGGTACTACCATGTGGAGGAACAAGAGAGGCCTCTACATAAATAGTAGCTAGCCAAGGTTGGGCTTTGAGATGAGGGGATCCGAGGGAGGAGGTAGAGGCACTACGGGAATAGGTGGTGACTCTACAGAGGTAGGTGAACCTAATCTAGGAGGATAGGTCTAAGAGGATCGAGGGACTACAAGTCTCATTGAGTACCACAGAGAGGGAGAGGGATGCAACTCAACTAAAGGTTGATCATATTTTAGGAGAGATATGCCATCTAGATATAGAGTGCCAAAGTTCTCAAGAAGAGAGGATGTCTATCATTGGGAGCAGTGAGGCTAGCGACAGAGTCTGCCTTCTATAGGTGGAGCTAAAAAGTATAGGGTAGAGGCTATAGGTGGCCATTCAGTAGGTTACCTTTTATGAGACCATGTATTGCTAGGTGGTACCAGTGGGGTAGAAATTGACACTCCCTATGTCCCTCCAATCAGCTAGTAAGTCACGGTATTAGTCATAAACATTCTCAACTTAACTATTCATGGGTATACGAATTCCTGGATCACCTTCTCCTTCGATCGAAGCAGAGGAGACGGGTTCTCATAGTAAGGCTAAGGATCAATATGACATGCCAATTTTTATTATGGCATGCATCCCTATGGATTGGTTGAGTGTACCATGATTGGACTGTGGTACACCAACCATACACAACTTTATATCTCTCTTTTACATCGAGTAATACATAGCTACTTTATTTTTATATTTTGTGAATGTGTGCATGTGATATTAATTGTTATCTTAGATGTTCTTTAATTTGATTTTTTATGTATGCGATCTATCTTAAATACAAGGCTATATGAAATTCATGGATAGAAGAAAAGAAAAATGAGAAAAAAAAAGGAAATAAGACCAAAAATATGAAGAAGAAGAGAAAATACAAAGAGGAAAACAAAGAAGAAGATAATATAAAGTTCAAACATCTAAAACATAGAAGGATAGGTGAAACATAGTATTGAAATCAGCGTAGGTCGCAAGGGACCAATGTGACTAAATAGTATAAATCATAACATAAAATATGGAACTAAACCCGCTATGGATGTAGTGCTCACCAAGAGGTATGAGGTGTTGGAATATGACCCACTATGGATGGTTGCTCACTTATTGAATGTTGTGGGGTGATTACCCGCTATTATGTATACCAAGGCCTGCTAAAAATAGCCAAGGACCTTATCCTATAAGGGGTGTTGAGCCTGCTGAGTCAAAAGAGAGTATAACCTGATAGAAGATCATATCAAATAAGATACCTACTAGGATGTATAGCTATCTCATGTGGGATGTAATATAAGGATAAAATATATATTATGTGAGTGCTACCCCCAATAGGGTTTTAGAGAAGAAAACAAGACAGTGAGTGTGTGCAATTTTGCTGAGAAGACAAATTAAAAAGGATACAAGGAAGAAATAAAACACACGTATCTCCTTGTCAAAAGAAAAGGAAGAAAAAAAAAGAGAAATAAAAAAGCAACAAGGAAATATTAATGAACTATCATCCTTGATCTGAGAGATACTCTCACTATTTCCAAGACCAAGGAAAATATTTGAAGAATCAAAAAGTAAAAAAGAATACTGAAGAAGAAAGCCTTAGGTGAGGATCTTACTAGACATTAGAACCCTAGAGAGAGTTCAACACATGTGAGCTATGACCTAACTAGGTATTATCAAATGCCATTGTTGCAAGATCCCTGAAATCTATATTATAAAGAAGTCATGAATAAGCAATCATGCAAAATATGACATTCAAGCATGCAAGTTGAATTAAATGTCAGATAAACCATGCAAAAGGATGACAATAAACAATGCAATACGATCAAGTAGATGGATGCAACATAAATGTAAATACATAACTAAATGATGATCAATTTATTTGATGTAATTTTTATTTGTTTTTATGTTTTGTTATCAATTAATTTAAGCAAGCATAATGAAATTTGACACAACATCTAAGTGTGTCGCCTTCCTAAAAAAAAGAATAGATGTGCCATGGACTATTTTATCAAAGAAATATCTAAAATGTAAGACTTATTGATAATTAGAATTATGGAGAGGCTCCTTCATAGCTCTTTGTTTTGCAGCCATAGCATGATAATCAATGCACTCTCAAACATAACCATTCCTTTTAACATAAAGAGGAGAAACTCCTAACTTCACAAGATCACTATAGGACAACAAAGTAGGATCCTCTTCTAAAATAGAAGGTTTAATTTTAGAACACATAAAATCAATCATATTACAAAACAAGATATTAGAAGAATAAAGGGAACCATCATCCTCATCATCTACTCCTAAAATTTGATAATCCATATATTCAACATAAGTCATAAGATGATCATCATTGTCAAATGGTAAAGGTTGGTCTTTACTAGGTATAAAACCTATGCCACATATCCCAGGCCAGATATCAACATCTAAAGTCTCTTGAATACCCTTATGTTGTGGCCCCAATTCTTTAACTATTGTTGCAAGTGTGAACGCGTCCTCATAACAAGCTGCCTCGAAAAGGCTTGCTCTAGTGTGAACGTGTTGTGGTTTTTTGAAATGTCGACGATTTGTCGGCACGATTTTTTCTCCCCTCCTCCTCTATTCCTTCCCCTTATTCCTCCTATTTTTTCTCCTCTTATTCCTCCTCTTATCTCTCCTATATTCCCTTTCTATCCTCCTTATCTCCTATACTCCCTGCGTCAGTTGTGTAATATAGTTTAAGTAAACTATATATATATGGCATGTAATCTAAGGTTTGAATAATAATACAAGTTTTTAAAATCAATGTGTAGTCTCCGGATTTGAATTGACCCTCATTCTGGTATCAGATCCAGGGGTGCAGAAATTGAGGGCGCCAAGGAGGACGTCGATCGAGGAGGGTCTTGACAGAGACAATCTATCATATCTACCGACACATAGTTTGAGGTTGGTACGAAGTTGAGGTGGCACTAAGATACGAGCAGACTGACACATGGTAGATCATGATTGTTGGATGCTAACGTGGCGGGTGTTGAGTTGGAGCCCTGACGTGGTGGACGCTAGCTGGCGGCATGTAAACCGAGGTAGGTGTTGTGGTGGCTGGCTGAGGTGGCGACTAGTAGTGACGTGGCATGAGGAGCGACACATGGCGAGCGATGATGAGCAGGTGAGCTGACATGGGTGCACAGTTCATCTGACATGGCATACGAGTTGGCAGGGTGACACGTGTCATTGTTCGGTTGGTTGTTGTGGCAAAAAACTAGCGAGAATGATTGCCCGAAGGCAATCAACTTTAAACGTGCTTGTTCGCGTTTAAATATTCTTCTTCTGCCTTTATCCCAACCCATGTGGGATTATTGTTTTTTAAAAAATTGATGTCACGCTGTGTTTAATTTTTTCATTGCCTGTTTTGTTAACCTGTCGAACCGTGTAGCACGTGTGGCAACATTGGCAACTTTGCAGGCTATTGGTCTCGGGTTCGAAACCCGTCGACGCTCACCGAAACACTTTTTTATTTTTTTGTCATCGGAGCTGTGGAAAATAAAGGCACGTGGTGTCGTTTGTTTTTTCAAAGGGACTACGGGGAGTAGCGGCCAAAACCCCCCACCTGGAAGCTCGGGATCGCGAGTTCGATCCTCTACGCGACACATATATAAAGGTTTTTTTTATTATTACTTTATTTCTTTAAAGGTTTCATTAAATTTTTAAAGCTTTTTGAATATTAATTTAATAATTTAATAAATGCTTTTAATTATTTAAAAAAAGTTTTTTTTATATAATTTTTAAAAGCATATTTTATTATTAAATTAAAAACTTTTAAAAAGCTTTATAAGGTTTAATTGTAAACTTTTATAAGAGAAATTGTGAACCTATTGTGGCAAATTGTAAAATCGCCCAAGGGGCTTAAAAAAAACCTTGCAAAATTGTGTAATAGCCTAAGAGGCAAGCATTGTAAAAAGGGGAAAAAAAGTGACGGGAAGCCTTCCGGAGTGCCCATTTATCGCTTTCAAAAAATTTTGGAACCCCGTTCAAGGCTAAAAATTTTGTGTAATAGCCTCAGTGGCTGTAAAAGAGCGAAAATTGTAACCTCAGAAGCTCTAACGAAGTTTTCTTTTTGCCTTGATGAGTAGATGATCAGATCTATCGGATGTTACCATGCTTTGTGCTCTCTACTGCGGAGAGAGACTGCTGAGTCATTTGATGAATGAGTTCGGAGAGACGGACTGCACGTTGTATTCAGTCAGTTGTAGAATGTTGTTATAGCCCACCAGAGAAACCCTGATTCCGGTTACGAGGCTGACTCTGAAGACAACATATTTGGACAATGAGTGGAAGAGTCTGATTCAGTAGAAATCACACCTAGGGAACAAGCCAGCGATAGTTATTCCCCACACTCTTTGGAGGTAGAGCCAGAGCCAGAGCCAGTTGAGCCAGTTGCCCCTGAAATCATCCTCATCAGTGACGATGAGGATTCTATTACCGACAATTTTGGGCATCCAGTACGGGGAGATCCACAACAAGAAGAACAAGCAATCAGTGAGAGAATTAAAAAAGCAAGATTTGATTTGAACTTGTAATTGCTTTTCGTTGTAATTGCTTGTATTAGTCAAATCAAAGTTTATTTCCAATCAGTAGCCATGGCCTCAAATACTAGTCTTCCAATTCCAGAATTCAATGGTAGTGATTACGAATATTGGTCCATAAAAATGAAAACCTTACTCATTGGTAAAGGTTTGTGGGATGTAGTTGAAGAGGGTTACACAGAACCCTCTCCTACTGACTGGACCGCTTTAAGTGTTGCTGATAGAAAATCTAGGAAAGAAGCACAGAAAAATAATTCCTCTGCCCTGTATCATTTGCAAGAAGCCCTAGATAAAAGCATCTTTCCTAGAATAGCTTCCTGTGTAATAGCTCAAGAGGCATGGAAGGCCTTGAAAGAAGGCTTCCAAGGGAGTGATCAAGTGAAGCAAGTCAGACTTCAAACTTTGAAAAGAGATTTTGAGAATCTCAGGATGCAAGAGGATGAGAAAGTTGGAGACTACTGCATGCGAGTCAAAGCAGTAGTAGATAAAATGATCACTCTCAGAGATGACATCAAGCCAGAGATTGTGGTTAAGAAAGTGTTAAGAACACTTCTTCCAAAGTGGAACCATGTTGCAATTATCATTGAAGAATCGAAGGATTTGTCTGCACTATCCTTTGATGCTTTGATTGGTTCTCTACTTTCACATGAAGAGAGATTGCAAGAATCTCCTTCAACCAGCTATGGAGGTGATGACAAGGCCTTCGCATCTCAAGAAGGAAGAGGCCAAGGCAGAGGCCAAGGTCAGCGAAGAGGAAGAGGCAGGAACAATCCAAGAGGTGGAACCCCAAGCAGAGGAGGATCTTCCAGCAGAGGTGGAGGTCAAAATAGAGGTGGTCAACAAAATAGAGGAAAGAATCCAGGCCGAGGAAGAGGAAGTGATAAGTCAAAGAAAGTTTGTTTCAATTGTGGTAAACCAGGCCACTTTGCTCATGACTGTTGGTCCAAATCCTCACAAGGGAGCAATAGTCAAAGCAGTCAGTATGGCCATTTTGGAGAAGAAGAAGGGACATCTAATATCTTTCTCTCATATGGCCAATCAGATCAGAATTTGAATGACACCTGGATCTTGGACACTGGGTGTTCAAATCATATGAGTGGCAAAGAAGAACTCTTTGCTACACTTGATTCCTCCTACAAATCTCGCATCAAGCTGGGAGATGACAAGTCATTGGTAGTCGAAGGCATTGGAGCCATGGAGGTTCCAACACAAGAAGGCATCAAATAGGTGAATGATATCTATTACACCCCTCAACTCCAACATAATCTTCTTAGTGTTGGTCAAATGTTGGAAAAGAATTATAAACTTGTATTTGATGAGGGTAAATGTGTAATCTTTGATAAGAATGATGGTAATAGAATCATTACATAGGTACCAATGACTAAGAACAGGTTATTTCCCTTGAATTTTGGCCAGCCAGGGGGAGTTCAATTGGCAAATATTGCTATTGTGAATCCAAGTGTGTTGTGGCACTTGAGATATGGTCACCTGAATCCAGCCAGTTTGAAATTGTTGACTTCTCAAGCAATGGTGACCGGACTCCCTAAAATTCAAGATCATAAGGAAGTCTATGAAGGATGTGCTTTGGGAAAACATGCCAGGGCCAAATTTCCATGAGGGCAAGCATGGCGGGCCAACTATCCACTTCAGCTAGTGCATTCGGACATCTGTGGTCCAATGCAGACCAAAAGTCTTGGTAACAACTCTTACTTTCTTCTTTTCATAGATGATTTTTCTAGAATGTGTTGGGTCTATTTTCTGAAGCATAAATATGAAGCATTTGATTGCTTCATTGATTTCAAAACAAATGTTGAAAAATAAAGTGGATATCATGTAAAATGTCTTAGAACAGATAGAGGAGGAGAATACTCCTCAAAAGAATTTTTGAAATTTTGTAAAGAAAATGGGATAAAAAGGCAGTTCACTACTACCTATACTCCACAATAGAATGGTGTGGCAGAGAGAAAAAACCACACCATTGTAGAAATGGCAAGATCTATGCTTCAAACAAAGCATTTAAGCAACATGTATTGGGCTGATGCAGTTAGAACCAGTGTCTATATTTTGAATAGGAGCCCTACTTCAAGTCTGAAGGGAAAAACTCCTTACCAAGCATGGTATGGTAAGAAACCAAATGTCAAACATTTTAGAGTGTTTGGTTCACTGGCTTATGCTCACATTCCTGATGAGCAGAGGAAGAAGCTTGATCCCAAGAGTCAAGCATGCATTTTTGTAGGGTATTGTGAGTCCACCAAAGCCTATAGACTCTATAATCCGAAGACCCAAAAGTTTGTTCTTTCCAGGGATGTGATTTTTGATGAAGGGGGAGAATGGGGACATCCAAGATTTTTTATTGATGATGAGTCCCATGATGTAGGTTCTTCACAAATTCAGCAGGTGTCAACCAAGAAAGGCAAGGACACACCCCCTTCAAGCCCAAGCAGACGTTCTACTTCAAGTTCATCAACAACTTCACCAAGTCCTTCTCCACAAAGATCAATCAGTTCTTCACCAATGGATATTGATTCTCCATCTAGAGGTAAGAGAACACTCCAACATCATCCATCTTATCAGATGTTGGATAAAAATTTTCAAAGAAGATATACTAGAAGTCAAGCTAGTGAAATGAGTTTAGTTTTGCAAAGACTTGAAAATATGCATTTGTATGGAGATGATGACTCCCAAGAACCTCGGGGAGATGTAGTTAACTATGCTTTGATGACTAGTGCACAACTTGAACCTTCTAGTTATGAGAAGGCTTGTACTCAGAAGATATGGCAGGATGCCATGAAAGAGGAGATGACCTCTATAAAAAACAATGATACTTGGGAGCTGGTAGAGCTTCCTAAAGGGAAGAAGTGTGTTGGATGTAAATGGGTCTTCAAGACCAAATTCAATGTTGATGGAAGCATTGAAAGACACAAAGCAAGATTAGTAGCAAAAGGCTTCACACAAAAGTATGGCATTGACTATGAGGAGACATTTGCTCCTGTAGCCAGACATGAGACAATCAGAATAGTTCTTGCTTTAGCTGCCCACAAAGGATGGAAAATCCAACACATGGATGTAAAAAGTGCTTTTCTCAATGGGTATTTGATAGAGGAGGTTTATGTTGAACAACCTCAAGGTTTTCAAGAGCAAGGTAAGGAACACCTTGTTTATAGACTAAAAAAAGCACTATATGGCCTCAAGCAAGCACCACGAGCTTGGTACTCTCGCATTGATGGTTATTTCCAAGAATATGGGTTCACCAGAAGCAAAAATGAACCCACTCTCTACTACCTAAAGGAAGGGAAAGACATCCTCATTGTTTGCTTATATGTGGATGATCTTATATTTATGGGCAGTAATGAAAATATGAATATGGAGTTCAAACACTCCATGATGAAGCAGTTTGAGATGAAGGATCTGGGCTTAATGCACTACTTCCTTGGCATGGAAGTTCACCAGACAGATACAGGGATCTTCATCTATCAACATAAGTATGCTCGAGACATGATTAAGAAGTTTTCCATGGAGCATTGCAAAGCAGTTGCAACTCCAATTGGACATGGGATCCAATTGAGCAAAAATTATGGAGCACCGAAAGTTGACGTGACCACTTTTAGGAGCATGGTTGGGAGTTTGATGTTTCTCACCAACACAAGGCCTGACATTCAATATGCTATTTCTCTTGTCTCTCGATTTATGGCTAGTCCATCTGAGCTGCATTTGCAAGCAGCTAAAATAATTCTCATATATGTAAAGGGTACATGGGATTTTGGAATCCATTACCACAAATGTAAAACTATCAAGCTTGTAGGCTTCAGTGATAGTGATTGGGGTAGCAACATTGATGATAGGAAATCTACTTCAGGGAACTATTTTAGTCTAGGATCAGGACTAATAACATGGAGTTCCAAAAAGTAGATTGTTGTAGCATTGTCCTCTACAGAAGCTGAGTATATAGCAGTCACATATGCTAGTACTCAAGCCCTATGGTTGAGAAAAGTACTAGAAGAGATTGGAGAACAGAAAAGTGGTCCTACAAGAATCTACTATGATAACATAAGTGCCATTCAATTGGCATATAATCCAATCCACCATAGCAGAACAAAACACTTTGATATGAAGTATCACTTCATCCGAGATATGGTGGAGCAAGAGATTGTTGAGCTTAAATTTTTTCGCACTTTGGAGAATGTTGCAGACATCTTCACCAAAGGGATGGCTAAAGCTCAATTTATAAAGTTGAGAGACTATCTAGTCAGTCCTCTCAACTTTAAGGGGGAGAGTGTTGCAAGTGTGAACGCATCCTCATAACAAGCTGCCTCGAAAAGGCTTGCTCTAGTGTGAACGTGTTGTGGTTTTTTGAAATGTCGACGATTTGTCGGCACGATTTTTTCTCCCCTCCTCCTCTATTCCTTCCCCTTATTCCTCCTATTTTTTCTCCTCTTATTCCTCCTCTTATCTCTCCTATATTCCCTTTCTATCCTCCTTATCTCCTATACTCCCTACGTCAGTTGTGTAATATAGTTTAAGTAAACTATATATATATGGCGTGTAATCTAAGGTTTGAATAATAATACAAGTTTTTAAAATCAATGTGTAGTCTCCGGATTTGAATTGACCCTCAACTACATACCCCATACTAGATAGGATTTGTTTAGTAAGTGGATAATCATTGGAAAGGTAACAATGAGAAAAATAATACTCAGTGGGAGAGAGGTTGCTACCACATATATTTTCCTTGAAGGTAGTTACTACAAATAAAAAGGTACATTGCTAATGTGTACATCATCACCTTTCTTACGGGCTAAATCCATGGTTATTGGTGATGGTGATAGCTTTGCTAGATCCATAATAGGTTATTGAAGAAATTGATCATCATGATCCTGAGATGAAGAATGTAAGATATGTTCCTCACTCATTTTTAAAATTTGAAATTGTTCTAATATTTGATATGAGGAACACACATAAATAATTGAAGATATTGAGAGACATAGGTTAAACTCAGATTGAGCTCACTCTACATTTGAACAAAATTTAAATGATCGAGGGTCACCTAGAATTGTGATAACTTGATTTTTAAATTCAACCTTGAGATAATGATGAAGAGTAGAAGGAATGACCATCACTGTGTGAATCCAAGGAAATCTGAGAAGAAGATTAAAAGATGCAAGACAATGTACCACATAAGACAAAGTATCCAATATTCTAGGCCCAATTTTTATAGGAAGAGATATGATACCACAGGATTCTTAGGACTCATTGTTGAAAGACTTTATAATGATATCAGTTTTTTTTAATTCTTCCTATTTTAATCCAAATTTTTGAAAGAATTGATATGCACACAAATTGAGATAAGAACCATTATCAATCAAAATTTGCATGATAAAAGTATCCCCAATAAGTGCAGTGATTTAAAGTGAAGAATCTTCTTGTAAGTTTAAGGAAGGTTTATCATCATCTGAGAATGAGATATTATGTATCCCAAGAGAACCTACAACATCAACTATGACATTGATCAAAATATCGAAAGGGATTGATTGTTGTCTTAAAAACTCCACCAAGGCATCTATATGGTTGGGATAAGTTTGAAGGAGTTCTAAAACTGATATCTTTGTTGGAGTAATAGCCAACTACTTTTGAAGATCAAATAAAACTTTAGATTGTGGTCTCAATACAATAGGTGGAATCCCTATATCTAAAAAATTTCCTTGATTATTCTTCAAAACTAAACTGGGTTGTAATACATAATTATGCCCTTGTTGAGGATACTGAGTATGATCTTGTCTTCTTTTAGTTATCTCAACCATGCCAACCATACTACCATAAGAAGGAGGCTCATTCTGATGAACCACATGATTTGCTACCAATTGATTATGTTTTAGTAATGGATATTTAAACATCCTCATATTTTGATTGGTAGTCACATTTTGTTGGACATGTACTTGATTATTCACTACTTGAGAATTACCTAAGTCAATTCATCCTACATCAATCAGATCGTCAACCACATGTTTAAAATTCTTACAATAATTTGTCCAATGTCCTTCCACTCTATTATATGCACAATGTTGACCTACCTTATACCAATGACCTGTAGTATCTAGTTGTCTAATAGAAGGTAACTCAATTGCCTTAAATTCTAAAATTTATTTCAAAATTGCTTCCATAGACATATTAAGACCTGTAAAATTCCTTTGTGGAGGTTTATAAAATACTATTTTTTATAGGTTGATAGTAACATTGTTAACATACCTACTATCCATTCCACTATCACATCCTATGTGCTTATTCTTATGTTGATCCGTAGTAGGTTTTTCTTATTTAACCTTGAGTCGGCCTCTCCTGATGAGAGTCTATTCTATGTTTCTTGCTAAATCAATTACTTGATTAAAATATGAAATAATAGTAGTCTTTAATGCATAAGATAACTATTCTTGTAAATTACCAATAAATATCTCAAGCATATCCTTTGGAGGCAAAGTATATTTCAAACAACCAACTAAACTTCTCCAAAAAGCCAAACATTCTAAAAACATTTCTTCTTTATTTTGTTTTAAATTATACACATCTTTCATTGCCACTTATTTATCAATGTAAGCACTAAATTGTAGAACAAATAATTATATTGTCTCTTCAAAACTCTTTAAAGCATAATTAGGTAACCGATAGTACCACTCTAATGTCATGCCACAAAGACTTAGAAAATTTTTAAAGTAACAACATATCATCATAAATGAGATCATGGTAAGATGTTCTAAATATTCTTAAATTCTCTATTGGATATTTTATACCCTTATAGATAGGCAAAATTGGTATAGAAAAATGCTTAGGATAAGGTCTAGCAGCAACAATAGGATCCAATAGTTGATTACATATTTTCTTATAACTGTAAGTAAAACTTGAAGGTTAAATCATCTCAACTTTTGAAACCAACTCTTTCACCATATTTGCCAAATTTTGCACTTTTGGATTACCGTTATGCATTGTTCCTAGATTCACATATGTGTTTTGAGGAATCAATGCTTGGTTTATGTTGGAAGTATGGACATTATTGTTATATGTGGAACCTTGTGAAAATGGAAAACTAACATTGGGAAGAATGAAAGCAAAATATTTGATATTAGAATATTGAGGAAGAAATTAAAAACACTTTTGAGTAACACTACTAATTGGAGGAGCTTACATATTCCATCCAATGTTGGTGGTTGTAGTAGTATCAATAACTGAGTTCAACTTATCAATATGTACTGATTTAGGTAAAGGGTTTTCCTGGTTAAGCATAGTAGAGCTTATTGGAGGAGGTGGAGGAGTCTCATCTCTTTCGAGGTGATTTTCCCTTAGCTTTCTTAAAGCCCCTAATATGATCGAATGATGAAAAGACAAAGCTACCATTAGGTCCCTCATAAGGATAAAAACTCATATTAGTATACATGTTGCCTTGTTATTCTAGATCTATGTTAGAATCCTCTCTATTAATATGATCATCTTCCAAAGGAATATAATCAGATTCAAGATGCTTTGACTAAATTCTAAGGACATGAACCATTAGGAAAGTGAAAGGATAGAAGATAATGCTAACAATAGAAACAAAATGATTTTTAAATATATTTTTAAGACTCTCCAACCACACAAACAAATTTAATGATCTTTCTTACAGTTTTAAAATAAAAGGAGGTGTTCACATCAGGTTCACCAGAGATGTAGAGGAGGAAAATTACCCTATTGTGTACAATTTCTAAAATTTGGATTCGCAAGAGAGAGAAGCCTTTGGGATGAACCATGGGGTCTATGTTGTTCTCTACACTCAGTGCTAGGAGGAAGGGTTCACTAGGAATGGTTTTAAGGACTCGTTCTAAGTCCATAGGGATTTCAGGAATGATTTGATGTAGTAGATTCAAGAAAAACACCTATATTTAGTATTTCTATATCTATGGTATAAAAGATAAAGGATAATGTAGAATACAAAAATACAAGAGCCAACCCTTGTATGATTCTTTCTTTGAATGCTTTCTAACCTAGGGTTCTAAACAAACAACCTTTAAGCAAGGGTTCAAGAAGAAATGCACATATAGAATTTACCCTAAATGCATACTATATGTTGTTTATGTTTCAAATACCTAGAAATAATTAAATATATTTTAATATAATTAGACTCTAGGGTTTGCAACAGATATAAAATCACTCATTAAATAGCCTAAATACTAATCAAAATACTTAGCTTATCTGGTGATTTATCCTTTGCTTTTATCTATTTATCCAAAGCTATTAATAATCCTTGTTCCTCTAAGATAACTTGACAAACACTTGAAAATAGGATTAGTGTTAGGGGGCTTGCTTAGGCCACTGTATAACAATACTTGAAGGTGCAAAAATCATGCCCCATAGGTCCTTTTAGTTGACATTTGATAATTAAAAGCAAAAATTGACCTTCGGAGAAAAACAAGCATAATACAATATAACAAAGAAGAATGATGAAACCACAAAAATATAATATGCCACTATGCTCTAAATATAGTCTATAATTTAATGATGAAAACAGGAATAGTATATTACCCTTAGTTTTTGCTCAAACAAAATTGTGCCCCGTAATAGGCAGTTGCAATAATGCAAGGCGAAGTCGTGCCCCATAGTAGGTCAAGCACGATTTCACATAAAATTTGCAAAACCAAAAAATAAGTGTAGAAGCTCAATTACATCATTCAATAAATTCAAACATACATGCAAAAGAGTAAATTCACCTAGCAGAGAGTGCATAAGTAAAACATAAGGGTTTGAGATCTCCCAAGTGGTCAATCTCTCCTTAGGGATCCAACAACAATCCACCAAGAGCGAACAACAACAATTTGATGTAGAAGAAAATCAATAAAACTCCATGCTTCAAAGTTGCTTACAAAAGAAGAAGAAGAAGGATGCAGATTTAACAAAGCACTTTTCAAGAAATCAAATATTAGCAAGCAATAAATCATAAATCCTTAGAATGTTGATTATGTGAGCATGTATGAAATAGCGGATTTAAAAGTGAAAAGAGTGGGAAAACCAAGGAGGGCCAACGTATAATATTCCAACCCCTAAAAATTAGGATTTTGATGTGTCAAATACTAAAAGGGTGAAATCGCACCTCATCCGAGTTGACCATGATATAGCAATGTGAATTCGTGCCCCATCAAGGACCGAGCTTGATTTTACATATAGAGGAAAAAAAAGAAAAAATATGGGAAGGAGCCTTACCCTTGCCCTAGGCAAGTCTAAGGGGTCCCCTAAAGAGCTCAGGGAATATTACCCATTGAAGTGGGTCAATTTTCTGTGTCTACAAAAATAAAAGCACCATTATTAATAGATAAATATGGAAATATACAAATAGTTTCTGTCAACTAATAGTATTGGACTTATTATTTTAAAATATATCTAAATGATCATCAATCCTAAGTATGATGGGCTAGAATAGAGAATATTATATGACCTTAAAATATATAGAGAGGGTGATACCATATGTCTTCTCTTATGATGGGTAGAGATATAAATATAAGCACTTGAACATATAACAAGAGAAGAGGTAGATTAACTAAAAATATCAATTTGATCCTTTGGATATCAATTAAAGATTATATCCAATGTACTCAATTCACATTAAAACTTAAAGCATCAAAAGTAATAGTGAGAGAAAAATAGAGGGATCTTGACTTGTTAAGTGGTTGGCATGTAAAGGAAGAGTGCATTTATGCATTAAATTAGTAGGGATAAGAACATGGTTTATTTTTTTCATCTCTATGTCTGTCCTTTTTTTCAAGGATTCTAAGGAGTTGTAATCCTTCATCCATTCCATGTAGTGTATTTCTATCAAACATTCCAAGAAATATTTACCTATTCAAGATCAATTAGGAACTAGAGAGCATTTAGAAAGAATCATTAAATTTTACAATTAATTCTATTAGATAGAAGTCATATTAACCAATAAATATGTAGGATAAGGAAAAGGTCAAATATACCTTAACAAAATATATCCATCACTAATTGATTTTTTAATAGTTTTATAGTTGTACACCACCTATGTAAGGTAAATAGTTTTATAAAATTATTTTGATTTGACCCCTTTTGTGAAGGGGGTTTTGCACATTTTTAACAAATCCTCCTCAAGTCTTTGTGCCTTCTTTTTTATAAAAGTTAGGGGATTGATTCATTTTCATTAAGTAATAAGAGTAGGTAACAAAATTTAATATCTAATAATAAGAGTATATAAAAAATGATGTTATAGAATAAGGGATCTAATGATAAAACTACATAAGGAGGTTGTGCTTATAATAAATTCATATAAAGTTCTATCTCTATAGTTAATGGTAACAATACGTTTGAAATTTCAAAAACAACATAGCTCTTATAAATATTTTCACACTACGAGTAAAAATTAAAATTTCATGACATGAAGCATGCATATGAGGCCTCTTATTAGGTCTATATATAATATGTATGAAGTATGATCCATTCATCCAAATGCATCATTTTCCTCTTCCTATCATTAGAGAAGTATGAGTTAAAGGTAGAGGAGTAACCTAAAATATTAATTATTATTATAGTAATATAAAATTAAATAAAATATACTTATATAAGAATGGTGATCTCCCTCTTGATATACTACCTAATTATACATGTCATTATTATTTTAGGATAGATTTATATCAGATAAAAATATCATGAATGATTAGTTTTAGAAGTTCCTAATACCACACTTGATTAGGAGTAATAAGTTGTACATAAAGTTGAATCCTTATAGAATCTAGGTGCATTTTTTATTCCTTATAGGTGACAATTCATCCTAGATCTCCTTATTTTCATTAATATACTAGGATAAATATAGATTAGTTTAAAAGTTATTTAATTTCTATTTGTATAGATATAGGGTCTTGTAGTATTTATGTGTTATTGTTATTATCAATTAAGAAAAATTGACTAGAAAATACTTTTATAATTGACCATTAGCCTAGCTAGTTTTCCTATTTATTATTCTACTCATGTAATGAATTCCTTAATGATGATTTCTAGATAATGAAATGACTTTACAAAATATTATTTTAAGTGTTCATTGGCATTTACTTTAAAATATTTAATGATCCAATAGGACATGATCAATTTAAGAATTAATTTGACTAATTGATTGAAGATTACATGGCTATATATTAACTTAATTTATGTATGGGTGGTAACTATTGTAATTGCTTCCTTGATTTGATAGATTGATTGATAGTGATTATTTATTTTATGTATAATTTTGATAGATTGATGATGTCAATTCACTCTTCTTGTATGATTGACTATCCAAGTACTTGCCAAGAAGAGACCTAGGTTCAAACCTCGGGGGCACGCTGCCAGCTTTAGTAAAGGTAGTAGTCTGTGTTGAATCATTTGA
The DNA here is from genome assembly GCA_028583015.1 of Wollemia nobilis. NCBI lineage: Eukaryota > Viridiplantae > Streptophyta > Pinopsida > Araucariales > Araucariaceae > Wollemia > Wollemia nobilis. Next base: position 1,326,600 of record JAQPPZ010016508.1, on the reverse strand, counting down.
GTGTGTGTTAGACCGACGATGAAGTTACAAACTTTGAGCAACTAGTGGTTTCCATTTCACACCAGGTCAACAACAACAAGAAAAATAGGTTATTGGGAACTAGTGGTTTCCATTTCACTTTTAACCCTGCGCTTGCTAGTTACTAAGAATAGTGGTTGTAACCAACTCAACCAAAAAAATATATTTTATAACCACTCTTTTCTCCTTCAAGGTGACATAGTTGTATATAAAAGAGCTATAATTTAGTTTTGAATCAAAGTACATTTTTTACATAAAAGAAAGATATTCAAATTAAATTATCTCTAGATGTTATTCTTTGTTATAAATACATGATCACATACAAAACCCTATGAATAATGACCTTATAACTTTTCTTTACACCTCTATATTTCTATTCCTTCTTAGTATTTAATAAATAATTGTGATGGATTTAAATGTATTAAATTGAGGTTTTACTTTCTAATTTAAAAATATTATTATTCTATATTCTTTATATCTTCCTATAGAATATTCATAATGTGATTTTATCATATTTTATTACATTAATGTTGGATACCTAATGACTAATAAAATCCAAGGATTATAAGGAACTATGTTTATACAAAATGAACTTATAGAGAAGATTGGTCTATAAAAATAACTTTTGTATTTAAATATTCGCTTGTGAAAAACTCCTAAAATTTTATAAGGAATAAAATATTGTTCAACATAGTCTAGGGTAGAATTATTTTATGAAGATTGTGAGAATTGTGAAACATAAGAAGGTATTTTATCATGACTAATGATTATTTAAAAATGACTCTAATAAATTGAAATGTATAACTAGAAGTGTAAGTTAAGATCATAAAAATAGAAACATATCTATATGTATTTCAAATGTTAAAGGTTTAATATTGTAAGAAGTTATTATGAGGATGATATTACACCATATTTAATTATAGTTTATTAGTTAATAATATAGAAACTTAAGCAAAAGGATATTATTGTATGATAATACCAATTATAGGTAGTAATATAGATGTATCCATGAATACTATGATTATTTTATAAAATAGGAATAGTCTCATATATAATAGACTAAATTAGAGTCATAACAATTAATATAAAATATGAATAGTCAAGATCAATCAATCAAGCAACATATAAGTACAATATCAATAAAAAAAATTCACTCAATAAATCAAATGATCTAGATAGACATGGTGTATAAGTAAACTACTATACAATGAAAAAAAAGGGTGTTTTTATTAATGATCTTTGTAGGTCTCAATAAATTAAAGGATTCTCATAACTAATTAATATAAATTAATTAAATTTCATCTTCAAATGGATATCTAAAGTTCTTATTACCCAATTCCCAACTTTTAATGAGGAACATAACTAATTAATATATATAAATTAAATTGCATCTTCAAAGTGAGATCTAAATTTCTTATTACCCAATTCCCAAATTTTAAGGAGGAACATCTAAAGTTTTAATAAGTAGAGTGAACTGTAGATAGACAAATTATCCACCTTATTATAGTAGGTAAATATCAAGCAAAGGTTGACAAAGCAAATAGAAACACACGAGTAATCATCATGTTGAGAGTAACACAAGGAGTACAAGCATATATCTAGAATTCAATCATAGCTAAAGATGCATGAGAGGAACTAGCATAGTATTTAAAATAAAGAAAAAAAATCAAATTATCTCTATAGATCTTATTTCATTTCTTGAATATGAATAATGAAGAAAAGTTGGAATCTTTCTTGAATAAATTGTTGAACTACGAGCATCACTATAAGTTTTTGGACAAATGATAACTGATGGAACTCTTATTTAAATTATTTTAATCTCTCCCTTCTCAATGAAATGTATTTATGAGTACATAAAATATCACTAAACAAACACCAAGCTTTGAAAATCCAATGAACCTACTTCTGAAAGTAGAGGGATCACATTCAAAACAAGAAGAAGAACAAATACTTCTTATAAATGAAAATGGTATGTTGTCATTTAGAAGCATAATACATCCATAACATGTCCAATAGATAGATAATTCTCAAGGATATAAAAATAAAAGAAATAGTTCTCAAAGAAATACTTTTTTCACACACAAAAATATTGTGTGAAATATATGGTAGAAATCAACACATTGAAGGAATATTGGCATAATCTATTCAAAATAGATCTCCTTCATAAGAGATAAGAGATGAACCATCAACAAGATAAATAATCATTAGACAAGCAAAATCAAATTTGGAGAAAGGCATAATGAAATAATGCAGGTAAAGAGAACCAAGTTAAGGAAGAAGAATAACAAAAAGGTCATGACAATTAAAAAAACATGTGTTTATTGCACACACACAACTGAGATAGCATAATAATAGTTATATGACTCTAAAACAACTAAATAAATGACATGTTATAAAAATTAGATCCATCCAAATTGTTCCAATTATACAAGAAACAATGCAACTAAGCACATCAAGAGCCTCAATTATCATTACAATCTGGAGAGCTAACAAGTATACCTCAAGTAGCAAAGAACATAGCCAAGATACAAAGGAAATTAAGTTAAGCACAAACCATGGGATGAATAAGTCTAAGAAGAACAATACTCCAAGAATGAAGATAGGAAATTTAAATTAAATTTATTTTCCACTCATTTATGGAAGTATAAGAAAAAATATTTGCACATATTTTGAAAAGAATTTTGAAAGTTTGAAGCAACAATGACATAGATTTTAAAGATTGCCTATTATTACAACCCATAAAACAAGAGATCCGTACATCGTTATCAAAGCCTAAGATATCATAAGACATAATTAGTCCCGAAACGGAAATTATTGCTAATTATCACAAAAGCATTTTTTCTGAGATACAGTTGCCAAATTCTACATCTATTATACTTGCTCCAGTTATATCTTTAGCTTGACCCTCGTTAGGATTTAAAGTAATACTGTAACCCCGACTGCCTCCTCCTTTTTGAACGGGAGCATTGCGAAACTCTCGCTCAATATAGGGTGGATTCTCCGATCGCAACAGATATAACCGAAGATACATTAGGTCGCATTCTTTACAATTATTTGTGACTCGCAGAGTCCCATGTTTAGAATCAACCACTGTAATACCTTTTATTAAGACGTCATCTTTAATGCAATCACTTGACCCATCTGCATCCACAATTCATATATCATCTCAACTCAGCCTTAAAATGACACTTTCAAGTACAAAAGAAAGTTAGATTACTTAAATTTCAAACGATTCTTCGGTACGAAGTTAACTATAATAAAGGAAATCATTATCTGCTTCTACCTTACCTGATACATGGAAATGAGTCGAAGCAATGATAAACACGAGGAGAATTGAGAGTAGGTGCTTCATCGTTCCACCTTTGGTCTGAATTCCTCAGCAGCAGTAGAGCAATTATATAATTGCTATTCCCTAAAATAAGCATGACAATTTTTCGAATGATCTTCTATACTTGTGTTAACGGAATAATGGCTCTACTCCATTTTGCATTTTGCAGGAACAGGGATTAGCTAAGCAGCCTGCTTTGATATAGACTTTCCAACCTAGATTTTTGGAAGGAAAAAAATGTTCAGGAATGGAAAATTCCAACCTAGATTTTTGGAAGGAAAAAAATGTTCAGGAATGGAAAATTCCAACCTTATTGGCTTCTTGAGAAAGGGCAACAAAAAAATGGATATTCTGGACCACTTCTTTTTTTGAATGGTGGGGTATAAGGAAATTTCAGGTAAACCAACTCTCAAACTATCAGATAAATGCTTTTTCCTACATTTTCAAAGCGTAAATCTCTGGATATTCAGTGCGCAACTGAAAGGATGAGATCGTTTTGGATCGGCCCAATCTAGTCTTGCAGGATATTATTGGCAAGTCATAATGATAAATTTATTGGTAAGGTGTATTGACATATTCTTTTTCGTAAAGATCGAAAAAATTAGGTCACTGGATCGTATCCGGCAGGCCGGATATTGGTATCTTTTTGAGAATTGTATTTTCCATATCATCGTACGTGATAGTTTTATGTTTTGTGTGCTCGGGATAAAAATAAAAAAAATATAATTTTGCACCAGCCCGGAATCTAACCCCCTGATAGGGTACTATTCTACCACTACCACTAGACGCTTTCAAGAAAAAAATAATTTCCTGTTCAGAACGCTCGTCCATAGGTAGATAAAACTCACCTTCTGGTGGATGATATCGTTATAATTGTATAAATAACATAAGTATACAATGATCTTATAAATTAATATTTTGGTCCACGTAAATGTTATTGTATAACGATTTTTCGAGTAAATCATTTATACTTTCCATAGGATCTTAATATTATATTATAAACGATTTACTCGCAAAGTGAAAATATTAAATGAAAAGTAATATATTATAACGATTTGCGAGTAAATCATTTATACGCTCCATATGATCTTATACATTAATATTTTTTAAATATAATACATATAAACATGAAGGTTCAAGTGAATATTTAATTACATATTAAGGTTCGGAGGCCTTCATGTGCCTTTCTTTCTCAAGCCTTTTTTTGGCGGATAATTTTTGAACAATGATGTTTTAGAATTTTTTTTTTTTTTTTTTTTTTTTTGCAGCTACCAGGTCAATAGATAAAAGTTTGTATTCCAATGTTGATGGTTGTCTTCCTTGGCTGTCCAATGAAGAAGGAACAATGATATTTTAAAATTCATTTTTTTTTTTTTAATAATAATAATAATAATAAAAAAAAAAATAATAAAGGTTTATAATTTTATATTAAAATTTGTATTTTTTTGGTTGTTCATCAGTCTAAATATGTTATTGAATAAAGTTTGGTGGCTGAGAATATTTTGTAGGGTAAATATGATTTAATAAATAAATTTATTGGCATGAGACCATTTGTAAAGTTTATGACGTAATAAGTTATAAATTAACATTTTGGTCGACGTATATGTTATTGTATAACAACTTGCAAGTAAATTATTTATATGCTTCATATGATCTTAAAATAATATTGTATAACGATTTATTATAAATCTGTCCAGTTTTTATGGCCACCACAGTATTTGGCGTTGTCCACCCTGGAAGTCGCTACACAGATCTTCGTGCAGTCAGCCCCTATGACCACCATGCCACAATCATTTTAAACCTTTTACGCCGCTGAAAGCATCAGGAAAGGGAAAAGCGTTCAGTCCAGTGAGGCCCGAGATTTGAACCTTGGACCTCCGCCCCCCTTATGGGGTTTGGATGAACCAATTGGTCTACACCTCGGACCTATGATATTAATATTATATTGTATAAAATATTAATATTATACGTCCGCTTCCCTACTTCATTATCTCCTGGTTTTGTCTTTGTTCCTAGGTATTTCCCTGGCCCTTCTTTCTTGGCTTGTTGGTATTGCAAACGATCTCCTTAGGGTGGGTGGTCACTTTTCTATTTTTCTGCCTCTTTTTCAGCCTGATTGAGGGTTTCATTCTTATGCCTCTATTCTGGGACGTTCTTGGGACCTTTCCTAGGTTTTATGTGGTGCTTCAGGGATCCTTTTTCCCTGGTGCTCTCAGATATGTCCAGGTTTCTACTTGGAGCTAGGTCTCAGTGGTTCTCCAGATGTGGTGTATCACGAATTTTAGAGAAGGGCTTGACTCCATTTTGGTGCTTCTTAAGTAGGTTTTTGCAACATCCTTTTGGTTTGGGGGGACCACGTGCTTCTTTTCTATGGATCTCCTCTTCGGGTTCCTAGATTTGGTCTACTTGGCAGGTTCTCAGTGTATATTTTTTGGCTTTGGTATGGCCTCTACTTTACTTACTATTGAGATCCTATTGGTCTTCCTTTTCTAGTTCCTAAAAGTCATTCAGTGGTAGAGTTGGAGGTTATCTAGGGTTTTCCTGCTATATATTTTGGTTTTGGGAGGACCTATTCTTTTTGCCTACAACCTGTTAACCCTATGGCTCCTTTAATTCAGGTTCCATGGGACCTTCTCGTCCTTTTCCCATGGCTTACAATTTTGTCTTCATTGCTTCCTCTATTTCCTCTTGTTTCTACATGGATTAACCTCATATGCAAGAGGATTTCGTGGCCTGTGGAGATCCTCAATTTTGTTGCTCCTTTTTCTAGGTCTTGTGTGGGATGTTATTCTGGTCCTATTTTCCTACATTTTGACGTGTATCCCGACCCTCCCTGGGCAAGATGATCCTTCATGGTGGTTCGTCTACTCCATATGACTGTTTGGGGTGGTTTTCATGCTTAGCAGTTTTGTTTCCCTATTTTTCCTTGGCGGGATACCGGTTTCTGGTTTTTTCCCTGAGCAAGATTTTTCAAAATTGTTTTCTTCCTACATTGGTGGAAACTTTCAAATTTCCTATTGGGTGGTATTTTCAAATTTCCTATAGAGCGAGATTTTTAAATTTCCTGCTTTCAATAGAATTTTCAAAGTTTTCTTGTTTATATTTCCCTTGGACAAGATTCTCTATTATTCCTACTACGAGAAGGTTTTCATTGTACTTTTCCATTAGCCTTCCTTGTGGCCTTTGGTCCATGGACCTATTGTAAAAATATTTTGGGGCCCCTTTCAAAACCCACTTTAATGAAATTTTTACTTACCAAAAATAATTATTATATTGTATAAATGATTTAGTCACAAATTCGTTATAAACAAATTACTCGCAAAGTGAAAATATTAAATTAAAAGTAATATATTATAACAATTAGCGAGTAAATCATTTATACGCTCCATGTGATCTTATACATTAATATTTTTTAAATTTAATACATATAAATATGAAGTTGGATATTTAATTACAAATTAAAATAAAATTCATGCAAGGTTTGAAGGCCTTCCTTGTGCCTCCTTTTCTCAAACCTTTTTTTTTTGATACAGTGAGGGAAAAATAAAAAGCTAAAGATGAATTTTTGAACAATGATATTTTTAAATTCATTTTCTTTGTTGCAACTAAGAAGCATAGATAAAGGCTTTTATTTCAATGTTGAAGGTTGTCTTCTTTGGTTGTCCACCATCTAAAATATGTTATTGAATAAAGTTTGTTGGCTGAAAATATTTTGTAGAGTAAATATGATCTAATAAGTAAGTTTATTGACATGAGACCATCTCCAAGGTTTATGACCTCATGGATTCAAAAAAATGGGATCCTAAAGGGATATTTAAATATTCTTGATTATTAATGGATATTATATAGTGAGTTTTCACAAATAAATAATGACAAAGCTTTTGAATCAAGGAAGCGAAACTACAAAGCAACAAGTATTTTTTTTTGTGGAAAAAATCCTAGAAGGGATGCCACTTTTGGGTAAGACCCAAGGAGGTAGGGGTATCTCTTCCACCAAAAATTCTTGGGTCTTGCATTTGGTCTACCACCTTTGACACACGTAAGGAGCATGCCTAAAAAACAAAAAATATGAACACACAAACACACAATAAGCTAAAACAAATAAAGCATACTCCTTGAGTGTGTTTGCAAGAAAAAGTACAACCAAACACACACATAATAAGAATGGAAAAAATATGAACCACACAAAAAAAACACAAAAACAACATAACAAAACATAAACAAAAAAATTAAAAAATTAAAAGAAAGAGACAAAAATAAACAACACCAAACCACGAAACACATAGAAAAAACCACAAACCCAACATAACAAAACACTACCATAAAAAAAAAACAAAAAGATACAAATACACCATAAACAAAAAACCACATAATACAAAACACATGAAAAAACCACAAAAACAACATAATAAAACATAACCAAAATAAAACCACAAAAACAACATAATAAAACATAACCAAAATAAGACCACCACTCACAGTGGTCATGAAGGCCCCTCGCAGGCCCGCAGCTATTGCAACATCGCTTGGTGCCAAATGGCACCAGATGAACCGCATGGAGGCTTTGCATTACTCGTCGATCATGGACTGAGTTGACCCACCAGTTCATTGTTGACCCGAGTATTGACCCATTGAACAAAGTTGACCTGCTAGTTCACAGTTGACCCGAGCACTGAGTTGACTTGATGTTGACTGAAACACCAAATTTAATATCAAGAAATAACATAAATCTAACTCTAATTCTCCTGATGTGGTGGAAAGTATCTCCACAAGCTTTCTATCCAGTCCACCTCTACCACCATCAACCATTTGGAAACCGCCTATGTTGCACTTGGGAAAGGAATTGCTCAGCTCAAGGAATAACGTAAAGCTCTCAGCCTACTCTTTTTCTATGATATGTACGAAGAGGGCCCTAAATTTTATACTACCATTAAAATTTTAGATATCAAGGATAATGTCAAGGATGATAAAGTCATCGATATTGTGAAGGAAATATCTAAGGATGTGCTCAAGGATGTTGCCAAGGATGTTGATCTGGAGATCGTGGTTACCTCTCCTATGTAGACTGATGCACCAATCTAATATTCTAGCTTGTTTTGTCCCTCAGCTAGCTTTAATTTGGTTTTGTTTTGTGTTCTGACCCTTTTCATGGGTCTGTTTTCTGGTTTCCTTTCATATTGTTTCAGTGTGGATGCATTTTGTTCCTTTTCAACATCCTCTTTAGTCTTTCCTAAAGTTTCCTAATTTTTAGTTCCTTTTGCTTCTCTGTTGTACAAGGCATTGGGGTACCTTTCAAATGCCCCATTTTTTAATGCAAAATTATTAACTTACCAAAAAAAAAAACATAACCAAAATAAAAATAATAAGATGATCCAAATACACCACAAACAAAAACATGAAAAACAAATACAATAAAAACTAAGCCAAAGGATCTATTGATAAATCAAATAAAAAAGTAACACTAATAAATCAAAGCTTAAAAAATTACCAAAAATATTAGAAATTGCTTAGCAAAATACCCAAAGCTTCTAATATTGCAATCAAGAGAGTGAAGGATAACACCCATCCTATAAAACCTTAGGATTATGGCATCCTCATTCTTTTATTTATATCTTGCTTCATTCCAGTTGGGACTATAAGTGGTTAGTTAGAACCACGACACTACTTTTAAAATTGTATGGTATTTTTAAAGATCCATTTTGGTTGTAGTTTGAATCTGCCCTTTTGTTTTGCACTTGGATTGCTTTTCTACATTGTACTTGTTTTTTCATTTACTATTATTTCTCAACATCAAGGCAAGCTCTTTTACTGATTTCTCATCATGCAATCCTTCTTGTTCCCTCTCTTCATCAAACTGTGTTTCCATAATAATTGTTTCAATTTGATCATCCTGATCATCTGCTTTTTTATTTTCCATTTGACCATCCTCATCATTAGCTTGCTCATCCATGGAAATGATTTCAAAGGTATTAGGTAAAATTAATGTTTTCTCTTTTGTTGCTATTTTTTTCTTTGTGTTTTTTTTAGGGATTTGAAACCCTATCAAGTCCCCATACTCTTTTCTTATGTGGAAATTCCTTGGCTAGATGGCCATATTCATGATATATTCTGCATCTAAATGGAATATTTTCATAATCTACTACTTGCTCCCATATTTCTTCCTCGTATTGTAAAGTAATATTCTCTAGAAGTGGTTTGTCAAAATAAATAAAAACACAAATCCTTGCATAAATCATATGATCTAAGTGTTGGGTGCTATAAAAAATAATCATGAAAACTCCTAAATAATTTCCAATTTTTGTGAATATCTTTGGATGCCAATATTCTATTGGAATACCAAATAAATGGATCCAAACGGGTATAGTTGATGGCATTTCTTCCTCATATTTGAACTTGGTATGCTAGGGATTCATGAAGAGCCCTACCCTACCAAAAACCCATGGCCTCCCTTGAAAAATGTCCTCCCTATCTTCTTCAATAGCAAAAAAATAATAAAGTAACCATTAGGGTAAGTAAAAATTTGGAAATCACCTTTAGTGCTTCAGTTTTTTGCAACCCTTTACTTGAAGGTAGCAAGAGTCGATTGAAATACCATGAATCGATAAATTATACCTTTCCTCTCCATATTAACTATACCTTCCTGGATATTCATTATTTCCAATTTCACTAATGGAGATCCATTAGTTGCTTTCATGCAACCCATCTCTGTTTTCCTTGAATCGATCTTTGGCATTCTCGGTGGTTTCCTTGGTAATCATTGATTGTGTTTCCCTCCTGTTTGAGGTGGTCCTCCATGGATTTCTTCTTTAAAATTTATTTTTTGTTCAATGCATGTATCTTTGTTGAAACCCTCCATCCTAGAATATAAAAAATGAAGTTGCAAGAAATCGTAAACTTCCACCATAAACCCTAATGGACCTTCAAATATCTTTGATATAGCCACTTTCACCCTCAAAGGCAATTATACTAAAACTCAGTTTCCCCAATGTTGTCAACTCCTTCTCTTGTTCATCCAAAATCACATTTAGATGGTGGTAGCTATTGTTACTGCTTATTTTAGCTCCATCTTTGTTGTAGGAAACCCTAAATTTTTTAGCATTTTCAAGTAACAAGTTTTTTTGTGTATATTTAGAAACTATGAACTAATCCAAGAATGGAACTCACTGTAGTGACTATTTGTGTTCAATTATATGCTTTACCAAAGGAATATTGGTGCAAACTATTTTTTAGGCTCCCATCATCATATGTCTAGCTACTCCCAAATAACATCCCCATAAATTACTCAATATTTTATATTAAAATCAACTTCATGTAAGGTTTAGGGGCCCTCCCATTGTCCCATTCTCCCAAGTAGTTCTCTGTAGACACAATGAGAGAGAGACAACAAGCTAAGGATGAATATTTGAGTAGTGATACGTTAAATTTCATCTTCTCTACTACAACTAGGAAGACAATGGATAAAGGCTTCTTCTCTAGAGTTGAAGGTTGTCTTCCCTTAGCTATCCATAGTATAAACTTGTTATTAAAAAAATTTTTATGGCTAGAAATATTTTGTATAGGAGTAACCATGATCTAATATGTAATTTTACTAGCATGAGATGATCTTTAGGGTTTATAACTTTATGTATTCAAAAGAACTGAGAGCCTTTAGGGGATATTTCAATATTATTTATTAATAATGGATATTATTTAATGACATTTTCTTCATTAGTAGATAAGTACAAATATTTTGAATCAATGAAGAGAAGCTATGGAGAAATAAGTCTTTTTGTGTAATCTTAGAAGCTAGGATTTGATCCAGGAATGGAACCCAATGTAGTGGTTTTTTAAGTTTGATTATATGTTCTATCAATGGAATATTTGTGCAAACTAGTTTTTGAAATATTGGTTAATTTCTTACCACACTATTTGGGAGTAGCTAAATATATGATAATGTGACATTCACCCATTGGACCTACATTAAAATGGATCTTAATCGCTTACTATTAACTAAAATAGAAATAAATATAGGGGATTTAACTTGGATCTAATAAATAGACTATGAAGTGATCCCCTTTTGATGTAGGATTTGTCATAAGCATGGACATATTACTTGGTTGTGTTCCAATACTATTGTAAAGGAGCTCATCCCATTAAAGGCTAATTTCAATGATGACAATATGCCTGAGAAGAATATAAAATCTCAACCCAAAATCTCAAGCCTAAATACATCAAAATAGGGTTTTGACACACCCAAGAGAAAGAAAAAGTAAAAGAATAAGGTGGTAAAATCAAACTAGATACAAGAAATAAACCCAAACAGGTATAAAATAGTAATTATCCTAATGGACATGGATAATGAGATAACTATGATTGATAAAGCACGAGGGAATAAGTTTTTCTTTAAAAATGTAGTAGTCCAAAAAAGCATAATCCAACCAGTGTTTGAAACCAATATCTAACCCATTCCAAACCATTTTGCCATAACAACTTTAGAGAATATCAACCTTGTTATTGTATTGGTTGATAGGGATGTCTCAATGTCAAAAGAAATAAATATAGATGAAAGGCTACTCTTAGAATTTAAAAAGCATAGAAATATTTTAAAAAATCCCAAATCAAGAGTGTGGGATGAAAATCAAATAAGGTTCAGTTGGTAATTGAGTGTGACCAACTAGTAAAATATGGAAGAGTAAAGTAGATTGATACTTATTGGATTGTAGATTCTCAATGATTATACAATTATGGAATATTAAAGGCTTAAACAATAGGTCTCATCAAATTATTGTTCATAGTTTAATGAAAATTCATTATTTACATTTTATTCGTCTTCTAGAGATAAAATATTTAATATGAATGATGGATGGAATAGCCAAGAAACTATGGAGATAGACATGGCATATGACTATAACATCATATGGCTATAGCATAGCATATTGAGTTTATGTAATCCTTTGAAAAAAAAAAAAGTGATCATATTGTGGGAAGGGGGATTCTCATGTCTCTCTTCAAGAGTAAGAGTCTAGGTGAACTTTAGTTGATTTCAAATTTCTATGACTCCAAAACACTTGGGGATCAATAACTTCAATGGATAGTATTAAAAGCAAGTAGAATAGAAAATGAGGAGGTGAATTGGATAGTGGTTGGTGACTTCAATACTAAACTTTTAGCTAGGGATCAAGAAGGAACCATCTCATATTTATATTAGGGAGATAAATTTATGATATCTAGAGTAAATAAACTCAATTTGATTGATGTCCACTATGTAGGGCTTTTTCATACTTGGAAAATAAACAAGCAAGGTTGGAAAATAGGAAGGTAAAGCTTGATCGACTCTTGGTGTCTAAAGAGGATTTTTTGTGATGGTCACTCAACTAGAAATAATCAATCAAATCAAATTAGACCACTTTCCCATTCTCTTGGAGCAGGATATTAGCTATAAATATTTCTATAAACCATTTTTATTTGAGAATTTTTGGCTAAAAAAGATGAGATTAGGGATAAAATCCTATATTAGTGGGAGGACAGGTACCCTACCCATGGGAAAACACTATTTTTAGTCTTTAAATAACCCAAAAATATTAAATCTCAATTCAAAATCTAGAAAAGAAATAATAAACCAGGCTTCTAGATTTAGAGAGTTCCACTAGTTGCAAGGATGGAGGAGCTAGCCACACTCTTCTAGACTAAAATAAATATAAAATATTTGAAACAAAAATATTGGTTAGTAAAATAAGAGTTAGGGTATAGACAAATAGGAGGAAATCTATTGGAAACAAAAAGGTAAAAATTCTTATTTGCTATAGGGGGATCAAAATACTAAATTCTTCCATAATCTAGCCTTAGAAAGAAGACACTCCAACACACTGCCCAGACTAAAACACCTTCATGGTAATATGATGGAAACTATCCATGTATCCAACAAGCTACAAATTTTGTAATTTGAATTTTTTTCTCTACTTCTACCCATCCTAATATTGTATCACAATAAGAGATACTTAATTATATTCCATAGATTATAATATCTAGAAAATACTAGGTTCTTTTTGAAACTATGGATATGGAGGAGGTCAGACATAGGTTTAAACATGAGAACCTGTAAGTCCCCAGGCACTAATGGGTTACCAATTGAATTTTACAAGATTTTTGGGATGACATGGGGGAGGATGTAACTAGGGTAGTGGAATAATCTCATGCAATTAAAAGCATGTTATGGGCTATGAACCACACTTTACATAATTTGTTTCATAAAGTGGGAGGGGCTTCCAATATTGGATACTATTACTTGATTGTACTTTACAATATAGTGTACAATATCATTATGAGATGAATGGTTGAAAGGCTTAAGAAGGTACTAGATAGTATTATCTCTCTAGAGCAAGGAGGATTTGTAGAGGGCCAACAAATTCTTGATATAATAATCTTAGCATAAGAAACATTTCACTCATTGCATAAAAAAGGTGAAAGAGGCATGTTTATCAAATTACACATGTCTAAGGCCTATGATAGAGTCTCTTGACAGTTTCTAGATCTAGTGTTAGAGAAATTTGGTTTCTCTCATGACTAGAGAAAGTGGATCATGAGTTGTGTCTCTTCATCATTCTTCTTAGTAATAATTAATAGTATTCCCTTAGTTTTCTTTTAATATTCTAAGAAAATTTGGCAAGGAGATATTTTATCCCTATACCCATTTATTATTCTTGTTGAGGGATTGGTAACATTTATTTGAAGGATTAGATAACAATAAGTTGTCTCTAAAATGCAAGTAAGAGTGATGAATCTGACCCATTTACAATTTATGGATTATAGAGGGTTTCTTGAGGCAACCAATATCAAGGAGGTAAGAGTTCTCAAAGCTACCTTAAATATCTATCTAAAATCCACACTCTAGGAAGTGAATGTAATCGTGTCCAAGGTGGTGTTCCTTAATACTAAAAGGAGGATCCATGATCATATTTTAAACATCAGAGGTTTCTATTAGGGCTATCTATCGTTGGACTATCTAGAGATTCCACTGCATTATAAGAAGCTAAAGGTGAAATAATGGAAAACATGGATAGAAAAAAATTATGGGAAGTTTATTCATTGGATGCATCACTAGATTTATTTAAGAGGAAGAATGACTCTTCTTTAATCACTAATTCAAGCAATTTAAATTTATAAGTTTTCTATTCTTATGGCTCTAATTGAAATCCTAAGGGAGTTGGACTCATTCATGCAAAAATTCCTTTGGTATGACCCAAGGATGGGTAAGTAATGGGGTGTACTAAGTTGGGAAAAAAATTTCAATTCTAAAGAAAGTTTTAGATTACAAATTTAAAAGCAATATTGAATAACCAGGCTCTAGTAGGCAAGATTTTTTGGAGATGGATCTCTAATTATGAAGCATTGTTTAGAAAATGTATTACTATTAAGTATTTAGGTAACATTCCCCATGAGAAAGTACGTTATTCAACACTTTCTAATCAATATATCCTTGGCCACTCATAGGAATGCCAAGGATAGAAAGTGGTAATAGCAAGACTATTTTGGAAAGTGGGTAGAAGGAATAAAGCAAATTTTAAGATGAATTTTTGGGACTTATACCCCCCTTAATTTTAAATTTTTTAGAGCTATAACCCCTTCAGTAGATATTGGAGGCTATATGTTGGGTTGATACAAAATGTTATATACATATAAGGCATATTGGGACCTTCTCTCTTATGCAATTAAAGTACTGGGAAAAGTCACAAGTATTGACCTCACATAATTTGTTGTCACTTTTAGATAGAATATTAAAGCAACATTATCTTATAGGAAAGGAGGAAGAGAATAAGATAGCTTAGGGTCATGGTAATATAGACATTCATATAGTCTAGGATGGTTATAATGAATTGCTCCCACCCCCTCTAGTGTGGTTGGATGTTCCATAGGATAGAGTATGGTTGAAAAAGAGTTGACGAAAAATTAATTTAATTTCCTATAAGGTTATGCATTAGAGCTTCCTTACTTATGATAACTTACAAAAGAGTGTTTTTCAAGACCCCTATAAATGTATCACATGCAATAAATAGGAATAAATAATGGATCATTTCCTCTTCTAGTGTAACTTTAACATGAAGTTGTGCAGTATCATATGGGAGAGCAAGAAAACCAATAGGGAGAGAATGTTTCCGTGAGGTAGACTCATGTGGCTTGGAAAGCACCACCCCTAGGCTAGGAAAAATTCAACATTGATGGATCAACCAAGAATAACCCTAGGGTAGGGGACACTAGTTTGGTCAAAAGAGACTACAAGGGGAAGGTTCTTCATTGGGAATCACAAGGCCTAAGAGTAGCAACCAACAATGAATTAGAGACTTTGACAATTAAATAAGGCTCTCATAGTACTGTAAGAATGGAGTTTAAAAGGTCGTAGTGGAGTCTAACTCTCAAATTTTTATGGGGTTGCTAGATGAGATTAAGAATCTATGATCAAGTGCATGGTAGATCAAGAACATGATGAATCATATTAAAGTTATTTGGTTGTAGTTTGAGGATGTCATTCTAGTTTAAGTAGGAAAAGGGAAGAATGCAATGAATAATTTTTTGCCTAAAAAGAGAAATGAGCATTTTTTTGGATAATGATTGAAATTTGATCAAAATAAATATATTGAATATTGGATGGAGGTGAACAAAGAAGTTTTATTGCTAGCCAACAATTATTTAGGCAATGAAGTGTGGGAGTAGGGTAGATGTTTATGACGATTAGCCTTTGGTTTGGCATCATGTTGTTGCTTGTAATATTCTTAGTCCCAATTTGGGATAGCCCCAAAGTCATGGTAAGGGACATAAGTAAACTAGGGTCCTCTAGAATAGTATTAATAAAAATTGTAACCAGGATAGGAGTTTTTTCTCTTTGGATTCGTAAAGTAAAAATTGACTAACACCAATAAAGCAATATACCAAAGCAAATAACATAGTATTGCATGAAATGAAAGATCTTATTAATATGGAACTCAAGAAACTTGGATATCTAAATTATAAAATATATACCTCCAAATTTGGGGTTACAATAAAATTTATTTCTTCTGATACAATATTACAAATGAGAGGGTTTAAAACCCTTGTTAAAATGAATAATGGTGTATCTTGGTCGACTTCACTTCAAACAAGTTGTGGGTGGATTTTTATGTATCCCTACGAGACCACCCGAGATACAATAGTTGTTAATAAATATGTAACCTATAACCTACACATAGATCACAACATAAAAAATTTAGTAGCATATGCAAGGGATCCACTACGTGAGACCCTCTAAATAATCAAATCTACAAAAAACCTAGGTTTAATAATCATGAAATGCAAGTGAAGCATAGAAAATGTAAGTTATAGATAAATGATACTATTTACCTTATCAAAGATACCTAATTTATCTGATCCACGCTTCTACTCTTATGATCTGATTGCACATGCACACGCACGAGCGTTTGAGGGTTTAACGATGATAAATCGAAGACTGGAAAATACCTTGGAGTATTTTGGAAGGGCTGTGAATGCCTTGCAATATTCCTAGAACAATTAGTAGTGTTCAGGGAATTCTTGGAAGCATTTGGGAGTGATTGGGAGGGTTCTACAGAACCTATATATGGTTTGTAGAGGTTTTTGGTGACAGAAATAGAGAATGCAGTGGTGGCAAATGAGGAAGGTGCTAGGAAATGCTAGGGTTTGGGGATGAGGGACGCAATGGATTTGACTTTGTCTAACATTTGAATTAATTGACTGCTTAATCTTATTTCATAAAAGTGAATGATATTTTATAACTTACCTTCAACATATTAGGATTTTAATGACACCAATGGGAAATCAAGATTAAAACATGATGGATGGATAGGATTATAAATTTGGCATGTGACATGGATCAAGTTAGATGGATGACTGAGATTAAAATGTAGTGAGTGGTTGTGATTTATTCATATATATATATATATATATATATTATATTAAATATATAAATATAAATATATAAAATATTTATATTTATATATATAATATAAGTAAATATACATATATAAGTAAATAATGGACAATTGTGATTGGATGCTGCATGGAAGACAAGTGGTTAGGATTTGGTGTCTACAGATGCCCCTTTTTATATCATGTTGTGTGGAACACAATGCAGTACAAAAAAGAGACCTGATTTGGTGAAGCAAATTTTCTTTCCTTAGAGACAAAAACTATGGGTGTAGCTTACCCCCTCAATTGGTGAATGAGTGAAGAATGAATCTCATGAGGTAATTTATAGAATTGTGGATGACAATATGAATGTAAATGTATGTGTATGATGTATTATGTTTTGCCCCAATAGATGAAAGGGTTTTTGGTGATGTGGATGATATAAATGATGTAAATGAAGGTGAGTGACATAGATGATGATGCAATGATTGATTCTATTCTTGCCCCAATAGAAAAGAGGTTTTTGGAAATATGGATGATATGAATGATGTAAATTAATGTGATGAATGATTTTGCTTTTACCCCAATAGAAAAGGGGTTTTTTTATTTGGATAGTGCAATGGATGATGTAAATGGATATGCCAATGTTGAAATCAAGGTCAAGGTTGGTTGCCCCAAGTTTGGGGATGGTTCCATATTTTTGAGAATTTTCTCTTAGCACAATGTGTAGTGTTGGAGAGAAAACATATAGCCAACATTGGTGAACATGTGGTGGAGGCAATATGACCATATCTCTTCATGTGACCACACTTTTTAACCTAACTATTGGTTTGATGCAAGGGTAATTTGTAATAGAGTTCCACATTTTGCCTACAGAAGGGCTAATGATAGCTTTGGGTAAATGTTTTGTGAACATTGGTCACATTCACAAATGGATTGACCATATTGATTTGATGTCGAGTATGACACATAAGCATAAAATGAGCAAACATCCTTATGGATATCTATCCATCCTACTTAATTGCATGGATAACCGATTGTTGCAATCGCTAGGGATAATATAATAAACCACTATATACATGGTTCACTTGGATGATATGACTCATAAATGAATTATGTTTTTACCCCAACAAGAAAGTTTTTTTTGTCATTGTGGATTATAGAATACCTTTTCCTTGATAGGATAGGGTTGATTATGGATTTATTGATTGTGAATGCAAGGTAAAGGATGTAACTTTTAACAAAGGCTACAACCTTTTAAACCTTGCAAATGATCTGATGAAGTAGTTTTTTGGACTTATGGGGGAAGGTGTGATACCTTAATCACCCCAAATTGATTGATTATTTTTATTGGGAAAGGTGTAATTCCATGAAGATATCCAAGTGGAATTTTTTTTTTGAAATGATGGGGAAGGTATGATACCTTAAGCACCCCCAAAGTTGCTTGATAATTGTTTGATGTATGCAAATAAATGAATGACCATCATCATCTAATGATAATTTATAAACTATTTTAGACTCTTGCTTGACCAACTTTATCTTTGTTTATTAATAAAGGATACCAACATCTAATGGTGGGATATGAAGTGGAAGAATTCTATAGTGATGTGGCTATGGTATGGATGATGTGTTAGCTTATGGATGGCTGATCTAGAATTGTTTTATAGAGATTCAAACATCCTAGTGATTTCAAACAAACTCACTAAATTATATCTTATTTATCTAAGACCAAATGTGTGTCCAATAAAATATTCATTTACCAAATCATGAGTATGATGATGAATCAAGGTAATAAAGAACCAAGGTGTGTGCAAGTGAGTTCATTAGCCCATATTGAGTAAAGTGAGTTTAAAAATGTCATGGAGAAGACCAAAAATCTAGCTTGTCCTTATGTATAGCCATAGGTCTCTTCAAGAGAGATGTGTCACCACGCATGAGCATATTCCACTATTGGTCAAGCATCTATAGCCCCGGTGGAGGTTAGATCCATAGTCCAATGATTTGATCTCTAATATTTTGGAATTTTTACTACCTAACCATTTAGATGGAAATGTAGTTCTATCCTTACGACTTGAGGCTTTATGGTGTGTGATATGTAAAAGAGTTAGAGCTTTGGGGAACTGAATTCTCAACCACTCAAATCGATTCCTGATGAGAATTTTGCCCTATCCTTACTACTCATTCTTTAATTTGGAAGTGTTGATAGTGATGAATACCACTACTTTTTATTTTGGACTATGTGCATAATGGGACAAGCAAAGATGACTTTTTCACTTTGAGGTTTGACCCAATAATGGTGTTATCCCTTTTTAACACAATATGTTTTTAATGTGTAAAATGTGTTTTGTTTAAGAGTGTTAGAGTCAATCCTAGAACACAATATTTTATTTAGTGAAAATATGCCTTGGTCCTAGAGAAAACTTGACATGTATAGAAGGTTTCTTGAAACACTAGGAGTGGCTAAGAAACCAAAAACACATAGGTGTAATGAAATGATAGTGCAAATGGTAAATTGACTTGTGAATTGGTGTAATGAAATAGATGTGAACTTGGAAGTGCCCTTCATTAAGGCAAAAATATTTACTGGATCAATTATTGTCTAAATTTAACAAATAACCCCTAATATGGTGGATGAAATGCATTGAAATGACAATGAATGTGTTTGTGCAATGTGGATGTATGCAATGTGATGTGTGGTGTATTTTTGGTTTATTTTGTTTTTTTTTGTGTGTGGGGAAGGTGTGATACCTTAAGAATCCCCAACTTATGGTTGATGATATGGATGGTTGGGAAGGAGCATTACCTTGGGAATCCCCAATTTTGTTTGAATTGATACCAAGGTCTTTATTAGATGAGGTGATCAAACCATATATGAAAAAGGTCTTCCTATTAGTAAGATCTTGGATAGTGTCCTTAAATGGAAAACAATTATTAATGTCATGACCCATTTGCCTATGATAGGGGCAATACTGATCTTCCCTATACCACTTGGGTTTTAATCTGTTCGATCGAGAGGGGGTATGTCAGGTAAAAAATTAATTTTACCTCCCATAACTTTTGAAATAGGTTTGACATGGGATCGGCTAGAGAGGTATACTATAGAGCTAGCATTTTGAATTAGATGAATGAGGTGAACTAGGAATAGTGAGGCCCCACTTATCAATAATATCTTGGACCACCTCTTTAAATACATAGCAATTATTGATGTCATGCACCACTTGTCGATGATAAGGATACTATAGGTGTTTATTTTTTCTATATGGCCTATTGGGATTTCTTGGTTTTATTTTTGGCAAGGTAATTTCATTTACCTCATGCAATCTTTGGAAGATGGATGAGTAAGACTCTATAAGCAACGTGTAGTCGCAAGAGGTCTTCGTAGGATGATTGGTGTGTTTTTTCATAGGATGCTTGGCATAGGTAATGTAAACTGAGATGTGGATTTTAGAAATAGATGTTGCAACTGTTGAGGTTGTTGTGATGCATGCTGATGAGATTGATGATGACTCAACTGTAACTCAATGTTTGTAAGTCGAGCTAATTTTTTTTGAATAATTAGAGTGTGTTGGCAACTTAATTGTAGCTTGATATTAGCTAATCGATCCAATATTTGTTATAAATCCAATGGTGATGGCTACTGATGTTTTCGATGGGGTTTTTGGATGGATGTTCATGAAATTTACTGGCAATTGCTGAGTGGTGGAAGTGAACTAGGTGTACGTGATGGAAATAAATTTAGTATATGTGGATCAAAATTTCTTGACACATGAGCCTATATGGACAATGTGAATTGGGTTCGACCACACGTACATGTAGTTGGTTGTGATGAGGGTATGGGTGTAGGCATGGATTTTTTATTTTTGTAATTATGGGGAAGGTATGATACCTTAAGCACCCCAAAGTTGCTTGATGATTGTTTGATGTATGCAAATAAATGAATGACTATCATGTTCTAATGATCATTTGTAAACAGTTTTAGACTCTTGCTTGACCAACATTATCTTCGTTACTTAATCAGGGACACCAACATCTAATGGTGGGATATGAAGTGGAAAACTTTCATAGTGATGTGGCTATGGTATAGATGTTGTGTTAGATTATGGATGGATCATCTAAAATTGTTTTACATAGACTCAAAAATCCTAGTGATTTTGAACAAACTCATTAAATTCTATCATATTTCTCTAAGACCAAATGTGTGTGGAGGGAAATATTCATTTACCAAATCATGAGTATGGTGAGGACTCAAGGTAATCAAGAACCAAAGTGTGTGCAAGTGATTTCATTAACCCATATTGAGTAAAGTGATATGAAACCTATAATGGAGAAGATAAAAGAGCTAGATTGCCCTTATGTATGATCAAAGGTTTCTTCAAGAGATATGTGTTGCCACACACTAGCATACTCCACTGCCAGTCAAGCTTCTATAGCCTCGGTGGATGTCAGCTCCATAGTCTAATTATTTGATATCTAAGCTTTTGGTATTCATGCTACCTGACCATCTAGATGGAAATGTAGTTCTATCTTTATGACTTGAGGCTCTGTGGTGTGTGATATATAAAAGAGTTAGTGCTTTGGGGAACCATATTCTCAACCACTCGAATCGAGTCATGATGAGAATTTTATCCTATACTTATTACTACTTTTATTTGGAAGTGTTGATAGTGGTGATGACCACTATTTTTTATTTTGAACTATGTACATAATGGAACAAGCAAAGATGATTTTTTTGCTTTGAGGTTCGACCCAATAATGGTGTTATCCCTTTTTAACACAAGATATTTTTAATGTGTAAAATGTGTTTGGTTAAAGAGTGTTAGAATTAATACCAAAAATAAAAATAAAAATTAGTGAAAATTTGCCTTGGTCCTAGAGAAAAATCGGCATGTATTGGAGGTTGCTTGAAACACTAGAAGTGTTTGAGTGACCGAAAAAACCTAGGTGTAATGAAGTGATAGTGCAAATGGTAAATTGAATTTTGAATTGGTGTAATGAAATAGATGTGAAATTGGGGGTACCCTCGATTAAGGAAACAAAATTTATTGGATCAAAGATTGTCTAAACTTAACAAATAACCCCTAATATGGTAGATTAAATGCATCAAAATGGCAATAAATGTGTTTGTGCTATGTGGATATATGCAATGTGATGTGTGGTGTGTTATTTTTTTGTTTTATTTTTTTTTTGGGCAAGGTGTGATACCTTAAGCATCCCCGATTTATTTTATGGTTGATGATATGGATGGTTGGGAAGGAGTTTTACCTTTGGAATCCCTAATGTTTTTTGAATTGATACCAAGGTTTTGATTAGATGAGGTGAGCGGACCATCTATGAAAAAGGTCTTCCTATAAATAATATCTTGTACAATGTCCTAAAATGTAAAACAATTATTATTTTCATGACCCATTTTCTTGTGACAGGGGTAATAATGATCTTCCCTATACCACTTGGGTTTTAATTTGTTTGGATCGAGAGGAGGTATGTCAGGTAAAAAAATTATTTTTTCTTCCTATAACTTTTGAAATATGATCGACATGGGCTCGAAAAAAGGGATATAAGATAGAGCTAACATTTTGAATGATATGAATGAGGTAAACCAGGAATGGTGATGGCCCCCTTGCTGATAATATCTTGGACGACCTCTTTAAATATGTAGCAATTATTGATGACATGGCCAACCTATCGATGGTAGGGATAGTATAGGTATTTATTTTTCCTAAATGAACTATTGGGGTTTGTTGGTTTTATTATTGGCAAGGTAATTTCATTTACCTCATGCAATATTTGGAATATGGATGAGTAAGACTTTGGAAGAAACATGTAGTTGTGATAGGTCTTTATAGGATGCTTGTTGTGTTTATTCGATTGTGGTTGATTTTAATTTTATGGCATAGGTAGTGTAACCTAAGATGTGGATTTTAGAAATGGATGTTGCAACTATTGATATTGTTGTGATGGATACTGATGAGATTGATGATGACTCAACTGTAACTCAATATTTGTAATTTGAGCTAAAATTTATTGAATAATTGGAGTGTATTGGCAACTTAATGTAGATTGATGTTAGCTAATCGATCCAATATTTGTTGTAAATCTAGTGGTGATGGCTACTAATGTTATTGAGGGGGTTTTTGGATGGATGTTGATGAAATTTGTTGGCAATTGATGAGTGGTAGAAGTGAACTAGGTTTAGGTGATGGTAAGCTATTCATTAGATGCGGATCAAAATTCCTTGACACATGAGCCTATATGGATGGTGTGAATTTGATTTGACCACACGTACATGTAGCCGATTGTGATGAGGGTGTGGATGTGGGTATGGAGATTTGATGTAGGGTAGTAATGGGGAGCTATTAAATAATATGAGCTTTTGATGAAGAGGTGGTGTGGTGTGATGTGGAGGGAGTTGATGTGGAAACATAGGGCTCATAGGTGGCTTGTAGCTCGGATATTGAGGATGATGTATGGTGAAATGGTATCTAGAAGTATGTTAAATAAACTTGTGAGACATTCCATTTGTTCAAATATGTAAATATTATGATGAGGTAGATTACTATACTGGTCCAAAGTATCTCCTCCCAATGTATGAGGAAAGGTTCTGCGCATAGAAGCATATTGATATTCAATCTAAAAGCATGAGTGAATTAATGTGCTAATGTGCTCTCTAGGGTCCTTAGTCCCCTTAAATTTATCAAATTTTGGTATTGTGAAGTCTACTATATATGGGGGTAATGGCACCAAAAAATGAATAGGTCAATTGACTAGTTTCTCAAGGTAGTCTTCTAGTACATCATACCAGGAGTATGTAAAATCAAGCTATCAATTTATTGTTGCATTGCTCATATTTTAGGGTCTTTTCCATGTGTGTAGAAGCATTTAATTATTTTATTATTATGCTAAGGTGATGCATGTGGAGTGGTGAATTGTTGATATGAAATGTAAATTTGATGGCCAGATGGATTGAAGGGTACTTGATGATGTGGGGCATATTGTTGAACTTGGTTGTGGAGTGATTGTTGTTGATGGAGTGAGGATGAGGTTTGAGAAATGTGAATGTGTTGGGTTGTGGAAGTGGGGATGATATGGGTGAATGGAGGTGTGGGTATAACAACCTGATAAGATGGTGATACCCAGGATAATTCAAGTGTGAAGTAGGTTTGTTGGCTTGGAATGGAATGTGGTTTGAAATTTGCTATCTATGTTTGCTATTGGGAATAAGAACGAGCATATTTCTACCCATGAGCAATTGATTAAGGTGCTACCACATTTTTTGTATAGAAATTTTTAAAGGATATGGTGTGGTTGTGATGGAGGTGGATGTGGGTGAGGTGTAGGTTTTTATAATGTTGGTGGATGCTTATGGAGGGTAATTTGCAAAAGGAATTACAATAGAATGAGGAGTAGTGGATGGAATGGTAGATGAAATGTGTGAAGCTGCATTGGTATGTGCTTTGCAAAGTAGATTGGTATAGGTAGTGGCATAAGTATATGAGATGAAGGTGATTTGGCTATGTTGTGGTGGATACATGTGATGTGAAGGTGTGGATGATGTCTCAAAAAGAGGATTGATGTAGACTTGATTGAAGCTATTGGGATGTGGATAGGTAAGTTCCTGCTAAGAATGAGGAACTTGAATGTGTGGGATGCTAAGTTATTCTAAGACTGGATTAGTTGGTTTTAAATAAGCTCTAATTTTGTCCATGTCTATGTAGGTAGTGCAATGGCCGATTGGTGTAGAACGCTCATTTTTTGGTATGGAGGTGTGAATGGTTTTATGCATCACATCTACATTTGAAATGAACACAGTATGAGAAGTTCTAATAGGTAAGTCAACATAGCTTGTCTATATCAATGTAGACACCTAAAAGTTAAACATAGCTACTTCTGTGTACTTGTAGATCCTTTTGGACACTTGTAGGTTTACATAGGTAATCCTAGATACCCCTAGGCTATCGTAGACCAATGTAGAATATTTTAGATCCTCCTAGACATGCATAGACTTTTTTATACATGTGTAGACATGCATAGGCTAGCATAGATTGCTCTAGATTATCATAGCATTGCGAAGACTTTCACACACCACTTCACTAGTTTTTAGGTCCAAGACCTTAGTAAACTATCTAAATCAGATCATGAATACCTTCCACACATTGGAAAACCATCCATTAGCCTCATAAGGAGATACAAGACTTCTTCATGCTTAATTGAGGTCTCATAGGGCTATTAATTGGCAAAAGTATTAATTGAGTCAATTGTTAAATCTAATTTTAAAGTGACTTCACTTAAGTTCGCTTTTAGGGCTAAAATTAATTAGGTCCTTAAACCCTAATTAGTCCTAATTATTCCCTCACATATGTGTGTGCACTAGGTTAGTTAGGATATTTCTTAGAAAACCCTAACCTAACCCTAATATAACCCTAGAGTTAACTAATCCTAGTTAACCTTAATCTCTCCTCACACATGTGTGAGGATCAGATATTTCCTAAGGGAATGTAAGTAAGCCACCTCATAAACCCTAAGCTAACCTCCATGAGACTTCACCCTAGGTTATAGTTCTCCTAACTAACCCCCCTACACCTTAGGTTTTCTTATAAATAGTGGGCCTAAACCCTCATTCTAAATCTCTCTCCACTTATGTCCAAATCATAGAAACTCTGCCAAAATGTATACAAAAGCATGGAAACAACAATCTGAACCTGAACAGCAATAATATAGCACCTAAGGATCATGTCCACCAAAGGATATCCAGCAAAGAACACTCACAGCTAAATTTGACCCTCGATATGTGAATACGACACAAGTTTACCCCTTGGCTTGCGAGTTGGACCTACAGGATCCAAATCACCCCAAATATTGGAGGTAAGCTTCATTTGGTGTTTTTATAAGGTTTTGCATCATTTACTTCAATTTTTATCATGTTTTATGAGTCAATTTGTCTTTATTACTATTGGTCCTGATTGAGGCAAGCCCCCAAACCTACTAACACCCTTTTGCAGACCTAGCACATGAGAAAGGAGGGAAACAACATCAAATACAAACTCGTAGTGGTACACATTATACACAAAGCCCATATACACTAAGGAACCCAAGAGAAGGCATCAAGTCTATTGTAATATTCATGAAAAGGAATAAAAGGAGAATTCCTCCATTTGTAACACAAGTAATCTTATCATGAATAAAATACATATTTCTAAATGACTTGTGTTTATAACTTGTTATTAGATCAAATTCTCTCTTTTTCCCATTTCATTCTAGCACACTCGGTGGGACTCCCACAACGGATTATGCTAGAGTAGTTTACAATAAATATAATCCACTATTTCTATGTTTTTTAGGTACAAAATTTGAGTGATACAGAGACTATTGAAGCCCTAGAAACCCCCTCAAACCATAAAAAGAGGGATTTTAGGCCTCTAAATATGATTCACCCCCCAGCCTATGAATTCAGATTCAGTTCACCCCCTGGCCTACGAATTGACCCTACAAGCCTCAAAAACCCCTAAAATTATAGGGGTGAGCAGTAGAGGAGTCAACCAGACCATTTGTAGCATTAGAGTCTAGGTATTCCACAAATTTATTTTTGTTTTGTAATTTATGGGTGCAAAATAATTTACTAATTAAAGCATCAATACAGTTGGTAAATTTCACTTTTATTGCATACCCATCACGTTAGGAAATTCACCTTAGTTGCAAAAACCTGTACAAAACTAGCAAGTCTAATTTTGTAAAATTTTATGTAGAATAAGCTTTTCATTGCTCCTTTTCTCCATAGCATACATTTCCATTACAAAAATATTTTAGACTCTTAATTTTAAATCCCATATTTAGGATCAAGTTTTCGTAAGTGCTCCTTGCACACTTTTCTTAAAGAAATTTTAGATATCATTTTCTTGTACAAAATTCAAAGTTGAATCTATTCCATGCTTTTGAAAATCAAGGTTCCCAAATCTTCTCCTCTTTATTCATTCAAAGAAAATTGTTAATTTCTTATTGTACATATAAATCTCATATTTCTCTTATTTATATTGCATTAGGGTTTTTCACATTTGCCTCTCAGATCCTTCGGGTAAAGCACTCTTGTTGCATTTCTTTGTACATGTTTAATGTAATATTGACTATTTATCCTTATATAAATCCATGTTACATCTTTTCCATGTGCTAGAACCTAGGGTTCCATAAACCCCTACTCACACACTGTAACAACCCCAGTTGTCACTACTCAATCACTCAATTTTTTTTTTTTATATTCATATATATTTCATAAATAAAGGAACATAATCATGACCTAATATAAACTCATCCCATTTGGATTAAATTTTATCAAGGCATATAGCATCAAGAGCTATTTAGACTTTATCAGAGTCTCTTAAAGTAGAAGTGATCAACTTCTACGAAACCCTCACATCCCACTGGTGTGAGAACATTGGCCAAGCGTTAGGTTCCATCCCACATAAATAGGGAAATCACCAATAAATATATTGTCCACCAAGATTAGTACGTAGGTGAATGCCTTAAAAATGGAGAACCACACCAATGAAAAATCATCATAAATGAAATAACCACACCAATGGTTATTCATAGATATTAGATCCAATCCTCATCTCTTTGATGGGTTCTATAGGAAATCATATCACTATTCGTGATTACACGCATAGAATCCATGGAATACCATCTTAAGCAAGATTATGTAACTTTAACCTCTTAAGAATTATTGGTCCATTCTTACATTTAGATATCTGGTTTTCTATACATAAGAGTCATTTAAATATAGTATTTTTCATCATGGAAGTACCCCTCCTCATGCACACTTAATTCCTTAGTTAAAATATAAGGTTTGCCTTGATTTACAAATCATGACCGATTTGCCTTTTATGGTAAAATCCATTACACCATAACCTTAGGTTTTGAATAACACATGAGAGATCTATTTAAGAAAGAATTACATTCCATTATGAATGGCTTTATGATTATCCAATTTAATCCGAAAAATAAATGGCACATTAGCATAAAATTAAATCATCATCATCCTATAAATTTAATAATACATTATTAGCAACATAAATGGAATCTGCTGAGTAAATAGTATTCAATGTAAACATTGCAGTAATATAGAAACATGCATAATTATCCCTTTTAAACATTTAGCCATTTCATCCACATATATCATTTTATTTAAAGCAATAGGAACAAGAAATAACACATCAAACCACAAATAGAGTGACACAATGTTTTATCCTGGGAAAACCTGATGAGAAAAACCTAGCCTCCAAAATATGTTCTTCCTCATATTCATAAACTTGAGATGTAAAATATTACAAACAAATAAGGGCATATATGGATCCCTTTTAATCAATATACGAATCAGGGGATACACTATTCATTTATAAGTTTTCATGATGAAATTAAGGAATTCCCAAATTTGTTTCTCTAAGTCATCGTTGTGACAAGAAGGTACTTTTCATACCCATAAGGAAATCCAACTATTCCTTTAATTTTCATGATGTAAATAAAGAATCCATTGATTCCTTTCTCTAAACCATCTTAATAATCTTATAATATCTCACATATTTTTATGATAATAATTGGAGCTATATTTTGGAGAAGTCTTAGCGACATTAGAGGGAGTTCCATAATTTTCCTCAAGAATGAATTCCAAATTCATTCTTCATAATCGATTTGCGATCGATCCCTCATTTCATGAATTAAAGTCCCATACCCTTAATTCATGAAATTGACTATCTTTATAGTCTAATGTAGTGTATCTATGTATTACATGGTTGTCTCTTAGACAAACCATGTTAAAAAATCTTCCTCCCTATTAAATTTACTTAAAATCCCTTTGATCTAAAGTTTATATTAATCTCATATGTATATTTCATATATACCAATTGGGTACTAATCCCTAATTTAATCTTCCCACAACTTATACTAAAGTCAATATTAAGACTTTAAATATTGATTCTTTAATCTAAGTTACACTGTAAGTAGACTTCTTCCCAAGACAACTTCCTTTCCTCTAATGTTAGGTTTTCCTTATTGTTTAGAGAAATACCTTTTAGAGAATGAGTTTGGATAATATAAAGCATTACTATCCTATAACTATTTCCCTTCAACTATACACAAACCAATTGAAGTCTAATTACATGCAACACAATTCATCAGTTCCCTTGACCCTCGTTAGTCCATTTTACTTACCTTTCAACTTATCCAACCAAGGATAATTTCAATAGTTAAGCCATATTAATTTAATCAAACAAATTTAATTCCAATAATTGTGGTGTCATCAACACCTCACCACAAAACAATAATATAATGATTATTTTAATAGTGTATCCCCATATTATCCTTGGTAAGGAAGTCTATAATACTTATCTTCAAATATAAATAGTACCACCATTGTCTCTACTCCCTCGTCCACATAGTTGTAGTTTAGACCATTTACAGATATTTCCTCTGTCATTACAAATTAACCTAAATGTACATATTGTTCCTTATGGTCGCTAGGCAACTATAATCATTCAAACAAATTTTGTGGTCCATCAATCACTTTCTAAGCAAAACAATCCTTTCTATGGTAAAAGAGGATTAATTTACACACATAATAACCAAATATGTGGTCAAAAATCATTGATTTTCCTCAAGTTACTCAAATACGAACATATGGCAGGAGTAAGTGGTCCCATGGTTGCAAGGCCATTGTCAACATTTCTTACCATAGAGGGTTTGGAAATGGTTAGGGCCCAACCAAATGATGAGCTTGCTTGGCTATTATACAATATGTGCCTAAACATTATGAAGTGCACCAAGACTATTGTGAGACCCATGTGGGATTAAATTTCCCAAACATGAGTGTTACCAACACGTGTTCACGATGGTTTCATCGATAGTGCCAAGTGTCCAACATCTTTGACATGGCATGATGACATTCTTTATAGGAAATTCAGGACTATGTTTATCTCCTCCACCCATCGATATTGGTTTCAAGCATGGTGTAGATGCATCCATCTGTAAGAAATGAGCTTATGTATTGAGGTCTTAATTCTCCATGGTGGGTGACCTTGGGCGCCTTAGATATATTTTCACTCTTGATAGTTCCTACAAAACAAAGGTCTCATGACACAACTAAATTTTTAGACTGAGCTAAAGTATCCATAGGGTAGTAAACCTTTGCTATAGCATATGGTATTAATATACCATATATCAGTGAACAACGATCAAACCATACAGTGATAATAATACATTGATCCAC
This sequence comes from Wollemia nobilis, assembly GCA_028583015.1. NCBI lineage: Eukaryota > Viridiplantae > Streptophyta > Pinopsida > Araucariales > Araucariaceae > Wollemia > Wollemia nobilis. The sequence continues at coordinate 1,296,112 of JAQPPZ010016508.1, read as the reverse complement.
CATTGTGAATTATGGGAAGAACGCTCTAGTTATTGGGTAAGGGGAGGGCAACACTTCTAAAGTAGATAGCCATGAATTCAAGGTTTGGGAGTGTCTCACAGTTTCTCGGAGAGCATAGGTAGAGAATGTGATGACATTTTCTATTCAAATTGGGTAAGATATTATATCTTGCAAATCCTAAAAATCCCCTTTTATGCTTGTACCTTATTTGGCCTTCTTCCTCAATTCGACAAACGGGTACAGTTCTTAGAATCATATGAATAGGTGAATTTCAAGTCTGGACGTAGTCAAATTCCTATAGCATATTGGAGTAGGCATGAGTTTTCCCCTATGCATTTTCATAGGTGGTCCATTGGTAATTAGACTCTTGGCCTCAAAGGTCCCAAAAATAACATAGCCCACTACAATATTTAATTAAATTCAAAAGGTAGCAATTTCTTTAGTCATTACATCAAAAAAAATCGGTGAGCGGATGATTAAAGCACATATGTTATGATAGAGACTATACTCTTAGCAAATATTCTGAAACATAGTTAGGATAAAACATAATATTGTAATCAGTTAAACCTTCAGACCTGGTATATATGATAATAATAATATTGAAGGTAGTTTTAGGATGACCCGATCTCAACAGGGTTAACAAAGTATATCTTACTAGATAATTAGTTCGTTTCAAATAGCATATAGAGTATAGACCAAGTTCAAGGTATGAAGAGTACCCAAATTTTTATTTTAAACAAGAAGCTCTAGCCCATCCTACTAAACACATCAATGGGTGACTCTTTCAAAGTTTTTATGATGTGAGAAGTTGTGCCTACACAGATCGCGTCTTGATACTAATTAACCAGTGAATTTATTCTTCCTGAGAAGTCTACGGCATTGAGACTTAAAATCAAAATAGATCCTTGTAAATTAATGGGATTTGATCCACAAAGCAAATACAATCGCATTGTAGTTATGGATAGTAAATATCTTCGAAATGAATAATCATCCTTCTATCAAATAAATTTAATCTTAAATGCTTAAGCTATCATTCAAAATATTAGGAATTAACTAAAAAATGGAGTGAGAAATTCCCCAACCTCATAATATTCTCGACAGGCTTGGGATCCTTCCACCTTCTCCTCTTTGCTTGAATCCTTGCTTGTCTCCTTCCTTGTCTTCCATTCATGGTCTCCTTCAATTAGGAAAATATTTCAAACCTTCTAGAATCATTCTTTTTCTACAACTAGAATATCTCTCGAGCCTTCTGGTTTCTGGTCCACCCAAGGTAGAGATCATACTCCTTAGACCTCATGACTTCCTACCTCTCCTCCTTCATCTAGTACCCTCTATTTATAGGTCACTTCTCCACTAATGGCTATATTACTATAGTATTAAAATATTCCTTGGCCAAATAAAATATAATATGCCATGTGAAGAATAATTATTAAAGGTAAGAGGGTTCACGTGAGGATAAGGTGGGTGGTCCTAATTTTTTTATGCCCACATGCTGCCACCTTCCTCCTAATTAAATATAGAGAGGATAATCTTTCTTTTCCTTCTTCAAATCAAATTATGCCATGAGGAAGATTAGGATAGACCTTCAATATTAAATAATACTAGTGCCTAATTTTTTCCAATAAAAATTGGACATCTAATTGCATCATAGATCCAATGCACTTAACCTAATCTACATGCTTAATTATATTTACATCATCTTTCATCATATCCCCTTCAAATTCCTTAATTTGGAATTTTATAAATTTCCTTAGGGTTTATAACCCCTTTTAGTTGAGCATTAATAGATCCCATGATCAATTAATTTTTCTTTGATAAGGTTCATGGGGAATGGGTCGTGACATATACCCCCCTTAGATTAAACAAAGTCCTCTATTTTTGGGCATCTACTTTACAAAAACATATTTTTCTAGAAAAATCTAGTATTTATCTTGTTGTTTTACAATCTAAATTATTAGATTCTTTCATTTAGCACCTTAATCTTGGTGGAAAGTTTCATCTTCCATCCATGAGAGTTCTTGGACCTACAAAAATGTAAAATATTAGCGGTACCATGTCCTTATAAATATATAAAATCAAAAAGTATTGAAAACATCATCCAAATATAATCTCATCATAAAGATTATGGTTTTAAACCATCTTTTACTACTCCACTACTGAATTTAAAACATTGCAATAATAGAATTTGCAAAATGATGTTATAGAGTTATCATGAAATTATGCATTTGTACCTTATTAGACATAAAAAGTGTTATTAATTTTATCAAGACTCCCACCAAGGAGTATCACAGTATAATTTGGTTAACCTCTACCATAAATTAACCTGATAAAATTAAGTGTTAACAAAGGCACATCATAATTTTAGAATATCAATTTAGGATATTCACATATATCCTAATATGCATTTTTACAACTTGCTTTTCAATACCAGAGCATCCACCCAGATGTTTCCTGGTTATATTATTTTTGGAGAAGTCCCATACCTTCTTCAATAATGAATACCAATCCGTTTTTCAAATTCATTTAGTGTTATTTTAATTCAATTAGTTTACTTTTCATGTTTATGGATACAACCACAATCTATAAGTCACAAACATTAATAAACTATTCTGAGTTTACAGTTAAATATTTAAACTAGTTAAGTTCACACAGTATTTCATTCCTACAACATAAATATATAATTCAAATGATTTCTAATTACAATTTACAAAATCCCTTGGCATACATACTACATAGAATAATCCATTAGTTACTTTTACACAAAATCATAGAAATACTAACAAAGTATATAATCCAATGTTTATTGATTATATGTTTGCTAAATTTAGTCAAACATAATATACATTTTACATTAATTCCCGTAGAGAAGTGGTTCGAGTTCTAACTCGCCTAGTAATACTCCTACGTCCATGAGGTATATTAATTGTGAACATGTTGAAGCGTGAAGATAAATAGGTAGTTTTAAATTCATCCCTTGCCTATATATGTAGTGAATTCTCAGTCTAAATGGTTATTGTGGGTCCTCCACTATTCCTTTGATTTAGTTCTTGTTGGAGTACATCTCGTTTGGCTGTAGCAATATCTCTTTCTGACTCTAATTGTCAAATTTTCTGCCTCAAGGACTCTAACTTGGAATAGACATTATCATTCTCTTGATAGCTTGAATGTCCTTCTGCTGCACCTTGTTTTTGGTGCTCTTCTCCTTCCAAAATTCCCTCATCTTGTCCTTGCTAAGTGGACCGCCACTGGTCATATTCAGATGTGGTACCCGCATCATCGACATCAGGAATATCTATAACTTCATTAATTTATAATTTTAATGGTTCCATAAGTGGTGGTAAAAGATTTTTCCTCCCTATCCTTGGATAAATCATAGGAGGATCTGATATTCCTTGTCTAATCCCAAATTGTTGCAGTACTCAAGTATATTGAAAATAATCGTATTATGTGCTTATTCACCCTACCATCCACCTTACATGTCACACATGATGTAGATGAAAACTATCTTATGCCCATATTGGACCTAGCCTCCACGGTCTCTAGATCACATCTTGGGGATTCAAATTTTTCCATATAGAGCGATACAACTCCTAATTACTTTCCCATGGTCTTTTTAGTCACATATCTTTCTCCCTTTGCCATTTTAATACATAAGTGGCTTATGGATCTATAAAATTATGGATATCATAAGGTAGACCTTGAGGTATCCTTATAGCTATATGTTTTCATTCCCATATAAGTTACAGCTTAACCCTGATTGTTTTGATGCTTGTCCCTCAAACAACTCCCTATATGTTTGGGCTAATAGAGTTGGTGCCCAAGCAAACACAACTGAATACTCTATCAAGTCCTATACTATACCTAGCATATTCCAAGAAAACATTACACCCATTGTATCGGGTAGAATAATATTTGATATTAGTGCCATCACCATGGCTTTTCTAGATGATATTATGCCATACATAAAAAGTAATTCATACAAAATGCAACCCTTAACAATATTCACATATTTCCACTTAGATTTGAATACTCTCTCTAGAATATACCCCTTTTTTGAATTATCAATGGTTGTTATTGCACATCCCTCGACTGGCAGTCGATAGATTCTATACACATCCTCTAGAGTAACAGTTATTTCTCTAGTAGGTAGCTAAAAATTTCCCTAATTTGGATCCCATATTTCTATCAAAAATGATAGATACCCTCTATCAGTATGTGCTGGTTCTAAATAGGCAACACTCGCTAGACCTATATCACCTAACCATTGACAATCACTGGCATCCAATGCACTCCTTGCTCCTTGAAAGATTGGCCTAGATGCAGAACAAGGTCTAATTACCTTTAAGGGCTCTATTTCTTATGTTCTACCTCCATGACTCATTTTGACATTGTTTGAGGCCATATTATTTTCTATTATAAGGTATGCACTAGCAGATCAACAATTAATAATAACAGGATTAAGAATTTCACTATGGGGCTTGCTCCAAATAGGATTGCTATAAGTAATAATAATCCAAACACAAGTAAAATCTTGTTGATCTTCATAATTTGATATTGTTTGCTGTAAAGTTCATTCAGAATTGACTTGGTTCTAGATATTATAGTGTTCCATAGTTATTTTATTTGATCATCAAACTGGTCTTGATCCAATTGTCCAGTTAATCACTCTTCATAGACTATTTTTCAATTGACTCTAAGTCATTCACTACTGTTATTTTTCAAATTTCAAGGCACTAACATCTCCATGTTTGAGATATTATTCCATGCCTAAAGAGTATGGCTCATAAAATTTGTCTTTTTATTGCCCTTTCGATGATTCTAATAGTTATTTCATGTACAATTATTCGAGCATTTTAAACTTTTGATACCCTCACGCATCTAATCATTGTATATTACCTTTATTGGCAATAAGCACCATTATCCAAAGAATGTCTTTTCATATTTTTGTGCGTTTTCAATAGCACAATAACATTTTTAGCATAAAGTATAGTTTGTTATAGGTAGTTAATCCCCCTATCATTCTGGATTAATTTAACTAACAATGTACAATCTGATGTCACTTTCCTCTTTTAGATAATGATACCACATGCATGGTGTATTGAGTAGTTTCAGATTTAAATAGCGTAGCACACCTCAATACATACAACCACCACCTAGATGGTTAGATGGCATACCTTTCTATGAAGTTAGGATACTTAGATTATCGAAGTTGTTTAGCAGAGTTCTTCCCAAAGAATTCCATGTCAAAAAAGTATGGATTTTCTCCAACTAATATTGTGACAGCTTCTGTACCCAAAATATATTGTAACATTGATTAAAAATCAAAACAAAGAAAATATTCTTTTGTTTATCTCTTGTTATTAAATTTCTAGTAGTTAGTTTTCATTCATAATCAACTAATGCGACTAAATTTTTGCCTTTTTTCTTTCATCATCGATTTATTATGCATGTTTATTAATACCACACATACCGCATTATGACATATGTCAATATTTAAATAACATGAACCACATTTACTAGGTTATAACAAAGAACATGGTATCTTTAACTATGGTAAAGGTTCAAATTTTGGCTATCTCTGGGTGAACTATCATAGAATAATTTGTAAGCCTCCAGAGTTAGTCGTAGTTGAGATATTGAGCTTCTTGGCCAAAGTCCAAGTTGTAACAATAAAACATTCTTTTAGTTACTCCACTATTACAAAATATTGTTTATGCATACTTGAAAATAAGAATTAGGTAAGTCAAAATAGATAGATGTCGAGTGTTTTCCCAAACGAGTTTAGGGTACACCACTTTAAACCCATACAGGAGGGTGCACTTAGCTCTTCCACTTTCAATCGACTATGGATCTACTCGTGGGGGAAAATATCTTGGACATCAACAATATTAAGAACTGACTTCATTCTTACCAAGCGTGCATTGTTTTACTTTAGGTTTTTTTCTCATGTTTTGTTTCAGGCCCAAATACTTTGCTAACCTAGATCTAACTAGAATCTATTAGCTAGCCTGGACTCTGATACCAACTGTAAAAACCCCAGTTGTCACTGCTCAACCACTCAATTTTTTTTATATTCATATATATTTCATAAGGCAAGGAACATAATCATGACCTAAGATAGACTCATTCCATTTGGATTAAATTTTATCAATGCATATAGCATTAAGTAATCAGCTTCTACAAAACCCTCATATCCCACTAGTGTGATAATGATGGCCAAGCGTTAGATTCCATCCCACATAAATAGAGAAATCATCAATAAACATATTGCCCACCAAGATCAGTACGTAGGTGAATGCCTTGAAGATGGAGAACCACACAAATAAAAAACCATCATAAATGAAATAACCACACCAGTGGTTATTCATAGATATTAGATCTTATCCTCATCTCTTTTATGGGTTCTATAGGACATTAGATCACTATTCGCGATTACACACATAGAATCCATGAAATACCATCTTCAATAAGATTATGTAACTTTAACCTCTTAAGACTTATTGGTCCATTCTTACATTTAGATATCTAATTTTCTATACACAAGAGTCATTTAAAGACAATACTTGTCATCATGGAAGTACACCTCATCATTCACACTTAATTCCTTAGTTAGAATATAAGGTTTGTCTTGATTTACAAATCATGATCGATTTGCCTTTTATGGTAAAATCCATTACACCATAACCTTAGGTTTGAAACAACACATGAGAGATCTATTTAAGCAATAATTACATTCCATTATGAACGGCTTTATGATTATCCAATTTAATCCGAAAAATAAATGGCACATTCGCATAACATTAAATCATCATCATCCTATAAATTTAATCATACATTCTTAGCATCATAAATGAAATCTACTGAGTAAATAGTATTCAATGTAAACATTGTAGTAATATAGAAACATGCATAATTATCCCTTTTAAATGTTTAGCCATTTCATCCACATATATCATTTTCTTTAAAGTAATAGGAACAAGAAATAACACATCAAACCACAAATAGAGTGACACAATATTTTATCCTGGGAAATATTTACAGGAAAAACCTACCCTCCAAAATATGTTCTTCCTCATATTCATAAACTTGAGATGTAAAATATTACAAACAAAGAAGGGCATCTATGGATCCCTTTTAATAAATATACGAATCAGGGGATACACCTTCCCTTTATAATTTTTCATGATGCAATTAAGGAATTCCCCAATTCCTTTCTCTAAGTCATCGTTATAACATGAAGGTACTTTTCATACCCATAAGGAATCCAACTATTCCTTTAATTTTCATTATGTAAATAAAGAATCCATTGATTCCTTTCTCTAAACAATCATAATAATATTATAGTATCTCACATGTATTTACGATAATTATTGGAGATATATTTTTGAGAAGTCTTAGTGACATTAGAGGGAGTTCCATAATTTTTCCCAAGAATTAATTCCAAATTCATTCTTCATAATAGATTTGTGATCGATCCCTCATTTCATGAATTAAAGTCCCATACCCTTAATTCATGAAATTGACTCTTTATAGTCTAATGTAGTGTATCTATGTATAGCATGGTTGTCTTTCAAACAAACCATGTTAAAAATCTTCCTCCTTATTAAATTTACTTAAAATACCTTTTGATCTAAAGTTTAGATTAATCTCATATGTATATTTCATATATACCAATTGGGTATTAATCCCTAATTTAATCTTCCCACAACTTATACTAAAGTCAATCTTAAGAATTTAAATATTGATTCTTTAATCTAAGTTACACTATAAGTAGACTTCATCCCAAGTCAACTTCCTTTCCTCTAATGTTAGGTTTTCCTTATTGTTTAGAGAAATACCTTTTAGAGAATGAGTTTGGATAATATAAAGCATTACTATCCTATAACTATTTCCCTTCAACTATACACAAACCAATTGAAGTCTAATTACATGCAACACAATTCATCAGTTCCCTTGACCCTCGTTAGTCCATTTTACTTACCTTTCAACTTATCCAACCAAGGGTAATTTCAATAGTTAAGCCATATTAATTTAATCAAACAAAGTTAATTCCAATAATTGTGGTGTCATCAACACCTCAACAATAATATAATGATTTTTTTAATAGTGTATCCCCATATTGTCCTTGGTAAGGAAGTCTATAATACTTATATTCAAATATAATTAGTGCCACAATTGTCTTTACCCCCTTGTTCACATAGTTGTAGTTTAGACCATTTACAGATGTGTCCTCTATGGTTACAAATTAACCTAAAGGTACATATTGGTATTTATTGTCACTAGGCAACTATGATCATTCGAACAAATTTTGTGGTCCATCGATCACTTTCTTAGCAAAACAATCCTTTCTATGGTAAAAGACGATTAATTTACACCCAAAAAACCAGCTACATGGTTATACATCATTGATTTACCTCAAATTACTCGAATACAAACATATGGCAGGTAGTAGTGGTTCCATGGTTCCAAGGTCACTATCAACATTTCTTACCATAGAGGATTTGGAAGTGGTTAGGGCCCAACCAAGCGACGAGCTTGCTTGGATATTATCCTATATGCAACTAAATATTATGAAGTGTACCAAGACTATTGTGAGACTCATGTGGTATTAAAGTTCCCAAAAATGAGTGTTACCATCATGTGTTCACGATGGCTTCATCGATAGTGCCAAGTGTCCAACATATTTGACGTGGCATGATGATATTCTTTATAGGAAATTTAGGACTATGTTTATCTCTTCCACCCATCGACATTGGTTTTAAGTATGGCATAGAGGCATCCATATGTAAGAAAGGAGCTTCCATATTGAGGTCTTAATTCTCCACGATAGGTAACCTTGGGCAGCATAGAGAACTTTTCACTCTCGATAGTTCCTACGAAATAGAGGTCTCATGACATAGTTTAGTTTTTGGACTGATCTGAAGTGTCCATAGGGTAGTAAGCCTTTTCTAGAACATATGGTATTAATCTACCATAGATCAGTGAACAACGATCAAACCATACAGCGACAATAATACATCGATCCACCATCGTGTTAGGGGAAGAATGCACTAGTTATTGGATAAGGGTAGGGCAACACTTCTAAAGTAGATAGCCATGACTTCAGGGTTTGGGAGTGTCTCACAATTTCTCAGAGAGCATAGGTAGAGAATGTGATGGCATTTTCTATTCAAATCGGGTAAGATATTATATCTTGCAAATCCTAAAAATCCCCTGCTACGCTTGTACCTTATTTGGCCTTCTTCCTTAATTCGAAACATAGGTATAGTGCTCAGCATCATATGAATATGTGGCTTTCAAGTTTGAACATAGTCAAATTCCTATAGCATATTGGAGTAGGCATGAGGTTTCCCCTATATATTTTCATAGGTGGTCCATTGGTAATTAGACTCTCAGCCTCAAAGGTCTCGAAAGTAACATAGTCTGCTGTAATATTTAATTAAATTCAAAAGGTAGAAATTTATTTAGTCATTACATCAATAAAACTTTGTGAGTGGATGATTAAAGCATATATGTTATGATAGAGACTATAATCTTAGTAAACAGTCTAAAACATTGATAGGATAAAACATAATATTGTAATCAGTTAAATATTTGGACCAGGTATGTAGGATAATAATAATATTGAAGGTAGTTTCAGGATGACCTGATCTCAACAGGTTTAACAGGGTATATCGTACTAGATCATTAGTTCATTTCAAATAGCATATAGAGTATAGACCAAGGTCAAGGTACCAAGAGTACCCAAATTTTTTTTTTAAACAAGGATCTCTAGCCCATCCTACTAAACACGTCGATGGGTGACTCTTTCAAAGTTTTTATAATGTGAGAAGTTGTACCTACACAGGTCGTGTCTTGATACTAAATAACCAGTGGGTGTATTCTTCTTGAGGAGTCTATGGCATTGAGACTTAAACTCAAAATATATCCTTTTAAATTAATGGGATTTAATCCACAAAGCAAATACAAACCCATTATAGTTATGGATAGTAAATATTTCCAGAATGAATAATAATACTTCTATCAAATGAAGTTAATCTTAAAGACTTAAGCTATCATTCAGAACATTAGGAATTAACTAAACAATGGAGCAAGAAATTCCCCAACCTCATCATATTCTCGATAGTATTGGGGTCCTACCACCTTCTCCTCTTTGTTTTTCTCCTCCCTTGTCTTCCATTCATGTTCTCCTTCAATTAGGAAAATCTTTCAAACCTTCTAGAATCATTGTTTTTCTACAACTAAAATATCTCTCGAGCCTTCTGGTTTCTGGTCCACCCAAGGTGGAGAGAATACTCCCTAGGCCTTAAGACTTCCTCCCTTCCCTCCTTCACCTAGTGCCCTCTATTTATAGGTCACTTCTCCACTAATTGATATTTTACTATAGTATTAAAATATTCCTTGGCCAAATAAAATATAATATGCATTGTGAATAATAATCCTTAAAGGTAAGATGGTCCACGTGAGGATAAGGTGGGTGGTCCTAATTTTTTTTATGCCCACATGCTTCCACCTTCCTCCTAATTAAATATAGAGAGGATAATTTCACTTTTCCTTCTTCAAATCAAATTATGCCATGAGGGATATTAGGATAGGCCTTCAATATTAAATAATACTAGTGCCTAATTTGGTCCAATAAAAATTGGACATCTAATTACATCATAGATCCAATGCACTTAACCTAATCTACATCCTTAATTAAATTTACATCATATTTCATCCTATCCCCTTTAAATTCCTTAATTTGAAATTTTGTAAATTTCCTTACGGTTTATGACCCCTTTTAGTTGAGCATTAATTGATCCAATGATAAATTAATTTTACTTTGAAAAGGTTTGAGGGGAACGGTTCATGACACACACCTCTCACATTACTTGTTTGTATGTGTTACAAAATAGGGTCAATTTATTTTCGTAAAAAGCATCTATGATTATATTATTGTTTAAAAAATGCTTTTTATTCTAGTCTTTTGCTTTCAAAAAATGCATTTAAGGCTAGAATTTAATTCAAAAAGACAATTAGTTAGATTTCATGTTTTACATAACATCGTTAGAAAAACATAAACCCACACACACATGTGGTATTTTAAACAAGTGGTGAGATTGGACTTCATCCCTAATCCATCGCTCGAGACTGATGTGGCAAGAGTAGTACCCTCCACCATCTCACCTCCCTAGACACCTAGTATCCCCACAAGAGTGGTTTTCTAGGCCTCATATCCGGAAAAGCCCCCACTTTTGAGACTGGGCTTCTAGAATTCATCACCAAAAGTTACCTTTAGAGTGGGATAGGATTAGATGCCTTCATCCACAAGGCTAACATAATTTATAGACATGGTAACTGTCATTATTGACTAAGCCCACCCGAGGGTGAAGCGAAAGCATGGGTATGTCAGTAGAAGGACTCAAACAGTGCCACCTCTTCTCGTGAGAGGATTTAGTTAATTCACTTTAGTATAGTGGATTCCCCCCTTTTAGGATATCATTTTACTGCATCTTCCATACAAGTCACCACTTGCATGTCACGATATCATTCTATTTTGTGCATATTTGGGTGTTGTAGGAGGTTCTATATCAATGACATTCCTAATATTCTAGTTTATTCACTCCATTACCCATGATACTACCTAGGAGGTATCTACATCAAAACACACCAATGAATAAAACACTTTTTTGTTTAGCCTGATTCTAGTTTATCATTGTTTTCATGATCCCAAATGGGTTTCAACACATTACACCATTTGAAACTCTATTTTCTTGGCTACACACAACACATCATTGTTTATTTATACATTAGATATATTTGAGTCCACACCATGCAGGTTTATTCCTAAACCCTTTCACATAAGCACACTTAGAACTACAAATTCTAATTCTTGCATAGTTCTAAACCTTCATGACACGATACACACTACAATGCTTTTTGTCACCCGTACTAGAGAGCATGAGCAATAACATCTTATAGAGGAGGCACCTACCACCTCTTCTAGTTAGTCCCCTCATACTTCTTCGATCATGAAGGGGAAGCCCATACACATACCTGATTTACTCATGGGGTCTGATCTACAATATACACACACGTTGCCTCAGGATGATATGTCCACTTTGAGTGAAGCCCTCACTCATTCACTTGCAAAATATTATCCACTCCTTTCATCACCATACTCACCTAATCCACCCACCACATTTTAAGACCATGTGATCTACACGATGCCAGGATAGCCTCACCTATTCTTTACCATATATGAGGTCACACCTACTTCCCCTACCTTTGCACACCTCTTTTTATAGTCTATCTCAATCCCTATTTTAGAATGATTCCTCCCTATTGAACCACACTCATCCAGAGGTCACATCATTTACCCCTATGGTGGGAATGATTTTAGACCCTTTGTCTTCTACCACAGGTACCTAGAGGCCAGAATTCCAAACTGTGCAACAACAACCTCCTCTATAGGAACAACAAACGCCTTCTCCAACATCACACCCATACTCCTCTCAAGAGTCCCAACCATCATCATCATAGCAACCATATTTCATAATGTTTGAGGACTTATCATAAAAGCCTCTCCAAACCCAAACCACCCAAGGTCAGCAATGACAACCAACAACCCAAATTCATTCGGGAGTGGACACAGGGACCACTTCCTCTTCCCAAGCTCCTAATTTTAAAGCTTGCCCTTCTTTTTTTGCTACATTACCACCTATATATTAGGTGCATGGAGTGTACAATGCCCAATATTTTACTATACCCTCACCCTCAGTGACCTTCATAATACCTCCTCATTTCCAAGCACCTACCACTAGTCTTCCTCCTACCTACAGATCGAGACCTAAAACTTATACCCCTACTTCTCTAGGCTACTCCTCATAGTTTAGTTTTGCCACCACCCATCATTTAGGATAGAGACAGGTCCTTGTTGACAATTTTGTCACATTGCCTAGAGGGGTAGCAAAATCAAAAATTTTGTAAAGTATTTATTTTAATTTTATGAATTTGTTCCCTTGTTATTTTAGAAACAATATGTTCAAGCATTGCAACAATTTTGGCTTTCCCTGTCACTCTCTTGTACATAAAATGAAGATGAAAAAACTTCGCTGTCAAAGAAAAGTATGAAAAGAGATTCGCACCCGAAGCATTTCCAGCAGCCACTTCGGGCAAAAATTTTGTGAAGTGGCAGTCTAAAAGAACAGCTTTACCGAAGGAGGAAACTCTAAGTCATGGTCTAAGGTTGCTAAGGCAAGAAAATTACTTCGCACCTGAAGCATTTCCAGCAGCTACTTCGAGCGAAAGTTTTGTGAAGCGGTGTTGCCAAATAAAGAGTACAAAGAAGGCGTAAGAAAACTACTTCAGGAAAAAAACATGCGAAGCAGGATTTGAAAAGCACACAGAAGTACTTCACCAAAAAATTGCCGAAGCACCCACTTCAGGACTCTCCACCAATGAACCATTTCTACTTCATCAAAAGTCTTTGCGAAGAACCTGCTTCGGCTAGCTTTCGTGCGAAGTACTTTCACCCGAAGTGGCAAAGGTTGTAAAGAACGAAACTTTTTGAAGGCAAATAGGTGCTTCAGCAGAAACCCTCCCGAATCACAGTTTAAGAAGAATATCGTGGTGAAGAATTTCTACAATGCATCAGTGAAGAAATTTTGACAACGAAGCAACGAGAAATGAAGAACCCATTTTACAAAGGAAATCCACTTCGGCGCTCACCACTCCCGAAGCAGTTTTGCGAAGCTCCACCATGCGAAGTACAAGTCAAGAAGAAGAATCTACTTTGGCTCAAGTCCATTGCGAAGTGAAGTCATGAGTGAAAATCTAGTGAAGCGCTTCAAGGGCACATACTTCAAGTTGGGTATTTTTTCGAGGCAATCAAGTGCCTCATAAATGCATATTTATGTTCCCGATAAACTTGCTTCTCATTTTCAGCAATTGGAAATGAAGTATCAGTTCCTGAAGGAGAACCCGATGAGCATTGCGGCCACTCGAGCACTGCACCAGAAGCCAAGGACGTTTAGGTGGCTCATTAATGCATATTTCCCTGATTGACCCGATCATAGCTGCTAGTTTTGGTAAAATATTTGAGAGCTCAGTCACGAGAGCCGCAAAGCGTTGACCTCTATTTTGTGTAATTATGACTCAGAGGTTCGGGTCCTCTATAAAAACCCAAGCATTGTAATGAAAATGGGGGGGGAATTTTCTGCTAGAAAGCTGTTGTAACTTAGATTCCTGTGATTAATACTAAAGATCTTTGGACTCTATTTCTCTCTTTTATGCTACCTTCTGTGATTATTTCTTTTATCTTTTCTTCATTTACATACTATAATTCTAAACTCTAGATTTAGGTGTGTGATTGGAGTGGAACCCTGAGATTTTCCTGAAGGATACATAGGAGAGGAAAACGCTGTGTTGGATTTCTTTTATGCTGCCTGTGGATAGTGTTTCTATTATATTCACTTTTCTTAATCGTCGTTACTATGAACTCTGAATTTCAGTAAAATGGAAAGGAGAATCCTGGAACTCGTCTAGAGGATACATAGGTGGGCTAATACTGTGTTCATTTCATTTATTCTTGGTGTTCTTTGCTGCTATTTTAAGTTATTGGATAGCAATCGTGCTTTTGGTTCTTTCCGACCATTAAACTACTAAAATTTATTCCCTCACTCTTTTATTTCTTTCCTGCACCCTCACTTTGTTTATCTTTTTCCTGCACCTTTATCTTAAACATCAAAGTAGTTTAGTATAGGAGTTGACCTTTTTTTGGATATTGGGACGAGGGGCATCTCTTCCCTTTAGCATTTCAATGTTGGTCTAGGTCTAGGGCGCATACATTTACCCAAATCCTTTCCTGGGCATATTTGATGACCAACAGTTTTTGGCACGCCTAGTGGGACCCGATCAGTCTCACCTTGTGAGTGGTAGTGAGAACCAATGCTCTCATTACCAAAAGACTCTTAGCATCTGGTGACTCTGTTTACCTGAGAATCTTTAAGTCTTAAAGACCGATACCAAAGTTTGTGCCTTCATGCAAACAAGATGGAGAGTTAGGAATAGAGGAGAGGAAACTGAGTTCTTTGAGTTTGATATTGATGCCTTTGGGGAACTATCTAGGTTAGTCACCCCCGAGTCTCTATTACGTGGAACATCCTCGCAAGAGGCCGCTATTGATGAACAAGGCCTAACTTTTGATAGCACAGTGGCTAGCTTTCCTCCTAATCCTCCCAACTCACCAAAGCATCCTAGTGCCTCCATTCCTATTGGTCGTCCTATTAGCAATCAAGGAGGAGCTTTAGGAATTCCTATTTCTCAAAATCCAGGAGCAAATATGGCATAGCAACAACAACAACAACAACAACAAATGCAACAGTAGCAGCAGCAATCGCTGCCCAAATTATTCCCAACATGGAATTATTTAGGACCGCTAAATCTAGCAGGACAAGGGCAAGTGTCGTCTACTGCTATAAAGAAGATCCCAATGTTTGATGGGACTGGAAAGATTACTCTGGAGCACATCCAGGACATATTTTCTTTTGCGGTGATACATGACATCACATAAGAGTGTGTTATGATAAAGCTTTTGGTTCTATCTCTTAGAGGAAAACTCCTCTACTGGTATAGATCTTTACCACTCGGTACCATTATGGGATGGGACCAGTTAGCCAGACAGTTTATGCAAAGCTTCAATGAGTCTATCGATCTGACCTCTCTCCTGCTTCAGTTCACAATGATCCAGAGACATCCATAAGAAGAGATCGCAGACTTCAATGTTAGGTTCACTCGAACCTAGCAAAGAATACCAGTTAGACTTTGGCCATCTGATGAAGCTACAACATACTATTTCCTTCAGGATTTCAACCCCGATATCAGTGTGATGGTAAGGTATTTGAACATCAATACCTTCTGAGAATTATATGAGTTGGCCCAGAAAGTGAATATGGATCAGTTGTGGGTAAGCTTCCCCAAAGTATGTCGATGCCCATACTTCCTAATTTTTATCAATCCTAGTATGCAAGCGTAGCTTCTTCGCAGATCTCTACAACCCCTGCACTCCTGATCTCATATTGGAACCCGAATCCCCTTGTATCCCAAATCACTACTCCACAAATTAATTTTCCCACTTTTTTGACTCCATAGCCTACAGTCACTTTGGCATTCCCTATACTGCCAGCACCACCTCAACACCCCACCCTACCTCCAATACCCATGATGGCTCCATTGCCACCTATTCCTAAAATCGATGACATGCAAGCAAAAATACTGCAAGAAGTTCAATCTAATGACATGACCATTATGAAGAAGAAACAAGTGCAACAAGATTTTCTACTGAGAAGATCTTATCCTACACTTGTGCTTACTAAATATCAAGCGGTCCAACAAGGAAGAGCTTCGACAAGAAATGCTACAATAGACGAAGCATCGAGCACTTCCGATTATATACATTGGTGCTCCATGTGTAATGACCCTCACAAAGAGAATACCTACATGTTGCATCAACATTATGTACAAACACTGGTGAGTAGTAGTCATGGTGGTCAAGTCAACGTCATCAGGCAATTGAATCAAAACTTGGTAATTGGTGAAGAAGAGTCAGTTGCAGTCCTTACTAGAGGAGGAAAGAAGTCGATAGAGGTGGATGCTACTCAAATGGCTCCCTTAAAGGTGCATGCTTGTCATGAGAAATGATAGCAACCTCCTCCAGCCTTGAACAAAGCTCCTCATCCTGCACCAGTCAAAGGGAAGGCTCAACAGGCCCCTACAAATCCACCTCAGGTGGAAACCAAGAAACAGGCTAGAGAGAAGCTCAAGCTTCCTTCATTGACCAAACGGTAAAGGGTCAAAGCTACGGAATAGTATCACACTAGATATGAGCTAAGGAAGGATCTCGAGGTGCCCAGTTCCCTAGCGTACAACATAGTAGATGAGCTGAAGAAGATTTCGACCAAAATCAGTCTGTATGATGCATTGCAACTACTCGACCAACTGGACTTGCTATAGGAATCATTGAATATGACAAAAGAAAGAAAATCAGTGCCACTTTCCCTAGTATAGACCATGTCCACATCCATTATAGGGAAGAATCGACCACCTCCATTCTACCTATCTCTATAGATGGAAGGGTATATCGTACATAATTGTATGATTGACTCTAGGGCTGCAAAAATAGTCATGCCCAAAGAAGTGTGCAAAGATATAGGGATGGAATATATGTGAAGTAGTCACGACGTACTCCAGTTAGATGGTACTCATGTGAAGACTATAGGAGTGATTAAAGATATTCCTATCCGACTACACAAGATGCCTCAGATCACAGTTATACAAGAGGTGGTGGTCGTCGACCTTGATCCATATTTTAGTATGTGCTTGTCGAGAGAATTCATGGCAAAGCTAGGAGGATATCTATCTATGGATTACTCATACTTGGAGATTATGTTCAAAGGGAAGAAGATCAAAATTTACAACAAGAAGCCTTCCACTTTCCTCGTACAGAAGATGTTCGAAGGAGAAAGCAGCAATCCTGTACATGCGATAGCGAAAGGGATAGAGCAGGTGGACTTGGTCGAGGAGTCCCTCGCACAGTTAAGTTTTGAAGATGATTTTTCATTGGCAAACTTCAATGCCATGATAGAAACTAAAATGGGATGTTATGACATCGCTAAGCTTGAGAAACACATCAAGAAAGAAGATAAGGTCTCCACCCAAGGCGAATTATGAAAATTATTCTTCGATGGAACCTGGTGCAAAAATATCATCGGGGCGGGGATTCTTTTAGTATCACCTTCCAGAGAGCAGAAGGAATATTATTACCAGTTTGTGTGGAGTTGCACCAACAATGCAGCAGAATATGAAGCATTATGTCTAAGACTCAAGAAAGCAAAAAAGTTAGGCATAAAGCATCTCCAAATCTTTGGAGACTCCGAATTGGTATGCAATCAAGTCACCAACAAGTGCACTTCAAATAAGCACTATCTCAAGTCATACCAAAATAGGGTATGGGACTTGTTCAACCAATTTGAATCTCTCATTCTACAGTTTCCCAGAGAAAAGAATCGACACGTTGATGTTCTAGCATCCATCACAGCGAGGTACTCTCTAGCAGAATACATGTTGCATAAGTCCAAAGCTGTGAGGATGATTTATAGGCCCTCTATCCTAGACAAATATCTACATTGGCAAGTCTTTGACAATGATGAGCATATTGTGAATTTTATGATTCAAGAAGCAGCCACAGTTGAGAAGAGAAGCCCTGACGATGAGGAATATGAAGGGCTAGTTCAATTGAAGAATAACCACATTCCCAAGGGACTAATTACTCTTGAAAGCCTCCTTGATCAAAATGATCGAGCAAATTCTCATATGATCAAGGCCAATGCGAAGCAGTATCAGGATTTAGAACTTGAACCTGGAAAGACAGTAAAATTTGGAACAGATTGTACTTCGAAAGAGCTAGAGCAGATACGATATTTGTGCAAAAAGTATCCAGACACAGTGGCTTGGTCTTATCAAGATCTAAAGGGATATGATCAGCAACTGAACTAGCATATAATTGAGCTGCAGGAGAGAGTCAAACCCTTCTGACAGAAGCAAAGGCCTGTCAACCCGAAGATCAAGGTCTTGATGAAGGTCGAACTCTTGAAAATGCTCGAGGCAAAGATAATTTATATCATCAAACATTCTTCTTGGGTAGTGAGTCTAGTCCCAGTGAGAAATAAGAATGGAGATATAAGGTTATACGTGGACTTTCACAACCTAAACCAGGCTTCTCTTAGAGATCACTACCCTCTCCCATAGATAGATCAAATATTGCATTCGATGGCTGGGGCTCAATGCTTCTCCCTACTCGATGGTTTCTCTAGATATAATCAAATCTAGGTCAGGGACAAAGACCAGCATAAAACAGAATTCACTACCAAGTGGGGAACATTTGCTTACCAACGAATGTCATTCAGACTTTTGAATGCGGGGGCCACTTTTCAGAGGGCAATGGATCTAGGTTTTGGCGAGCTCTTGAATAAGGTTATCGTTATCTATTTGGATGACATGACCATCTTCTCCCGAAGAAGGGAGGATCACCCTTTACACTTACAAATGATTTTCAAAAAATGCCGAGAATTTGGCATTTCAATCAATTCGAAGAAATCCATATCCACAGTCAACAAAGGGAAGTTACTGGGACATGCGATATCATAGAAGGGTCTCGCTATAGATCTTGACAGAGCTGAGGCTCTAATGAAGCTCCCACTCCCAGTGGACAAGAAAGGACTTCAATAATTCTTCGGCCAGATCAACTTCGTAAGGAAGTTTGTCCCAGATTTCGCCCAGGTCATCAAGTCGATGTCTGAACTTTTGAAGAAAGGCACAGAATTCATCTGGACAAAGGAAAGAAAAGAAGCATTTGAAGAAATAAAATCCTAAATTTCTCAAGCATCGGTCCTAACCAACCTTGACTACAATCGGGACTTCATCCTATATGCTATAGGAGAACCTGAGAGCTATGCTACGATCCTGACACAAAAGGGGGAAGATGGCGAAGAGCACCCCATCGTGTTTCTAAGCCAAGTGATAAACCCCCATGAAGAAAAATACAATTTCATATAAAAATAGGTTCATGCAGTAATGAAGTCTCTTAGGAAATTTAGGCAATTCATCTCCCAAAGTCAGGTTATAGTCTTTGGCATTCACCTTGATGTGCACAATTTCATCATCCAAGGAGAATTGGGTAGTAAAAGAGCCGATTGGGTCAGCAAGATACAAGAATTCGATATCGAGATCAAACCTACAAAACTAGTTCATGATCACGCATTGTGTCAAGAACTGGCAAAGAGCATAGCAACCGAAACTACAAAATCTTAGTGGGATGACTCGCCAACAAAAATATGCTTCACAAACTAGGAAGAGGACGAGAAAGACTGGGTCAGTGAAATAGCTGAATACTTCAACACCGATAGATGTCCTTCACATCTAAATGCTTCACAGTGAAGACATTTCAGGATGCGGTCCTCCTGATATACTTTGCGCCCCGACGGACTTTTTTTCAAAAACATTGATGGCGTCCTTCTTAGGTGCATAAAATATTATGATAAAAAGAGAGTCCTGGGAGAATTCCATTCAAGATTATTTGGAGGTCACTTCGCAAGAAGAACGACGGCATTGAAGTTCATTAAGGTAGGTTATTATTGGCCCACACTCTTCGTCGATGCCTTTGCTGTTTGTCGCAAATGCGAGTAGTGTCAGAAGTTCATCGGCCAAAGTAGAAATGCTTTGATTTCCCTCCGATCGTTACAAGTAGAGACACCCTTCCAACAATGGGGGTTGGACTTCATAGGGGTCATATCGCCTAACTCTTTCATCAGGCATAAGTTCATCCTGACCGCGATCGACTACTTCACCAGATGGGTCGAAGCAGTTCCCACAAAGCATGATGATCAAGAGACCATCATCACCTTCCTTGGAGGATTGATCACCAGGTTCAGCATCCCCAAAGCAATCATAACAGACAATTGTCCTGGTTTTTCAAGCACCAAAATCAATGAGTTCCTCTACCGATATGGGATATATCGTAAAGTCTCCTCCAATTACTATCCACAAGGTAACAACTTGGCAGAATCAACCAACAAGACTCTGTTGAGGGTGTTAAGAAAGCTCATAAAAATAAACAAAATAACTTGGCACCTTCTTCTAGATCAGGCCTTGTGGGCCGATTGGATTTCTATCAAGAAGTCGATCAAAACATTGCCTTACGCCCTAGTGTATGGCAAGGAGGCCATCTTACCAACTCATGTAGAGATCCCTGCGCTCTAGCTACTGGACGATGAAGAGGAAGTTGATTCTATGGAAAATAGGTTGGTTCAGCTTTTGCATCTAGAGGAAGATCATGAGAAGGCTTACAGGAGCTTCGCCAAACATGCCCAGATCACCCGAGATTGGTTCAAGAAGAAGTTCTCCGACCGCACTTTCAAAGTGGGAGATCTAGTATGGAAGTGGGATTCTTGGAAGTCCAAGCCAGGGAATCATGAAAAATTGGACATATTATGGGATGGACCATTCAAAATCATGAAGGTAAATTCGGCCAACTCATTCATCCTCAAGGATGCAAATGGCCAAGTACTGCCAATTTCTGTCAAATGTCTTCACTTGAAGACTTTTCACCACTGAAGATATCCCAAGTGTATAATTTTAATAAATAAATAAATTAAACAAATACACATAGTTTTCCATTCCTGTACATATACTCGGCTTAGAAATCTTTGAGAAGCTAAGTGTTACAGCTTCGCTAAGCCCCAGCATCATTGGACTCAGCAAAAATCTCCTTTGGGGAATTTTATTGCAAAGCAACTGATGCAAGATACTTCGCATCGAAGCACTTTGGCTTCCAAAATGTCCTTGGAAGACCAAAGGAGTTATTCAAAGAAATAAGTAGGAGACGAAAAGAGCTTCGCACTCGAAGCATTTCAAGCAGCTACTTCGGGTGAAAATTTTGCGAAGCGGTTTTCAAAAGAAGCCTAGTGAAGTATTTTTCCAAAGGAAACAAGCTTCGAAGGGGCCAGCATTTCGCGAAGCAAAGAAGTGACGTCACGAGGGAAAATTACTTCGGGCCTGAAGCATAGAAAATATACCCACACCGGAGGTTCACTGCGAAGTATTTTCAGCACCAGTTTCACTTCATCAACCTGACGACACATGAAATAAGGAGCATTTAAAATGTGTTTTGGGGAGCGCATCGATGACAACTTAGGGGAATGTTCAGGGTGAATGATTTTAATGCCAAGGTGGTAGAACACATCCTAAAAAAACTCTCTGGCAAGAATAGTTCACGTTCGGGTATGAGGTGGCAGAAGGTCAAGTTCCCAATGCAGGGGAAATCATCGAACCACATGGGCCCGCATACCATGCCGCTGCGAAGCCAATCAAAAAGGCATGGCAACCTTCCCTGTCCAAGCGTAAATTTAATTATGGCAGGTGCCATAAATTCAGGTAGTTACCTTTTAAGACTATAAAACTCAAGCCTCGGTGATAAAAAAGGATGTTTGCCAACTGATTCATGCAAAATTGAGAGCTCCTGCCATTGATAGCCTGCTTTCCTCTGGTCTTTGCATCAAATCTCTTCAACACCGTAAAATCTGCTATCGCTAATATCCACAATGGGGAAGAAGAAATCTAAGGATAAAGGGAAGGATCCTGAGGTAGTAGTCCCAGAGAAAACCCTGAAGGTGGGCAAAGAAGAATAGAAACAAATACCTAAGAAGGTCAACTTTAATCCCTACCCAAAAAAACAACCTGTGGAGGAAGGGGAAGACTATGAAGAGGAACAACTTGAAGACCCACCAATCGATGGGTGGGAAAAAATTAGAGACACAGAACTTACGAAGAGTGTGGCCAAACTCAGATACACCATTGAGTTCATGACAAGCAGGCTCACCCTGGAGAACAAGAGAGTCGCTGCATACTATTCTCATATTTACTAGTATCTGACCCCGCCCACTCACCATTGTCCCAAGTTAATCTGTACCATCACGCAGAACTACCAGCCCACCTCCAGATAATTGTTGGATGCTACGGGCCACAAATTATTTTCTATTTGGAAATAATATGTGCAAGCAGCCTTCACACCAAACCGAGGGCCGCCCAAGGGCTATTTTGTTCGTAATGTTATCCTGAGTGAAAAAACGGAGAGGTTCACTACCTCAACTTGTATTCTAAAATTTCTAAGAGAGAACCTCAAGAATGGACTCCCTTCGGGCAAGCGTCCCCAGATGCCCATCCCCCTGACAAATTTCAAGAACATAGACATATTCTCAATCATGGCATGGGTGGCGGGTCTGTCGACTGATGCTTCGGTGCACCCCTGGAAGGTGTCCTTGGCCGAGTGTATTTCAAGAGGGGAATTATATGCCCCCGATGCTTCACGGCCGAACACCAACCCATTATTCTTCGATTGGGTAGAATTGGTGTCCTGAACCTTGCACACACGGCTTACTAGCATGAAAAATTCTGGGATGGGTTAGTACTTCACACCCTGTTCTTTTCTTGTTTGGTTGTTTTTCTACCATGTACATAAGCAATTCCCCCACATTGCCATTTTTTTGAGCGGTAAGGATGGAAATCCTCTACCTGTGTACCAGTGGACTCCCATCCTATTGAGGACAGAGTCTTATTATCCTTTTAATCAACAATTCTTAGGACCCGCAATGCATTTATTGATAGGGTCATGCCCTTGGGTACCCCTCAGTTTGAGAGACAGAGTGGTGCAGGAGAATAAGGGAGATGTGTTTCAACTAAAATAGGGGCTCATGATTCGTCTATTTGGCTTCATAGTGAAACCCTTCTTGCTGCCTGTCTTCCCTTTCGAGTACCATTTCACGTTAGAGGTCGCTCGACAAAGTGACTTAACAAACTTCGTGTATGGCCACGATCAAAAATGGGCTCACACCTGTGACTTCCCCTTCAATATGGGGGTAATCAAAGTGTTTGCCCTAAAGCAAAATGTTTTCCTAGAGGAGAAGCTTGCCAATTTCGGTTTGCTCCAGATTCCTCAATAATGGCTCTATGACCCCTTGGGGGTGATGAGGGACCACCTCAGGTTCAAGAACTTTCATGTATACCTCCATCCAGACATAATAGATCAGAGGAACAATCCTAATGGGAGGGACTTGGAATGGCATTTAGAAAGGATGAGAAAATTGCCTCCCTCGCATGAGTTCTACCCTATGGAGGTTGAGTTTAATCATGTTCAGTATCCTTTCCCAACCCCAGACTCCACATTTTGGAGAAGAGCAAAAGATTATTTGAAGGAGGAGTTGAAGAATTGGGGTGAGGAGCAACTAAGGGAGTGGTGGATAATGAGAGTCCATCACCAAAAGATGAAATCCTATGGACTCTTGGCAACATATAGGGACTTCATTGTTGTGTACCAAGCCAATGCTGGGACCTGGAAGCCCATCTCCTTTGCTGACTTTGTTCCTCCAGCTATCCTCGGTTCGGGAAAAAGCCCAGGAAGAGATGATGATGCTTTGAAGCAAGAAGAAGATAAGGATGCAGAAGCTGCACCTAACATAAGTGCTGAGGGGTTAGCACAACAAGCAAAAAAATGAAAGAGAAAGAGGTAGGAGCAAACTCAAGTGCCTCCGACCCATCCAAAGCGGCCCCGCACAAAGCTCCCAACTGTCTCTACCGAACAACCTACAACCGGCCCAACCAAAATGAATATCGAAGGGATGACGTCAAGAGCCAAAGCAGCCCCAGATGTGGACATCATTGATGTGGAGGAACTCCAACAATAAGGGTTCCCTAAAGAAGAAGTCATGGAGGTTGCGAGTATCGAAGTTCAAAAAGAACAGGAGCCAATTACACAAGTCACCACTGCTACTCTTCCAGGTGGGCACGAAGGTACGCACTCTCCACCCTTTGCCATGGTTTCTTAAAGCATGTATCCCACCGTTCTTTCCATGAGTTCCCAGCAGTCTCTACCTCCCTCACAAATCCAATCACCTCCTCATGCGTTGCCCCTTGCCACCTTAAGTCTGCCCCACGATCCCGTTAGCCCCACTCCACTCAAGTCATCTGGTCGGGACAAGTTTGTTGACACTACTTCACCCACCCATGCCACCATTCCCTTAGTTCTTATTCAGGGCAAAGATAGTACCCTAATGCCCAACCCTATTCCCTGCTCCCTTGTCATACACGACAATGTCCCACTTGCTGAAGTTCCTGCTACACCCATCATTGAACCTTCTGGTGAGGCATCCCCCGTTAATTATTTATATTTATTTACCCCTTTAGCTGGAGATCCAGCCTTATTTGAATCAGAACTATCCATGCTAAAATAACATGCTCTAGCTGAAAAGCTACTCTAAGCCCGACAAAACATAGAAAAAATGTTGAAGGAGGCGAGGAAGAAGAAAGGGCGCTCTCTGGCCTAGGTTGAAAAATGCGTTGTCTTTGATTTGAAGGCCGAGAATTTACATAAATTAAAGAAGGTCCCTAAGGTCCAGAAGCCTCTAGATGAAATGACTCAGGTAGACTATGATTATCAGGAGAAGACCAAGGACCTGGAACACCTAAACATAGACAATGAATCTGCATCCATGCATGTCGGAATCGAGACTTTCTGAGTGCATGCGAACATCGCCAATCAGCACAGATTTGAGACTGATAGCGCCAACATAAAGTTGGAAGAAGAGCTCGCAAGGACCCGTTCCAAGTTATTGGATGCTGAGGAGCAGTGTAAGCTGATGAAAAAAGAAGCACATGCCCTGAAATAGAAAATATTACAACTATAGTGTACAACTGAGTACCAAGCACAGAGATAGTCCAAAAATGATCTAAAGTCCAAAGAGCTTGAAGGCAAGATCTTGCAGATGTAGTGGTAGTTGTATGAGAAGGATAACCTGGAGCTGTTTGACAGAGGTAGAATCAAAGAAATTCGCTCACACTTGCTCAGGGGTTTCAGATCTGAGGCCTCCAGTACCCTGTCAACTCTAATCTACATCATCGAAGCTCAGTATGTTGTTACTCAGAAAAGGCAAAAAGTGGATGAAGTCATCCAAAAAATTAAAAAGTGACTCAAATTGGCTTTCGAGGTCCAAAGTGTCAAGTATCAGGACCTATAGATCACTGCGATGAGTTGAACGGCTAGAGATTGGTCTACGACATAGGCCATAGTTCGCACCTTCTTCTCCAAGGTAAGGAAGGCACAGAAGTCAAAAGACATCTGAGACATGTTTGAGCATGAACAACACATGACAATGGGTTACTTCCAAGATGTTTCTTCCTTAGGTTTCCCAAGTTTCACAGATGATTATGGAAACCTTCTGTCCAAAGAAAATCTCAAGCCCGTGTGGCTTTAGTTTGAATACGACGTCTCTGAGATAGATGGGTGGGCATAGCCAATCACAGAGGAGCAAATCACATATTTCATTCTAAGATATTGCAAGATCACGGCCTGCCTCAATGACCTGAGTGCTAGAGCCAAACATGCTGACATCGGGAAGATTGATCGGTTCCATGTTTTTATCAAGGCCTTGCAAGATCAAGAGCCATTTCAAAAGGGTGCCTGGGCTCAGGTTCACTGAACTATGGAACGCATCCGTAATCACCTGTAGCCATCACCGACATAGGAACCCTCACCAGAAGAGGAAGAAGAAGAGGAGGAAGAACCAGAAGAAGAAGAAGAAGCAGCCGTGGAACAGCCCATAGAAGAAGAAAATGGAGAAGGTTCTGGAGGTGAATTTGGCCCAATGGATCAAAGCTAAGGGTTCTCCCATCGAGATGAGATTTTTTCCCTGTGAGCTGCCAAGAATGTTTACAATTTTGTCACATTGCCTAGATGGATAGCAAAATAAATTTTTTTGCAAAGTATTTCTTTTAATTTCATGAATTTGTTCCCTTGTTCTTTTAGAAACAATAAGTTCAAGCATTGCAGCAATTTCGGCTTTCCCTGTCACTCTCTTGTACATAAAATGAATATGAAAAAAACTTTGTTGCCAAAGAAGAGTATGAAAAGAGCTTCGCACCCGAAGCATTTCCAGTAGCCACTTCAGGTAAAAATTTTGCGAAGCGGCAGTCTAAAAGAACAGCTTCACCGAAGGAGGAAAGTCTAATTCATGGTCCGAGGTTGCTAAGGCAAGAAAATTACTTCGCACCAAAATAATTTCTAGCAGCTACTTCGGGTGGAAGTTTTGTGAAGCGATGTTGCTGAAGAAAGAGTACAAAGAAGGCGTAAGAAAACTACTTCAGGCCTGAAGCACTTCAAAAAACTACTTCAGGAAAAAAAATTGCGAAGCGGGATTTGAAAAGCACAAAGAAGTACTTTGTCGAAAAACTGCCAAAGCACCCACTTCGGGACTCTCCACCAGCAAACCATTTCTACTTCATCGAAAGTCTTTGTGAAGCATCTACTTTGGCTAGCTTTCATGCAAAGTACTTTCACCCGAAGTGGCAAAAGTTGTAAAGAATGAAACTTTTTGAAGGCTAGTAGGTGCTTCAGTAGAAACCCTCCCAAACCATAGTTTTAGAAGAAGATCATGGCAAAGCATTTCTACAATGCATCAGTGAAGTAATTTTGACAATGAAATAGCAAGAAATGAAGAACCCATTTTGCGAAGGAAATCCACTTCGACGCTCACCACCCCCGAAGCAGTTTTGCGAAGCTCCACCATGTGAAGTACAAGTCAAGAAGGAGAATCTGCTTTGGCTCAATTCCATTGCGAAGTGAAGTCATGAGTGAAAATCTAGCGAAGCGCTTCAAGGGCACATACTTCAAGCTAGGTATTTTTTTGAGGCAATCAAGTGCCTCATAAATGCATTTTTACGTGCCCGATAAACTTGTTGCTCATTTTCAGCAATTGGAAATGAAGTATCAGTTCCTGAAGGAGAACCCGACGAGCATGGCGACCACTCGAGCATTGTACCCAGAAGCCAAGGACGTTCAAGCGGCTCATTAATGCATATTTCCTTGGTTGACCTGGTCGTAGCTACTAGTTTTGGTAAAATATTTGAGAGCTCAGTCACGAGAGCTGCGAAGCATCGACCTCTCAGGTTTCAAATATGTACTCTTCTATTTTGTGTAATTATGACTCAGAGGGTCAAGTCCTCTATAAAAACCCAGTCATTGTAATGAAAAGGGGGGGAACTTTCTGCTAGAAAGCTGCTGTAACTTAGATTCCTATGATTAATACTAAAGAGCTTTGGAATCTATTTCTCTCTTTTATGTTGCCTTCTATGATTATTTATTTTATCTTTTCTTCATTTGCATACTGTAATTCTGAACTCTGGATTTAGGTGTGTGATTGGAGTGGAACCCTAAGATTTTTCCGAAGGATACATAGGAGAGGAAAAAGCTGTGTTGGCTTTCTTTTATGCTACCTATGGATAGTGTTTCTATTATATTCACTTTTCTTAATCGTCGTTACTCTGAACTCTAAATTTTTGCAAAAGGGAAAGGAGAATCTTGGAACTCGTCCAGAGGATACATAGGTGGGCTAATACTGTGTTCATTTAATTTATTCTTGGTGTTCTTTGCTACTATTTTAAGTTATTGGATAGCAATTGTTCTTCTGGTTCTTTCCCACCATTAAACTACTAAAATTTCTTCCCTCACTCTTTTATTTATTTCCTGCACCCTCACTCTGTTTATCTCTTTCCTACACCCTTATCTTAAACATCAAAGTAGTTTAGTATAGGAACCGACCTTTCTCCAAATATTGACATGAGGGGCATCTCTTCCCTTCGGCATTTCAATGTTGATCTAGGTCTAGGGCACATACATTTACCCAAATCCTTTTTTGGGAAGATTTGATGACCAACAGTCCCAACATTTGACACCTTATCTCAACTGTCCCTAGCACCATTAACATCGATACCTCCACTCTCACCTACTAAGGCTACATTTTTTACACCTCCTACTTCATGGTCATCACCTCCTATGTCCTATTCATTGCAGTAGGCTCCTACATAGTAGGAACCCCTACCACAACAAAACATATCCCAATCACAATATTACTACCCCCAACAAACATATATTTTGTAGCCTAGTATCCCACTAGCCCCTACATCATATGCCACTCAATACCCATTATACCAAGACTAGCTGGAATAATTCCATCCATAATATGGGGAAGAACAACAAAAACCTCACTATCTGCCACACTCCCAGGATCAACCAACCCTAGCTCAGTCCTCCATGGTCTTAACACCTGAGATTCAACTCTTACGAGATGAATTCAAGATGTTAAACTTGCACACAACCAGCTATAGGCAACAAAAACCATCCTACAATGAATTCTACAATGAGCCAGTTCATCCATCCATCCTCATTCCACCTTCCCCCTACCACTTTGATATATCAAAGTTTTATAAGTATAAAGGTAAGGAATATCCCATAGAGTATGTCAATAATTACCACTCAGCCTACTACCAGCTTCATAGTAGCAATCCCCTTATATTGTGTACCTTCTCTCTCATTTGTAGGACACCCCTTAGATTGGTATAGCATGCTACCATGACATAGACTTTATACTTTTGAACAATTAGCAAACACTTTTTTAGAATACTTCTCAATAAATTTAAAAAAAAATACTACCTTCTCGGATGTCTAAGCCCTACGATAGGCTAACACCTATCACTAATTTTGTGTCCAAATGTAGAGCGATCATCCATGAATTCACGCATATCCTTCTTACCACTGATATAGTGATGCTATTTTCCAAGAGTTACCACAAACACATTTCTACCTCCCTCCAGCTTCACCAAAGCCGCACCTTTGAGGAAGCCATTTTACAAGCAAATGTTATCGAAGACATTAAGGTCCAATTTGGTAAAATTAAGTTAAAATCTAAGCCCAACTATAGTTCAAAATTTTGTTTTAACAAAAATGCACCCAACCAACCCTATCCTCAGCATCCACAAGCCAACCAAGTGGTAACTACTACCCTAGCACCCGTACCAAGTCCACCACCTTACATTCTATAACAACAAGTATTCCAAACCAATGCATCTTCCCCACCTAGGCCTCAACAGTCTCATGTCATGCGTTCATAGGCTCAACAACATAACCTTACACAACTTTCCAAATCCTTACTAGCATTATTCCATAGGTTACATGAGGGTGGTCATCTCCTTCTACATGAGATTCGACCATTAGATCCAAATATACCTAAGCCTCATAGATACAATGAGCAATCCTATTATCCATACCATAGAAAACATGGCCATAACATCGAGTCATCTCGCTCTTTCCATGCTTAAGTGTAGGACCTAATCGATAGGGGTACCATTCAGTTATTGAACCCTTTGGCCCTGCAAAACCAAAACCTAGGGATCTTCCAGAATTCTCTACTTGACCACAGAGGAACCAATCCCCAAAGACCTCCAAAAAATCCTCCAGAGAAACCTTGCTAAGTGAATAGTGTCCAATGTGATCCTCCATCACACAGTGTGGTAGGCATGATAGAAACCAATGATACCCATTGCGTTAGACGACACCTATTATCTTCTCGTTGGCCCAATTCACGTCACCACAGGTTTCCCAGAATCCTAGTGTCATACTACCTCCACCCCAAAATGTGATCACGATTTGTGGTAGCCTCACCCATTAGTTATGTAATTTCCTCATACAATTATCTTTTTTTGACCTCTTACAACAATATCAACCCCATCACGAAGCATTTAATGATATTTTACATTCTATATATTTAGAAATGCATGATACAAATGTATTTTTAAACTTTGTAGGAAACATCTCATGATGCCTCCAACCATCCATTAGTTTCCACAATCATGAGATAATAGAACTTGTAGGAGAAGGATCAGATACTACTCTCTATATACAAACCACTATCAATGACATCACCTACAAGTGGGTCCTTTTTTATATGGGCTCATCCATTAGTATCATATCTATAGCAGCTCTACACCATTTACATATTCTACCAGCCCACTTTGCCACGTCTTCACTTGACCTACACGCGTTTGATGGCCCTATGAGATATACGGTAGGATCCATAGTCCTACCCATTTGAGTAGGTGTTTGTAATATTTCCATACTCTTCTATATTATCCAAGGGGAGATGTAGTACAACATCCTCCTTGGTCACCCATGGATCAAGGACATGCAATGGGTCCCTTCCACACTACACCATTGCCTCAAGTACGTCCATAACGGACCTATCCATTACATCCCTAATGATAGGGATCCCTTTAAGTTTTGCAACATTGCAGATCTTCCACCTACACCTTCCTTCTTATCCATGCAATTATTCTCTATTTCTTCCCATAAATCAGTCAGAGCATCAACATCCTCCCCTACATCCACTTCATCACCCCAATCCTCATCAAGGACACATGCTTTAGTTTTAGCACCACACCATCATTTGTAGTACCTAATCCTACTACCATACCATTCTTTCCTCCTGTATTATGGCCACCATGACCATCCCAACCTTCATCCTCTACAAACTCATCTTCGGTGCCACAATCACCTTCACCACCCACATTACACCCTATCGCTCCACCTTAATCATCCTCCCCTATAGAAGTGTCTATCCTCCCTACATCATGCATACCTCCTCTTCCTTTTCATCCATAGCCTAGGTCATTCACTTCCCCACATAGTCTAGTACCAACACCTATGTCCCCTCCTTTGAAATTCCCATAGGCCAGTCATCCTATGATAGCCACCATGACCGAATGACATGAGTGGGAGCAATGAGCATCTCTCTTAGATGGCCAATTGCTACACCCTTTTGATACTACCATTAGATAATATTAGACTTCACCTTCATCATCTAATTTGGATTTTCCACCTCAATCACCAGAGCATGCAACACCATGCATATCTATTTTTATGACAAACTCAGGTCCAAGGGATTATAAAGTGCATGATTCTTGTGTACATCCACTTGTCATCTAGTCCACGTGAGACTTTGGCCACCCCTCAGCCTCGATGTTGACTATTGGAACCATCATACAACTAGGATCTTTCGATAATCATACCAACTTTGTCTACGTCGAAGTTGATTCCTCACTCCCATATATAGTACCTCCACCACCACAATATAGCTTTTGTGGTATAATTTATCACCTAGCTAATCCCTATTTTTCCTTACACTACCTTCAGTATTTCCATTGGCATGGGTTCGAGATAGTTATGATCAAGGGTTGCATACACCCATTAACCCTCATGTCCAATCACTTACTGACAAATCTGGCTTAGGTTATCGCCCAACCGTCATCTATACGTTAGAGGATGAACTTGAGGATATTTACCTACATCCTTATCCTCTTCTAATGCACACTTTGGAAGAATATATTGACATGGATATCCTAGAAGACACTCCATCACCCCAATCTACCATCATAGTTCCATGCGATTTCTTCAAATAATCCCCCTATTTTGACAACAAATCTTCATGTTGTGTCTATGAGTTAATGAGCCAATTCATGGACCTATCCTTGAATTCTCATTCCCCTGGGTAGGATGCGACATCTCCATCGCCATTGCCAATATATTCAACCCCTCCCTTCCTATAAATTGGTAACTTCAATGAGCTGCTACTCGACCACGTTCTCCACTAGTCATCTTACACCCTCCTTTAAGCCTTTTTGAATGCTCACGAGTTGTTGAGTCATCATAACTAGACTCTTCACCACCCACATACCCCACAACATCAGTGAATATGGTTGGTGTGGATATTTTATCTCCACTACGATATACACACCAGCCAACATGATATGATACACCAAATCCCAACTTCATTGATATCGTGCACATCTCACTCATACTAGCACCCTGAGATTTCCTACTATCACCACACGTCTTGCATGTTGTGAATGCCCCTTCATCATCTGCACCACCTCACATATCATAGGTTCATCACACAAAAATTTACCTAGATGATGAATACAAATTTATCGAGGCCACTAATGACCTCCATATTATTTCGCTTCTAGAACAATTACACGATGGTTCCCATATGCTTATTAAGGAAACCATTGACATTGACATAGGTGACGATCCCCAAACCCCTCACATAGTTAAATTAGTTGCTAGCCTCTCACTCGAGGAGCACATTTTATTCATAAATTTCCTTTGCAAGTATATTCAAGTCTTTGCATGATCATACAAGGATATGTCAGGACTCGATCCCACCCTAGTAGTTCACAACCTCACACTCGATCAAAATGCCAAACCAGTAAGGCAAAAATTATGATGCATGCACCCAAAAGTTGCATTATTAGTAAAAAATAAGCTCCAAAGGCTCTTATATGTAGACTTTATAGTATCCATAGACTATCCTGAATGGGTCTCTAACATGGTCCCCGTACCTAAACCATTTGGTGAAGTTCGTATCTGCACAGACTTTCATGACTTAAATAAAGCTTGTCCTAAAGACAACTTTTCCCTACCTAAAATTGACTCACTCATCGATTCTATCATGGTCTATGAGATGATATCCCTCATGGATGGATTCTCAGGTTATAACCAAATTAGGATCAACCCTATCAATCAACACAAGACATCATTTACGATCCCGTGGGGAATATTCTGCTACAAGGTCATGCCATCTGGCCTTAAAAATACTAGTGCAACCTACCAGCATGCAATGACCTACATTTTACATGATTACATGCACAAAACCATGGAATATTACATAGATGACCTCATTGCTAAATCCAAAAAATCCTCAAAACACCTTGAAGATCTCCGTCGGATCTTTGACCTCTTGTTAGAAAACAACGATTGCCTTAACCCAAAAAAGTGTCTTTGGTGTTACTTTAGGAAAAATATTAGGATTCATTATCTCCCAATGAGACATTGAAGTCGATCCTAGTAAAGTAAAATCCATCATCGAGATACCCCAACCCACTACCCTAAAATAATTATGCAGCCTCCAGGGCAAAATCACTTCTATTCACCAATTCATAGTACAACTATCAAACAAGTGAAAAACATTCAACCACCTTTTACAAAAGGGGGTAAATTTCAAATGGGAAAATAATTGCCAACAATATTTTGATGACATCAAAACTTACCTTACTTTTCTACCAGTTATGTCACCCATGCACCCATAGCTACCACTAATCCTATATATTTTTTTCATAGATTTTGTGCTAGGTACACTTCTAGTCCAATAGAATGCACTCAAAAAAGAGCAAACCATATACTACATAATTCGCATTCTAGTTAGATATAAAACTAGATATAGATACATGAAGAAACTATGCCTAGCTATAGTATTTGCCATCCAGAAACTACACCATTATATGCTCAACCATACAACCTTTGTCATCACTCGAGACAATCCCCTCTGTTACATGATGAAAAAAATCTATCACAACTCCGACACAACTAAGTGGATCATGCTTCTAACCTAATTCAACCTCAAATTTATTTCACAAAATTCCATCAAATGGCAGGTCATAGTAGACCAACTTACAAAAGATCTCTTGCTTAATGACTGACCTCTCCGTATTCAGCTCCCTGATGACTCCATCTTTCACGTAACAAAATATGATGAATATGTTGAACCAGAAATGATAGCTGACCTGAATGTATTCTTTGACGATTTCTGATGCATGCATGTTGGAGGTGCAAGCATTGTCTTATTTACATATGAAGGTGAATCACTCCCTTTTCAATTCAAGTTGGACTTCCCCTGTACGAACAACAACGTAGAATATGAAGCCCTAATCCTCATATTAAAATAGGCACATTCCATGCACATCAAACACCTTCACATCATAGGTGATTCCCTTTTAATAGTAAACCAACTGCATGAGATATGACAATGCAATTATCCAGTACTCCAACAATACAAGAAAATTGTACAACTCCTATCCTGATTCGAGTGGTATGATATCGAAGCTGCTACATGATCCTCAAACAATTTTGTAGATACAATGGCCTCCTTAGGATTATTAATATCACAAAATCCAACATCAACAACCACATCCATGACCATTCATACACTCACTCAATCTACCATATCACCCATGTCTCCTAAAGATGATGGTGGCATTCATGTGGTCGATATCGAACCACATGACCCATGGTTTGTGTAGATCAAATATTATATTAAATTAGGATTTCTACCATGCGACTTACCACATGCTTAGTGCCAAGCATTTAAACAAAGAGCAATCCACTACATATTATTGGGGGACATACTCTATCACTGTAGCTATGATGGCATGCTCTTGTGTTTCCTAGAACCTCATGAATCTCAATGAGTTGTACAAGAAATCCATGATGGTACTTGTGGTGGCCACTTCAGTGGCATGGCAATCAAGAAATGCATCCTTCACATGGGATACTATTGGCCGAAAATGAAACATGATTGTTGTGAGTATTTGAGGTATTGTATCAAATGCCAACAACATGCAAACCTCATATACCTTCCATATCAAGAACTCCAACCTATGCAATCTATATGGTATTTCTCCCAATGGGACCTAGATATTATTGGACAATCACACCAATCTATTTAAGCAATCATAAATTCATCATCATTACCACATAATACTTTACAAAGTGGTTCAAATCCATCCCACTTGTTTAGACCATAGGAGCAAAGATAACATATTTTATAATAGACCATATCATATGTTTCTTTGGAATCCCTTCTCAAATCATCTCTGACAATGGTAAATCCTTCAAAAACAAAACATCTGCACTCTTTGCAAAAAGTTAAACATTCAACATAGTTTCTCTACCACATACTACCCACATGGTAATGGTCAGGCAGAGACCACAAACAAAATGATTTGCTCCATCCTATGCAAAACAATAATAGAATTGCATTGTGACCGGTACAATAAAATACCCCTAGCCTTGTGGGCATATTGTATAAGCATTTGTACTCCCACTGGGGCAACCCATTTTTACTTATCTACGAGGCTGAAGCTATCATACCCCTTGATATTGAGATATCATCCTTAAGAGTATCTATGAAAGAATTCATTGATGACGACACTGCTCGCCAAGCCCATTTAGATCAACTTGCACTCCTCGATGAATGTCGCATCCATACCATCAATAACACGTGTCTACCAAGATTGCCTTTGTCATGCCTAAAATAGTAAGGTACGTTAATGCGAATTCCAAATTGGTGATTTAGTTCTCAAGGAGAACCAACAAATCATAAGTCAACCTCACCAACAGCGAGATAAGTATACCTCAAACTGGTTGGGCCCCTTTATTATCACACACAAATTTAGTTTAGGTGTTTATCACTTGGCTAATCTAGAAGGCCTTTATGAACTTGAGCCTATCAAAATCCTACACCTTCATGAAATAAAACCGTACTTTCTGCAATATTTATTTTAATGATTTTGGTATTTGTTTTCCTTTTTGCAATATTTACATCCTATACCAACACACCATCAGTAGGGAGAACCCTACACCACCACCACCAGCATTTGCACACATAGTCATGTAGGACCCTCCACTGCCACCACCTATATCGATCACGTCGGCTGACCTAACCTGACCACCAATCACCCTTTATACTAGGCGATATTCACATTCCTCACATTTGAACTGTTACACTCCACCTTGATGCTTTTTCCCTCGCCATTGAGATTTTTCTTACTCACTCCATTTTGGATACAACTAGGTCTACTTATCATCCTTTGATGAAAAGGAGGAAACATCCCATCCCCAAACACAAGGGTATCCTTCTCATCCATTTGTAGATACCAGGAACCCTTATTCACCAATTGATTCCCCCCACCCCCTCTAAGATCTTACCACCCTCCTAAGAGAGGATACACTCCTCATCCAGCCCATCCCTCATTCCTACTGGCCTCACTCCCAAGTAGAGAGTCTTCTTATACCCAAGCCTTGCAATCCCATGCTACTCAAGCAACCCAAGCCACCTGTGCATGCATACCTTCATCCCACGCACACTACCATATAGAGTCATATCCTATGCCACCTATCCTCTAGACACCATCCTCACCACTATGAGTCTTACCCTTTTAGCAAACCTAATAATCCCTAAGGTCATTCCACTCCTCCTCATCATCATCGCAATCTCATCCATCTTCTCATGCATACCAGGCCACTCCATACACATTAGATTTTTTATCACCACCTTCCTTGATACCATTGCCTCCACACTACAATATATAGCATCTCCTTTACCGACTAAAGTCTCTTGAGCTATAGATGATCCATTTCCATTGCCACATTCATCCATGCCAATCCCCCATGGCCCGTGCATCCTCAAATCCTCGTAGATCCCTTCCCCGACCTCGGATTTGACCCACATCAGACTCTTGACCTACACCTTCGTTGTTGGACCTCCCTTCATCTACCTCTCATTCACCTCCAACAGAACCTTAAATTTACCCCATGCCTATTCCATTTATTCCATTATTGGAAATATTATAAAACCTCATGCATCAAGATCTTCTTGGCTTACCATAAATTTTTCCCATAGACCCTTCATATCCTAAACCACGCAATTACCATGAGAGTCAATATTGTATTTGTCATCGCCAATCAGGTCATGACATTGAAGAATTTTGATCATTTGAGAACCTGGTGCACAACATATTGCATGGTGATTTAACTACATCACCTGAGTACCCCCTCCCATTTAGCTTACTATCGAGTCCACCACACTGCATCGTCCCTAGAACTTTGCCACCGTGTGAAACCTTGATAGTTTTAACTCGCTATATTCACAACATATCCAACTACACCAACCACTGAAGCCCCAACCATACCATCACTTCACCATCCCATTATCGACTTGACCCACACCACTTTACCCATCAATAGTTCTCTTCTTCTTTCATATTTATTCTTCTACTTCTTACTTCCTCACGTAGCTGTATGGTCATGCTTTGAGTGGCTACATACCTATGCTGAAATACTTCCTCTCTTCAATATTCATTGGATTTTTGGTAATCCCCTCATCTTGTTGGTTACAAAAGCCTCTTTCCTCTCATTTCTTCCATTTGTACACCCCACCTTTACACCCTTCTTATTTTGTTTGACATTCCTACATACATTCTCATAAATCATAGTTTATTCACCTACTACACACACACCCCACACGCTGGGGCAACCATTATCACAACATCTCATTTTTTTCATGACGATACACCATACTCATCTGTAGATAAGTTTTCCCAAATATCTCCTTCTATACTTCATAAAATTCCTCTTGTAGATATTGCATTCCCCCACTTGCATCATTTACATTACCCTCATTGTATACATCCATATGTTTTTCATTATAATTTTATTTTAAGTTTGTATATTCTCCCCCAAAATACGCCTTCCATAGGAGTAACATACCCACTTGTTAGAATCACCACTTGGATGTCCATTCCCCCTTTTCAGGATTAGGGTATACATAGGTGTCATGTTCAAATTTGACCACTCACTAGTTAAGTTAATCAAATGTCACCTCTACCTGATAAGTTTTACATCCTTATGGTTCTTTAGTATGGTTCAACTTCTCTCATGGACCATTCACAATAGGTTACTTGTTGGCATTTTTGCCACATTGATTCTCATTGATGAATGCATTGATGTATTGTTGGGGATCTGACCTTTGATTGATGCAGCTTGGGCGAAAAAAGGAGAA
Source organism: Wollemia nobilis (assembly GCA_028583015.1). Taxonomy (NCBI): domain Eukaryota; kingdom Viridiplantae; phylum Streptophyta; class Pinopsida; order Araucariales; family Araucariaceae; genus Wollemia; species Wollemia nobilis. The sequence continues at coordinate 1,258,016 of JAQPPZ010016508.1, read as the reverse complement.
AAAATGAGCAAAAAATGACTAAGTCTGAAAATTGCAGCGACGCGCTGACATGTTGCAGAATCGCGGTCAACGCAGTCAACGCAGGCAGGTTGGCGGAACCGTCGCGATATCGCGACGTGTTCCGAAATCGCGGGTCGGCGGGCAAAAAAACATTAAGTTGAAAACATGCAGCGATTCGCTGACATGTCAGCGAATCGCGACCCGGGCAGCGTCGAAGGCGTTAAGTCAAAATTTGCAGCGCGTCACTGACATGTCAGCGAATCACGACCGAAAAAGGTGATTGGTACGGCGACGAAAACATGTAGCGAAATCGCTACATGTTCCGTTTTCGTGGGGCATAGCGCAGGGAGGAGCCAACGGCGGAAACATGTAGCGAAATCGCTACATGTTCCATTTTCGCGGAGCAAGCTTGCGATGGCGAAGAGGAAGCCGGAGACGTAGCGAAATCGCTACATGTGCCATTTTCGCGGGTCAACGGTGGTCAAAGCGTACTGCATGATAAGACGTCGCGATTTCGCGACCCGTCGCGATTTCGCTACCCGTCGCATTTTCGCGACCTGCGCAGTTTTCCCGCCAAGTGCAATATGAACGGCCGAAAGGGTTTTTTCGATTTTCGATGATTTAATGCTAAACCGAATTAAATATTTTGCGGATTTCCGAGGCGGTTAAAGTCGAAGAAGCGCCCAGGCCACCAAAATTAAAGGATTTATTGGTTCAAAGTATTTGTTCGTGGATTGGCGTAACGTTTTCATGCACATGTTTGAAAAAACGAATTTAATGAAGGGCCGCGAACGTTTCATGGCATTTAATTTTTATTTCCTCGAGGCCGCTATTAAGGGGTCGTGTTCCTGATTTTCAAGATATTATTGTAGATCACGAGGAAGTTGGTTTTACGTTTTTAATGCTGCAAAGAGGACGGACCTCTATAAAAACCAATGTAATTTTCATTTGCAAAGGTTGGAAAAACTTTCTGCTAGAAACTGGAATTGTATTTGCGGGAATACAAGGATCGACTTCTAATTTTTCAAGCGTCGCATGGATGAATTTGCTTTCTATTTTCTGCATTTCTAATAGCATTCGTACTCTGCATTGCTATTACATTTAAATTCTGCATACTGGATTTAAATACTGCGGTCAGGGTACAATTCCTGGAATGTGGGTTTGGAGGGATTTGCGGCATGTGATTGTGCGAGGATGAAGCTGATTTCTTGTGTTACTTGCTGTTGTTGCGTTTGTAGTTTCCTGCTGTTGTTTTTTTGATCCCATCACTTCGGCCTGTGGCCATATTTCCCATTCCTTTCTGCAACCTTTTAAATCTCTTTCCAGCAACCCTTATCTTAACCAAGTTTAGAATAGTGAAGGGAACCAGCCCACTCTGGAGATTGGTCTGGGAGCCATTTCTTGCTTCCAGCCTTTCAATGTTGGCCGGGTCTAGGGCGCAATTGTAAAAATCCTTTCCTGTGGTAGATTCGTGACCAACAGTTACACATTAAACAAGTTGTCAATCTAGGGAATATGACACCTTGAGTAGACATTTCCATCTAGCGAATGGTCTCCCCTACTCATCCTATTACTTGCATGGTCAACATATGACCTGGGGATAAACAAAGGGATAAGCATAAGAAAAAGTAAGACAAATGGGCAGAAAACAAAAGACAATTCCCATAGAAAGAAAAAGAGGAGAAAATAAAAAGAGAAAAGAATGAAAAAGAGCACCACAATACATAGGTAAACAATATACGAGGGGTAGAAAAATAAAATAAAAAACTTCAAATATCACCAGTTTTATGCTTCATCGCCTTTGGTCCTTAGGTTCAACATAAAACCATGGGATGATTTCCATTGCTAACAATAGGCTCCAAGAGCCTGCCCACCAGTGGAATAGTCTTACAAGTGGTGATATATCTATCACATTAGCTACCCGCTTTTGTATAGATTATTTTTCACTTATGGATGAGCTAGCTAGTTCGGCCATGTCTACAACGAGTTAATCCTACCTCCCTCAAAATGGATGAATGAACCTCACTCATTTACACACACAGGTCCATGACATACTATGAACTAGTCTGATTAGTTATGAGTTGTCACATAAACTTGCATAGTTTTTGGTCCGATATTTGATTACCAAAACTAGATTGGTCAAATTCATTACATATGCCTCATACCATTTTACATCCCTAAGATCATGGAATGGATCACATCCACATAGGTACATGAAATGATACAAGTGCTTCCTTTACGCATTTTAGTCTCCTCATACATTCATATATGCATCTATGCTACTTAGAATCATCAAATATTACATCAATGCATTTATCCTACATACACTCTCTCACATTGCATCATCGCATTTCTATTACATACATTTACTACACATTGCATCACATCATGTTGCATTGCATTTAACATACAATTATGCTACAATATATCTACACTACAGTATGATCATACATCTACACCCTACCACATATGTACATCCATACATCATACATTTGCTCACACATTATACTATGCTATCTATGCAAACACAATTCAAACACATTCAAATTGACATCCAAAAACACATATGTATGAGCCTAGAAGCACCAAATTGACTCAATTTTGATTCCAAACCCTACCAAACCTGCACTTCTTCCTATCCATTTGCTTTTTCATTATTTTCCTCATGCATTTTTCCTCTATCAACTGATTCATCACCACATCATCACATTCCATTCGTCTCATTTTTTATTCATCATTTCAGGGGGTATTCATATCCAAAATCCAGCTTTGCATGCAACCAAACAACCAAACATCCAAAAGCGTAGATAGCGCATTTGTCTAAAAAAAAAAATTCTGAAGATTATCTTATGAAATAATCTCAATACCAACCATATATTTTTTAAATCCTGAGAGCTATGTGTTCCTATGGATAAGTCAATCTAGCATTCATGTATGTCAAATACAAAATGAATGATACGTTTGACGTAATTCTAGAACAACATTTGGAGAATGTTTTTTGGTATTCATGATACATAATGAATGACAAATTTGAATAATATAAATGTCCCTTTAGCTCAAATGTTTTGAAAATTGTTACCATGTTCTCATCAATCAATCAAAAACAAATATTTGAATAGGCATTTGTTCTATTCATACTTTTGGACCATCCTGGATTGGTCACAAAAGAAAATCAGTCAAAAATTGCCTCCCCAAGCAACTACTATGACATCAAAAATGTCAGAGGGACTAAGAAAAATCACCATGTTGCATCTGCAATCATCCATTTCCATTTATCGACATTGTTGTTATTTCATTTTATTTCTTTTTCTTCTCTTCTTTTCCTTCTTCTTCTAGGCTATCGATCAATGTTGTATGGTCATGCTTCGAGTGGCTACATATCTTTGATTGGATTCCATTAACTTTCCTTCTTCTTCTAGGATATAAATAAATGTTGTATGGTCATGTTTTGAGCATCTACATACCTTTTATTGGATCCCATTCTCTTCCCTTCTTCTTCTAATCTATCGATCAATGTTTTATGGGCATGCTTCGAGCGGCTACATACCTTTGATTGGATTCCATTCTCTTTCGTTCTTATTCTAGGCTAGTGATAAATGTTGTATGGTCACACTTCAAGTGGCTACATACCTTTTATTGGATCCCATTCTCTTCCCTTATTCTTATAGGCTATTGATCAATATTGTATGGTCATGCTTCGAGCGGCTACATACGTTTGATTGGATCCCATTATTTTCTATTCTCTATCAAATTTCTAGTCAATGTTGCATGCTCACACTTCAAGAAACTACATACCTTTTGTTGTATTCCATTATTATTCTATACATTTTTCCCTACACAACCCTTCACATTTTTGTATTAAACTATGTTCCACATAGTATAGTACAAAAGAGGTAAAATTTAGACACCTAAAAGTCGCACATAGCTACTTCTGCATACTTGTAGATACTTTTGGACACTTATAGGTTTACATAGGTAATCCTAGATACCACTAGGCTATTGTAGGCCAATGTATACTATTGTAGATCTTCCTAGATATGCGTATACTACTGTAGACATGCATAGACATTCTTAAACTACTATAGACATGCGTAGGCTAGCGTAGATTGCTCTAGATTATCGTAGCATTGCGTAGACTTCCACACACCACTTCACTAGTTTTTAGGTCCAAAACCCTAATAAAATACCTAAATCACATCATGAACACCTTCCACACATTGGAAAACCATCCATCAGCCTCCTAAGGCAATACAAGACTTCTTCATGCTTAATTGAGGCCCCCATAGGGCTATTAATTAGCAAAAGTATTGAGTCAATTGTTAAATCTAATTTTAAAGTGACTTCACTTAATTTAACTTTTAGGGATAAAAAGGTTAATTAGGTCCTTAAACCCTATTTAGTCCTAATTATTCCCTCACACATGTGTGTGCACTAGGTTAATTAGGATATTTCTTAGGAAACCCTAAACCAATCCTAATCTAACCCTAGAGTTAACTAATCCTAGTTAACCTTAATATCTCCTCACACATGTGTGAGGATGAGATATTTACTAAGGAAATGTGAGGAAGCCACCTCACAAACCCTAATCTAACCTCCATGAGACTTCACCCTAGGGTCTAGTTCTCCTAACTACCCCCGCTACACCTTGGGTTTTCTTATAAATAATGGGTCCAAACCCTTATTCTAGATCTCTCTCCACTTATATCCAAAGTACAAAAACTTTACCAAAATATATACATAAGCATGAAAACAACAATATGAACCTGAACAGTAGTAATACAACACCTAAGGAGCCTATCCATAGAAGGATCTCCAACAAAGTACACTCTCAACCGAATTTACCTCCCGACCTATGAATTCAGCACCAGTTCACCTCCCAACCTGCGAGTGTTAGCGTACTGTTATAGCTGTATTTCATTATTTAGCATTCTGCAGTTGCACTGTTACAACTTCGTAACAGTTCCGCCAGCCGGTGCTATTTTCAGCCATTGTAAACTCTATTTAATGCCTGCTGAATAATAAACCATCTAATGCGTGTTTTATTTCATGGCATCAGAGCCAGCGATGTGCAGGGAGGCGTGACGAGAAGCCGAGGTTGGAGAAACTGGGCGGTTGTGCAGTTAATTTTTTTTTTTGTCGCGCAGACGCGATAGAAGGAGAAAGCAGCCAGACTCCCCACCGCTCGTCGAAGCAGACGCAGCCGGCGCGCTGCGTAGCAGGAGGGCCGGGACCCCGTTGCGCATGGTCGACTGGAAGGAGGGACCACTCCCCACGCGTGCAACGTCTGTCGCAGACGCACGACCAGGAGGTTCCGCGCTCCCCCACGCGACAGAGGAGCTGTCACAGCAGGCTCGTGCGATAGACTGTCGCGCAGGTCGTGCGCTCCCCCGCGCGACAGAGGAGCTGTCGCAGCAGGCCCGTACGACAGACTGTCGCGCAGGCCGTGCGCTCCCCCGCGCGACAGAGGAGCTGTCGCAGCAGGCCCGTGCGACAGGAGGGGATGCCCCCACCCCTTGGCCGACGTTGCGGGGGGAAATTTAAATTTCCCGCCCGCCACGGCAGGAGGGGTATAAACCCCCCCCCCCCTTGACTGTGTCATTTTAGACGCAGCTCCGGGCCTGCGTCAAGTAGACGCAGCTCCCCCCCCATTTTTTTTGGCAGAGCGCGCGCGACTTCACATCCCCGCCGCTTCCATTTAAAAAAAAAAAAAGAGAGCAGGGAGGCCCTCCCCCCCGGCGAATTTTTTTTTTGAAAAAAAAAAAAAACCACAACGCGCGCATCTGGAACGCAGCGTGAATTTTTTTTCGAAAAAGATAAGAGCGCCGAGAAGCAGCAAAAGTTGGACGGAGCAGGGACCGGAGGCCGCAGCAGAGGAGGAGGACCATTCGAGGTTGAAAGAGGAGCAGGTCCACTGTTCCTTTCGGATCAGCCCGCTAGCTCACTTGGCAGTGAGCTGTGCGGTTAAGGCTCAGGGAGCCTGCAGGTCGGGGGTTCAAATCCCGCCGACTCCCCTCAGGTATATTTTTTTTTTCAAAGTAATTTTTAATTATTATTATTTTTAATTAAAATTTTTAATTTTAATTTTTTTAATATAGTTTTAAACTTTATAAATTAAAATTTAATTTTAATTTATTTTTTCTAAAGTTTTTAAAACTATTTAAATTGAAATTATTTATTTTAATTTTAAATAAATAATGATTATAAAAATGCTTTGTTAAAGAAAGCCTTTTAAGGGGGGATATTTTTCAAAAATCAAAGGGGGATAGAGAGTAATTTTTAGAAAAAATAGCAATTTGGCATTGTAAAAGGTGCATTTTCGGCTGTGACCGACACCTTGAGGGTTATTCTTGTGGGCAGTTTTTTCATGTTGTATGTTGCATATTTCATTTTTGCACTATAACATTAAAAACTTAAAATCAAAACACTCCCTAAGTCCCCGAAATATAAAACCCATCTGTGCAATTTATTTGCACTACAGCGTTCGGTATTTGCGATACCTCTGGCCAGCACTTACAGGTAAAGCTGTCGTGATTTGGCTACTATATCCGCCACCTAATATAGCTGCTATAACAACGTCTAATCTTGTTCTCTATAAATCGTCGGGGAGGAATAAGTACGCCATTTTTGCATTTTTTACTCCATCCACTACCCTTTATCGCACTTGTGTTTAGGCGTAAATCCCGACGAAGTATTCTTCATAGTGTTTAGGGGAAGTTACGCCCCACGCATGAGAAGAATCTTCTATGGTAGGTGCCATCAACAAGGCGATTCCCTTTCAGTACCGCTTATGTTCCACGTATCGTATGATCTCTAAATTTCACCTATAGTCTCCCTAACGTAAGGGCGGGTGATTTTTGTTGATGTTTTTAAAATACCTATAGTTTCCCTCACGTAAGGGCGGGTATTTTTTACGGTATATTGGCCTAGCAAAAGGTATATCGAAAGGGGGACCAATTTGGTGATATAAGGAACCTTCACTATGGCCGCTGTTGCAAAGTTGATGACTGATCCGCATCAGTTATTGAAAGGTCCAAATTATACACCATGGAAACATAAGATGAAGGCTATTCTCCAAATGGAAGATTTGTGGGATATTTTTACTGGAGTAGCAACCAGGCCTTCACCAACAGCAGGATCCACAGGTCCTTCAGCAGATCAGATTGCTTTTGACAAGAAAGACAGTAGAGCAAAGGTGCTCATTTTGTTTGCTGTTTCAGATGAAGTGCAACCTCATATAGCTGATAAAGCAAGTGGTAAAGAGGCATGGGATGCCCTTAGAACCATATATGAGGGGAAGAATGAATCCACCATTCTTCATCTTCAACAACAACTTCATAACCTGAGTTTGAGGCAGGGTGAAATAGTTGAACTCTTTCTGTGCAGAGTGTCTGAGTTGAAAGAGAAATTGAGTTCTCTGGGAGATACTATGGACGAAAAGCTTCTCATTTCACTTGTTATGAGAGCTTTACCTTCTTCATTTGATATGTTGATAACCTCCATCCAGGTGTCCCAACGACAAATTACCTACATCGAGTTGGTCAATCTGCTTCAACAACAGGAGGCACGCCAACTTCACAAGGATGATTCTTCCAATACAGCCCTATACACCAACAGGCAGGGTTCTAGGAAGAAAGGTAATGGGCAAAAAGGAGGCAAATTTCAGAAAGGAGGAAATTCTCAATAGGATACGAAAGGAAAATGCAAACAACCTCAATAGAAGAAGAGGTGGTGCAATATCTGTGAGAAAGACAACCATGACACAAACAGGTGTTGGCATAAGAACAAGCAGAAAGGCCAAAACAAACCACAAAATAAGAACAAGAAACCCCAGGTGAATGTTGTTGTTGAAGAATCTGACTCAGATTCCGAATGGGCACACAAGGTGCTCATGACTACCACAGATTCCACACGGAGGGATCCTATTTGGTATGTCGATTCCGGAGCTAGTAAACATATGACCGGCGACAGATCGTGGTTTGAATCATTTGAGGCCAAGGAGGGCAAACCTGTCACCATTTCTGATGATAAAACCTACAGGGTTCAGGGAGAGGGTACAGTTTTAGTCACTCTTCCTGATGGCAAGTGTCAGATTGACAAAGTCCTCTATGTTCCAAGATTGGCCAACAATTTGTTGTCAGTGACACAAATCTTGGACAGAAATATGGTTGTCAACTTTCATGTTGAGAATGGAAAGAAGTGTTGTACAATTACCAGGAAGGGTAAGCAAATTGCAACATCTTCATATAAGCATGGCTTATTTGCACTAGATGCTATCTCTACTCCACATGTTGCCATGACTGTCTCTACCAAGGAGGCAACTTCCCTATGGCACAAGAGATATGGGCATCTTAGTTCTGGCTACTTACTTGAGCTCAGCAAGTATGAGATGGTAAAGGGTCTTCCTTCCATTTCTGCCACATTGCCAGTGTGCTCTGACTGCTTGGCAGGAAAGCAGCATAGAGTACCATTTGAGAAGAGCTCTACAAGAGCAAGAAAACCTCTGGAGCTAATTCACACCGATCTATGCGGTCCTTTCACACCCAACAGTGTTGGAGGGAAGAGGTACTTTCAGTTATTCGTAGATGACTACTCATGAAAGATGTGGGTTTTCTTTCTCAAACTGAAATCTGAAGCTTTCGCATTCTTCCAGCAGTTCAAGAAATTCGTTGAGGAGTCAGGAGCTTCTATCAAAACCCTCTGCTCAGATCGAGGGGGAGAGTTTACCTCTAATGAATTTTTTGCATTCCTAGATAAGCATGGGATCAAGAGACAGTTAACAACTGCCTATATTCCTCAGCAGAATGGAGTTGCTGAGAGAAGGAACCGTTCTATCATGGAAATGGTTCGTTGTATGCTCACAGGAGCTACTCTTGGGCAACAATATTGGGCAGAAGTTGTCACCACTATAGTGTATCTTTTGAATAGGGCACCCACAAAGGCCCTAAAAGGAATGACTCCACAGGAAGCATGGAGTGGTCGAAAACCCTCCATATCTCATCTACGTATTTTCGGGTGTCAAGCTTTCATGCACATACCGAAAGAGAAAAGGAAGAAGCTAGATGAGAAAACAATGAGATGTATTTTTCTTGGATATTCTGAGCACTCTAAAGGATATCGGTTGATAGATCCTTTGACCAAGAAAATTCATATCAGCAGAGATGTTGTCTTTGATGAAGCTTTCACATCACAGAGCACATCTACAGTACACCAAGATATTGTGGAACCTAAGGAAGAGGAGATTCCTTCGTCAACACAGACAGGGGGTCCTTCTACATCTTCTTCACCATCACCGAAGAAGAATCCTAAATGGTGTACAAATACAATCAGAGATGCAAATTTATCCACTCCTCCCAATTTGAATTTGGATAGACCTCGTACACGCAGTATGGCTCAAAAGGAAAGAGAAGCCGAGAAACCGGTGAGGTTGATTATCTTTGTCAATATTTTGAGGAACTTTCTGTGACTCCAAGTAGAGAAGTTGAGGATATGGATATTGATGATGACAGGGCATTCATGTCTACCATAGATAGTCTTGAACTTGCATCAGTGCAAGATGCTCTCAGTGAGCCTCAGTGGAAGGCCGCTATGGATACCGAGTATGAGTCTCTGATGAAGAATAAAACTTGGAAGCTTGTTGATCTGCCGCATGGAAAGAAACCTATTGGCTGCAAATGGGTATACAAAGTCAAGTACAAGGCAGATGGAACAATTGATAAGCATAAGGCCCGTCTTGTTGCAAAGGGCTATGCTCAAAAGGAAGGCATCGACTATGAAGAAACTTTTGCACCTACTGCTCGGATGACCACAATTTGGGTTATGTGTGCTATGGCAGCACAATATGGGTAGAAAGTTCACCAGATGGATGTCAAAAGTGCCTTTCTTAATGGTGATCTCCAAGAAGAAGTCTATATGACTCAGCTCGAAGGATTTGAAGTGGAAGGCCAACAACAGAAAGTTTGCAAATTGGTCAAATCCTTGTATCGTCTGAAACAAGCTCCTCGAGCTTGGTATATAAAAATGGACAATCACCTAATGCAGCATGGATTTAAGAGATGTCCGTCAGATGCAAACCTCTATTTCAAGAAATAGGGTTCTGAGATAGTGTTGCTTGTACTCTATGTGGATGATCTGCTCATTACAGGGAGTTCAGAAGATATGATCTCTACTGTCAAAAGAAACTTGTGCAAATATTTTGAGATGACAGATCTCGGACTTCTCCATTACTGTCTTGGTCTGGAATTTAGCTAGAAGGAGCACTCCATCAAAGTGTCTCAGAAAAATTATGCCAAGACATTGCTCGATAAATATCGCATGACTGACTGTAAGCCACTGGCAACTCCAATGGAGAATGGACTTCAGTTATCGCGATATGATGACTCACCTCAGGTAGATGGTACTCTCTATCGACAGTTGATTGGGAGTCTCATATATCTGACCAATACTAGGCCAGATCTCGTATTTGTTGTCAACTATCTTTTGAGGTTCATGCAGGAGCCTAAGACTACTCATTGGAAAGCAACAAAATGTGTTCTTCACTATGTCCGTGGTACTATAGAATATGGCCTAGAATACAAGAGGAACAACAAATTCTTCTTGCAAGGATACACGGACTCCGACTATGCCGGATCATTTGATGATCGCAAGTCAACTTCTGGATACATTTTTCATATGGGATCCGGTCCTGTCTCTTGGCACAGCAAGAAGCAACAGGTGGTTGCTATTTCTTCAACAGAGGCAGAATATCACGTCGCACGTGAAGTCGTGTGCGAAGTGATATGGTTACGTCGCATTCTGACAAGTATGGGCCATCCATCAAAATCTCCAATATACTTGTTTTGCGACAATCAGGGTGTTCTGAACCTCGTCAAGAATCCAGTCCATCATGAAAAAAACAAAGAACATTGACACACAATGTCATTTCATTCGAGAGGAAGTTCCAAAGCATCGAATTCAGCTTCAACACATTCCCACAGATGCTCAAGTTGCAAACATTTTCACTAAGGCACTTGGATGTGTCAAATTTGAATTGTTTCGCAGCTCACTTTGTATTGCAAAATGATGTAAGGGGATGTTAGTAGTCTAGTATAGCTATTAGTTATTACATTACCCAAATAATGTAATAAAGGGGGATGTTAGCGTACTGTTATAGCTGTATTTCATTATTTAGCATTCTGCAGTTGCACTGTTACAACTTCGTAACAGTTCCGCCAGCCGGTGCTATTTTCAGCCATTGTAAACTCTATTTAATGTCTTCTGAATAATAAACCATCTAATGCGTATTTTATTTCAGCGAGTTGGATCTACAGGGCCCAAATCACCCCAAATATTGGAGGTAAGCTTCATTTGGTGTTTTTATGAGGTTCTGCATCATTTATTTCAAATTTTATCATGTTTTATGAGTCAATTTGTCTTTCTTAATATGGGGCCTGACTGAGGCAAGCCCCCAAACCTACTAACACCCTTTTGCAGGCCTGGAATAGGAGCAAGGAGGAAAACAACATAAAATATAAAATCATAGTGGCACACACTATACACGAAGTCCATCAACACTAAGGAACCCAAGAGAAGATATCAGGCCTATTCTAATATTCATGAAAAGGAAGAAAAGGGGAATTCCCCCATTTGTAACACATAAGCAATCTTATCATGAATAAAATACATATTTTTGAATGACTTGTTTTTATAACTTGTTATTAGATCAAATTCTCTCTTTTGCTTGTTTCAAACACACTTGTGGGGTTATCCATAGAGGTAGCTAGAAAATATGTGGGGCACTCCTTGGATGAAGTGAGTTGGTTGGTAGATGTTTGACTCATAATTTTGGCTTGGCTTCAAGTTGAAACCATAAGTTAATGAGGCAAATGGCGTAGTGAATGTATGAAATGTGTGTAAAAAAGTGAAATGACAATGAAAAGCACATAGAATCAGACAAAAAATTGAATCCTATGTTTTGCTTTAATTTTTTTGATTCTTTTTGTGGTTTATCTATTTTTATGTACAGACCCTAAGCCTAGACTACTATGCAAGGTGGATTCCTAAGGTAGATTCCAAGTGAGGATTAACCTAGTGATGAAATCCAGAAAAACCACTCATAATCTACTAAAGTGACTATGGGTCAAGATAGCGAATGGAGATGAAGCCCATTGTCGTTGATCTCGATCAGTGGTTGGCGATGAAGTCCAACTCACTGATGTTTAAAGTGAATCATGCAATTGTGTGTGATTATTTATGGTTTTCATACAGTGTGAGGAAACTCTCTTCCACTTAGCCAAGCTAGTGACCAAGAATATTAATACCAAGTTCCTCAAAGGAATCTAGGGTATACCTCTTATGATCCACCCTAAATCATCCAGTGATTCCAACAGTGAAGTGTTCACCTAGTTTTTCCACTCTAAATCATTTATGTGTTTCCAATAGTAGGAGAGACTTGAGTACCAATGACTTGTTTCAAATTATAAAAGTAAAAGGTAAGAGACTTTAGTTTAAAGTGCAGCTACTTATACTTTTTCATTTTATTGCAAACAACACTCAAGGTAAAAAGTAAAAGCACCATAAAACAACAAAAACTTGAGTCTTGTGTAATGAATGTGCTAATGTAACTAATATGAATGCACAGGTGCAAATCTATACTATGTGCATAATATATGAAGATATGTTTGTGAATGCCTAAGATGCAATATGTGTTTCTTTTTAAATAGAAAGTATATATCTTTTTTTCAATGTCTCCTTAAAAAGCAAAGAAAAAATGTAGGTGGGGTTTGAAAAAGACTTACCAGGAAGCCTACATATTTCTTTTCAAATATCTTGGATATGGTGTAGAGTCTCTTGAATGTGGTGAGGCATATCTTAGATGTGGAGGAGCATCGCTCGAATTTGATAGGGCATCCGTGTAACCACATATTGAATCTTGTTGCTCCCAAAAATCCTAGTTTCATGATTTTTACATGATCAAAAATTTGAAAACTTGAAACAAAAATAAAAATGTAGATCATTTTGATAAGGTATATTAACATAAAAAGCCCTTTTGGTATCCCACTGTGATCATCATTTTTTAAATTAAAAATCAACTAACACCAATAAAGCAAGATATGAAATAAAATAACACAATATTGCATGAAATGAAAGATCTTATTAATATGGAACTTAGGGAGCCTGGATCTCCAAATTGTACAATATATATGCCCCAAATATGGGGTTACAATGCACTTTATTTATTTTGATACAATATTATAAATGAGAGGGTTTAAAACCCTCGTTAAAATAAATAATGGTGTATCTTGGTCGACTTCACTCCAAACAAGTTAAAGGTGGGATTTTGTGTATCCCTACGGGTGAGTTGCAAAAACCATTAATAAATATGTATCCTGTAACCTACACTAGGATTATGCATAAGGGATCAACCCCAAAATGTATTTATAAAAAATTGGTGAATCAATTTTGAAATCCAGGCAAATAGTGTCCAACTGCATGTAGAAGGTTCACCATTATTAGGGGCAATATCGTAAATTTAAACTTAAAGTGATCAAATTATTATAAAATTGGGGTGAATAAACCCAAAAATATTTGGTTAATGGGCCCTAGTCAAGGGTCCCAAATATTAGCCAATTCTAAATTTTGAACATTCTAATTTTATCCAATTTGATGATAAATAGTCACTATGCATAACCCTGACCTATACACAAATCACAACACAAAGAAGTTAGTAGCATATGTGAGGGCTCCACTATGTGAGACCCTCTGAATAATAAAATCTATTAAATCCCTAGGTGGAATAATCATGAAATGCAAGTGAAACACAAAAAATTAAGTTATAGAGCAATGATACTGTTTAACTTGTTAGAGATACTTGATTTATCTGATCCATGCTTCTACTTCTATGATATGATAGTGCATGAATGCCCATGAGTGTTCGAGCATTCATCGATAGTAAACCAAAGATTGGAAAACACCCTAGTACATTTTGGAAGAGTTGTGAATGCCCTACAATGTTCTTTGAATGCTTAGAAATGTTCAAGGAATGCTTAAAAGCATTCAGGAGTTATGGGGAGGGTTCTAAAAAACCTAGTTTTGGTTCATAGGGATTTTTTATGATAGAAACAAAGAATGCAATGGCAATGAAGGAGGAAGGTACTAGTAAAATGCTAGGTTTTGGGTATGATGGATGCAAGGGCTTTGACTCTATATAATTTTCAAAAAAATCAACCACTTAACCTTCATTCACAAAAGCGAATGATCTTTCATAACTTACCTTCAACATGTTAGGATTTTGCTGACACTAACGGGCGATCGAGATTAAAACATGATGGATGGTTAAGATTAAAATGTAGTGAGCAATTGTGATTTATTCATATATGTATATATTTATATTAAATATATAAATATAAATATATAAAATGTTTATATTTATATATAATACAAATAAATATACATATATAAATAAATAATGATAGTTGTGATTGGATGATGCATGGTAGACAAGTGTCTAGGATTTGGTGTCTATAGGATCACACTAATAAATTTATGATCCAAGGAGATGTTAGAGTCTATTTTATTAGGATAATGGGATTTCCAAAAAGTAGTAGGCCAATTATTGTAACTTTTTTAATTAGTTGGAGGAAGGGGTTTTGAAAGTATCATCAAACCTTGTACAAAAATATTGACAAGGGATATTATCTCCCACAACCCAAAGAGATAGCAAAATGACTAGAGATGATATCCAAGAGAAGGAAAACAAGGAAACAAAAGAGTGTATCTCCAAACTGGGTGGACTGCCTCAGTGAGCAAAAATACATACAAAAATAGAATCCCAAATAAGGGTTAGAAACCCATCAACTATCCACACTAGGAATAGGATAATAAATATTGTCCATTGGTTTGTCACCTAAAAATTGATTGTATAAGTCCTCTAGGATGATAGAATCTTGTTGTATTAATGACATATTCATTTTGTTGGTCCACAATATTTTGCTCATTAAAATATATAGGTCCCATACATAACCATTTTTGGTGATTAAGGGGATGTAAGCACATTGCTAGCTATGGTTTGATTACTTGAAGGAACCACACAAAGGAGCTACTTTCTAGGAGGAGGATCGCATTGGAGCATCTTCATGTTTTATTTTATGGGTCTTAACTAGAGAGTCTTTAAATAGATTCCCATATTGATCTAGAATAATGGTGGAGTTATGCTTCCTCAATTGATATTTATTGCTAGAAAAGTGATGAAAACCTTTATATTTAAAATTTGGAGGAATTTCATAGGCTTTGACATCAAACTCCAACATGGGGAGGGTTTTGGGAGAAGTTGGATTTGGAGCAATTTATTTTTGAGCAACAGGAGAAGGGCTTTTACAATAACTAGATAGTTGTGGATGGTACAAGGGGCTAGCAATGCATGATATAATTTCTTTCCTAAAATATCTATTGAGGACATGTCTATAAATAATAAGGTGGAGTCCTTGGTGAATAGAAAAGGATGAAATTCCTTTATTGACATTATGAACAAACCTTTCAATGGATCTAAAAAAATACTCTAGGATATTGATGATTTTTTTGCCACTAATATGGTTAAGGAAGGCCAAATGAAAGCTACTACAAGATGAATTAGGGTCATTTATAGTGAAGTATTAGAGAATTGATACCATGGCATTATTACAATATGTGAAAAGAGATTCTCTAATGATGTCACCTTATCCTTACCGAGCCTTTCACCTTTCTCAATGAAGTAGGATAGCTTGCAGGTGAGGGAGTGTTTTTTGTATTGCATAATTTCTCCATCATTAGGTATCCCAAACACTTCTAACTATAATATCGATGGTAATTATGAATATGAATCCTCAAATAGTCACGACATCATCTTCCAAATATGAAACCAACTCTAGGAAAATTTCCATATCATTTCCATGGAACTTTGTAGAAATGTGAGGAGGTCGTTCTCTCTAAAAACTTTTTTCCATAGTAGCATCCATTTGGAGGGTCTCTAGCTTGAATCTATAGTAACCCATGGTTAGAGGAGGGAAACACAAAGAGTGGAGAGAGTTATAGATGAGTTAATGATAGGGAGGGTGGGTATGGAGGGAGTAAGATTATGATAATGGAGGTAGGGATAGAGGAGGAAAGGGATGTGGTAGTGGTAGCAGGGATGGTTTAAGATAAGATGGTTGGAGGGAAAGTAGGACTGGAGACCAAGGGGCTCTTGTATAATGAAACAATATTTAGATAACTAGTGCAAAATAGGACCAGTAGTGCAAAATAGGACCAGCGAACAAGATATAAGTGGGATAGAAGAAAATGTAGCAAGAATTGGTGAAATTCTAAGCCTAGGGTGCTCCTAAAAGCTTACCATTTTGGGTAGCTAAAAGCCTAGGACCATTTTTGTGCATTACATACCATTGGAGTCTCTATGTCACAGTATTACACCACCATATTTATGAGCTCAAGATAAGGATGAATGAATCTAGGCATATACCTTGATAGGAAATAGTTCCATGGGGTGGATTCAATTCTACCATAAGATAGTTTTTCTCATTTTTGACCCTTCTCAAAAGCCTTTCCATTTTGCTTTTATTGTAATGACTAGGTAATGTATTTTGTCTAACTTGTCCTCCAAATCCTTTGTAGTCTTTTTCAACTTTTTTTTATTTTTTCTCTAGCCATTTTGTGCTATGTAATTGCTTGCTACAAAATATAGACACCAAAAACTACATTCCCATTTTTTTCCATGGTGTTTCATAGAATACAACATCTATTTGACAAAATTTTCCCTCTCGCACAAATACACAAATGCATATTGTTTCATATTGACCTGACGTTTAGAGCAAGAATTGTCCACAGTGGATGATTGTTGCCAATTAAATGTGAAAGATTGCATATTCTAAGCTTCTATAGGAATATATTGTCTTAATATTGCAAGTTTATGTTATTGTTCATGGCATGTCTTTTTTTCATGGCTACCAACATTTGGATCAATGAAATTACTAAAAATTCAAAACATGATAGCTATTAGGCACAACCATTAGATAATAAAAAATTCTTGTATTCAGGAAACACTTCTAACACTACTTCCACTATATGGTTATTTACACATTTATTTATGTACATACACATAAGTAGGTACACACTTCTATGCATAATGTTTAAATATCGGCCATTTATCAAAATTGGAAAAATGCGACCATCCATGTCTTGTAGCTCATATGCATTTACTTATTTTCTTATTGAGATTTAATATGGGCTAAACCATGGTGATTATAATTTTTCATGCTTTCCATATTTAGCACAATATGAGTCGCACATGAGCACTAAGCCCCCTTCTCTGAAGGATTTTAATGATGATTTCTTATTGAACCATCACTTTATAGCTATTTGGTGTTGATAAAAATAATTGTAGGACCTTTCTCTATGTTCTTCTAACAATAATTCTACCAATGTCTTTTCAATTGGCTCAACATATTCCAATTTTTATTAGTTGATATACTTGAAAACAAGCAATTCTAGATTTATTGACAACATGGCTTCTTTCTCATAAACCAAAGCATATGATGTTGTTTTCAAAGATTTTTTAAATGATATTATATCCACCCATAACACTTGGTTCAGCATTCAATTCCAACATTTTTTATTATCACCTATATTCTATTTCGTTATCCTCATTAAATTCTTGTTGGTAGATTCTGCTAACCCGTTCCCTTAAGGATAATATTTTGAAGATATTTTCTAATAAATGTGGTATATTATTACAAATTTTATTGTTTTAGATCCAATAAATGCTCTAGCATTATCAGACACTATTGTGATAGGGATCCCAAACCTGGTGATTAATCTCTCTAAAAATTCTATCACAGTATCTTGATTAGCATGTTTGGTTGCATCTACTTTAAACCACCTAGTGAAGTAATCGATGGATATAAATATAAATTTATGTGTAACAAAGGATTTTGGATTTATCATTCCAATAAAGTCCAATTCCCATTACTAGAAAGGATCCTTTGGTATGATTGGTTGTAGGAGTATAGCAATATTTTTTCTTTTGTTGATAAATCATTGACACTTATGATAGGTATTAGCAATTTGAAGGCATTGAAGAATAGGATAGGGTAATAATACATTTATCTATGAATGTTAGAAACAATTATCTATGTTAAATAGTGTCCTATTGATAAGCCAATGTGAAACTCTTTAAAATTTTTGGCTATACGCAACTCAGTAACACACAATCCAAGTATTTTTGGTATAGTATGTCATTAATCACTTGTAATTTAATGCTTACAACTTGTATCTACACCTTTGAGATCCTGTAAATCCATTTAGATACCTCCTTGTCTTGAGGAAATAGGTCAATTAATCCAATTAGATGTTCTATTTAGTTTAGGAATCTTTTTTATGATATTGCTCTTCTTGTTCATTAAATAAATTAGTGTTTGGAGCTATAGACTTTGCTAACTCTTCACATAGTGTTGTCTCTCTAACTAGCTTAGTCAACTTAATATCTATATATTCTTATATCTTGGTGATCTAGTTGGCTCATATTTCACTGAGTTCTCCTTAAACTGCAAAGTTTTGAAAATCTAGTTGTACTACATATACTATTTTTCTTCTATGAGAGATGTAATACCTTCAATTTTTTAGTGATTTCATCAAATAAAACACTTACTTCTTTATAAAATTGTATATTTCCTCACGGTCCTATAGAGTCTAACTCAAGAAAGAAATAGACCATTGATTTTGATTTTATCCTTTCAAGTGAGGACAATGGCATAAATTTCTTCTAATCAAAATACATAGAGGACAAAATCCCTCTTATAGTCTAGATTGGGTAACACATAGGCTTTGGTAATAGCTTACTTTATTTTAGAAAAGGCTTCTCTTCTAATTTATATCCAAGTGAAATTTGCCTCCTTTCTTAGCATTTCTATCATAGGCTTTACCATTTGGAAAAAAATAGACATAAATTTCTAGACAAAGTTAATTTTCCCAAAAAATCATTGTAAGCCCTTATTTCATTAAAGTAGTGGAAGTGCTTATATAACCTTGACTCTATTTGGGTCAATAGATAAGCCTCCATTTGATGCTACATGACCCAGAAGCTTGATTTTGTGGACATCAAAAAAGACTTTTTTAGGTTGAGTGAAATCCCAAATTCTCGATATTTCTAAAATGCCATCCTAGGATGTTCAATATGCTCCTCCTTTTTATGAGAGAAGATTTTCATATCATCAATATAGATGAATATAAACTTATTCACAAGTTCACCAAAAGCTACATCCATAGCCATTTGGAGGATAGCTTCGACATTTGATAAGCCAAAAATCATTATTTGATAGGCAAATGTGCCCAATTTTGATGTGAAAAATGTCTTGTATTGGTCCTCATATTTAACCTAAATTTAGTTGAAACTTGAAAATCCATATAACAACAAGAATATTTCTACCCTAGCAACTGCATGCAGTATCTAATCAGTCTAATGTAGAGGATACTTATCCTAAAATGAAGCTTTATTTAGGTTTCTAATTTCCACACAGAGGTAGATATCTCCATTCTTCTTCCTGACTGACACTGGGTTGTCCATGAAATTTAATTGTTTGATTGGATAGATAATCCTTGGTTAAACAATTTTAGTAACTCTTACTTCATCAATGCCTCCATTTTAGGATTTATTGACCTCTTATTTTGTTTAAATGGCTTAAAATTAGGTAGTAATTGTATGGTATGTTCAATGGTTTCTTTACTATAGACCTTCAAATCATCATAACTTCGGGCGATGATGTCAATATATTCTTTGCATAGACTTAGTAGTTGTTGAATTTCTTCTTCTGAATATCTTGTATCAATATTAAAATTCTTCTTATATTCTAGTTGAACCTCTTTGAATTCTTGCTCATCAATCCTTATTTTTTGGCTAGATGAATGGTCACTACTATAAAATATATTTTTGAGAGTGGATAATCCTTTAGAAATATGATTATTATTTAGTTGGACCATTTCACCCCTCTTTATTTCTTCAATT
Source organism: Wollemia nobilis (assembly GCA_028583015.1). Taxonomy (NCBI): domain Eukaryota; kingdom Viridiplantae; phylum Streptophyta; class Pinopsida; order Araucariales; family Araucariaceae; genus Wollemia; species Wollemia nobilis. Next base: position 1,238,011 of record JAQPPZ010016508.1, on the reverse strand, counting down.
GAATTCATACAATGTATTTCCTAAATCAATAAATCCACTATTTTTTTGTCATCATCAAATACTCGCTAGATGGTCTCTTTATCCCGTATGAATGGCATGAATACCAATTTGAAATTTTTTTTGTTCTTTAGTAAATAAACTATTGGAATTGTTAGAAGCCAATGCATCAGCTTGCATATTCAATTCCCTAAGAATTTCCTTTATTTTCAATGCACAAAAGCTTTTGAAGAAGTCCTAGATGTTATTTCATTAAGCTTTTAGATAGTGTTTCTTATTGTTATTTTTCTCTATTACTTTAATTACCACCAACTTTAAGTCTCCACAAATCATTAATTGCTTAATCCCCATATTTTCTGTTTTCTTGAGCCCAATATATAATACTTTAATTCTACAACATTGTTGGTACAATTCTAAGTCAGTTTGTATGACAATATTTTAATTACCCTAGATGGTGAAATCAGTATGACACCAACTTAGATTCCATTTTTGCACCTAGATCCATTGAAATAGAGCTTCTATATTTAATTTTTCTTGAAATATTTTTCTTTTAAGTTGAGTTTTTTTTTTTGATTGAAAATGGAATAAGTATCGATCATTTTCTTGACAATAGCATTGAAATTCTTGAGTAAAAATTGATGTTCAGTCTATATTTCATTAATTATTTTCTCCACTCACTCAATATCTTCAATAATCATACCAACACTAATGTATGTTTGAACTTCATCTTCAATTTTCCCTATCAGGTAGGTATATGGATTCTCTAAGAATATTTTAACATTCCTACCCTTCTGAAGAATGTCCATGTGTGAATATTTTAAGGACATATATCCTCAGAGCTTAGAATTTAATTCATAAGAAAGATACATATCAAAATAAGGCTCTAAACCCACAACTACTACCTCTTGTATTACCTTTATTTTATGCATCCTATGCAACACCATAGAAATATCTTTGATCACCTCGATGATATTTACTAGAGTCCCATACAATTGTAGCACTCTTGGACTAGAAAAAATATATTATATGTCTAATTCTTCATATATCACCTTCAACATTGTAGTTCTTGCTACTCTAGAATTCACCATGTAGTTACACACAACCCATCCTTCTATGCACAAAGACATATATAAAGGTGACATCCAATTTTTACCAGATCTAGGAGCAGGTTTACCTTGTGCCATATTAATTTTTAGCTATTGCTTTTATTTTGATATGATAGACTTTAGTGATGCTCTTAGGATATCAATTTTTTCAAAAAATATTAATGCATCATACAGGCTGGATTTAGATGGATTCTTTATATCTTCCACCATGTTGAAGTTAGAAGATTTTGGTTGTCTTTTTTTTTTCTTTCTTTTATTTAATGAACCTCTTTCAGTATTCTTATGTAGCCTCCATCCTTTATCATTTGGTGATAGAAGGATATAAAATTTTATTTCTAGTCTGCTCTTATATTTTAGTGTAATAACCACCCAAAAACTAACCTAAGAGAGAGATTTTTTTTTAAGAATAAAACACAAGCAACGTTCTTAAGAGTCCCAATATATTTCCTTTCAAAATTCTTAAGGATTCACCATATTTTAGTTTAATGTCACTACAAACAACACTTAGTAGACAAGATAATTACCACTCATCTAATAATGAACATGATCACTTGAACCTACACATTCAAGGTACCACCACTATTGTCCTCTAAACGATTCCTATAACCTCCTAGTTATGGAACACATGATCCTCATCATTCAAGGTGTATCAAATTCATGATAAAATAGCTATTGCATCATTGGAACTCCTTATAGATTCATGAATTCCTAGCTATTGCATTCTCGCAACTCCTTCTAGGACTCACTTCTACCTAGTTTTTGGACCATCACAACTCTTCCTAGGATTGGGTTAATTTATTTGACACAGGTGCTAAAATAAGTTCTAGATCCAACCAAAGAATCCCTTTCCTAACCCAATATAACATTTATAGAAATAACATCTCTCTTCAAAAATCAAATACTTTGAATGAAATTAGCATGCTTAAGCTATAACACCATAATAAATATGAGAAATAGTTTGATGCATAAGCTTCAACATAGAGCTACCATAATTAATTAGACCTATATTAGAGCTATGTAAAAGAATAATTTCTCTATAATTGAAAAATAAATAATCATATCAAAACCACTCAATGGTCATATGGAACATTCCATCAAGATAGATCTTAAAATATTAATTATTTACAAAATCAACAGTAACATTTGGGAAGAAAATATTTTATAATTCAAAACCTCATTAGCTTTTATTTTAATAGAAAACTTACTCCATCTTACAAACTATCATACTTAATAATAAATTTAGAAGTTTCATCTATAAACTATAAAGTAAAATTTCTTTTATATAACAAATTTTAATTCCAAGGTACATCAAAGTCATTTTGCCCAAGTGATATTTGCACCATATCCTTTTCACAATATTCTTCATGAAAGGAATTTCCCATAAAATTGAGGTACGCTTTGGGATTAGGTTAATTGTTATGAAATGTAACTTAACATGCTCTATCTAATTGCAAGTAAACATGCACAATATATCTTAAAAAAACATGAGAGAACCCCATATTTGGTTTCCCTACCTACTCAAGTATTTGAAAACCATCATAATTATTTTCCTTCTCAACCAAAGCTTTTTTCCAAATTTGAACAATAAGTGAAGAAGTTCATAACTAACATTTCCATAAATAAAACATCAACATCAATGTGTTAACATTATTTTAATCTAAATCAATTCTTCATTAAACTTTAATCCTTCTTTGAAAAACCTAAAATGATAACACTTATATTTTTTGTGTGTTTCCAATTTCTAAAATAAAGTTCCATTATTCTTTCTACCTTTTATCCCATTCATGCATCCTTTTATGTATATAATCCTAAGTTTTCTATTCATTGAGGTTAAAGATAACATCTAATTAATGTATATAGCATATCACAACAATAAAATGAATAACCAATAAAAACAACCAAGCATACAACAAAAACTACTCCAAACATGTTATTTCAAAGAATGATTCCAATAAGTAAAGCTCCTATTCTAAAACCTCAACACTACACCAACTTGGATAAACTTTAAAAGAGAAATATCAACCTTGCTCATAAAATAAAAATCTTAACATGGTAAACATTACCCCAACAATAGATACCAACATCAAAATATAATTGCAACCAAGCATGAACATGGAAAAAGGGTGATGCACAATAGCAACTACGAACCACAAAAAATTCTTCTTGGCTATTGCCAAAGATGCATGGCCTTGTGCAGGTTTTAATATAATACAAAACTAACAAAATATGTTTGAGTTACAATGTATACTCTACACAACCTACAAAAAAGAGCACACTATAAGGATCAACACTCACGATTGCATCCACAACTTTGGATAACAATACTGTTGGAAATTTTGAGCAATTATGTTGTCATTTATGTCAAGAGTTTGGTGCAAGGTAAAGTTCATTATGATACAATAAAATTGGTAAAAAGAAATTGTTATAATATTTTATATTATAAGCCAAAGAGGTTTGTTAAAATGTTGAAAGCAAAATTTTATGCCCATGTTTTTAAAAGAAAAGAGAAAATATTATAAAATTTTAATATTATAATAATTAGGCCAAAAGGGCTTATTAAAAGGAAAATGAAAATGTGCTTTGGACAAAGGTCTTAAAAGGAATCAAGTTGATGAAGGACCCCATGCAAAAGTTAAATAATATAATATATAACACAAAGTTGAATATTATATTAAATATAAAATTAAATTTGAAATTGTTAAAAGGCATCAAATTTTAAATTTAAATAAAGATAAATAAAGGTTTTCGTTGATGTCATAGCAATGTTTCAAATGCATATAAAAAGGAGGAGCTAAATCATTTTCCAAGTCACCAAGGTTAATGCACAAGTCTTAATCGATCGAGGAGTGCAGAGCAAAGTATTCAAAATGCAATTTGTCGAGCAAGTGGCAGCGAATAAGGACAAAGAGGCACATGTTGTGATTCAATGAGGGTTGGTAGCCCAAGTGGTAGGTGGGTCTTGCATAAGGTGTGGAAGATAAGGGATTCATGGTTCGATTCTACCTAATTTTGGTTTGAATTATTTTTTTTTTTTTATGGATGTAGTAGAAAATAAAAGGTGGAGGCCGCATGTTAGGTCTCAACCGCTTTGCTAGCACAAGCGATCGAGCACTGCGCTTAGGATTTTGAGGTTAGAGGGTCGATTCCCATCTGCACCAGCAAGGAATTTAATTTTTAAGGTATGCTCCAAAGTGATTAATGTTGGCTATGTTTGGTGTTTGGCGGATGTGATTTGGTGTATGGTTTTGGCATATAGGAGGTATAAGGGGAAATTAATTTTGCATAATATTTTAAGGGTATTGTTGTTATTTATTTTATATATGCAAAGGTTGGAGTGATAAGGTGTAAATAGATTATTATGAATTGTAAATATATATTCTTTGACATTAAAGTGGATTGGAAATTATCTTAAGAAAGTTGGATATTAAAGGTGTAAAATATGATTTTATTGTTTGTAATTCTTGCTTTATAAAAAGGAAATTTTTGAGAGAGTTTTGTTGATCTTTAATGCATTATCCATGAGAACAAAAGAAGAGTCCTAGAACATTATTTTTAGATTTTATTGAGCACCTTTTTGAGGGAAAATTCATGTGGATATTTTGAAATAGAATCTTGCTATTTAACCTTTGAAGTGGCACAAGGAGAATTGGTTGTTTGTGAGATAGGTTTTGAAGACATATCTCCATAAGAGAAAATTAAGAGGTATGGGCACATAATTCCTTGTTTAAAGTGTTTTGTTGAAGTGAATGTTTTAGAACATAAGGTGGAGAGAAAAGGATTGTTTGATAAGCATTGTTGGAAATTTTTGAGTTAGGTTTTGAGACCTACATTGTGCATCTTTGTTGAAAGAAAGTGGAAATACCTATGTTAGGGTTTGTGATAAAATTGTGCTTCATTGTTTGAATTATCGTGTGAAGCTTTTAGGAATTTGTTTTGAGTGATATTGGAAGCGAATGTGCAAACATTAGAAAACAGATTTGTGAAAGCAATTATGTGCATCGGGAAGATAGGTGTCATATTCTAGACTAGATCTACCTTTAAAAAAGCAATAAATATGAGACATGTGAAAGCAACAGACTTAATGATTGAGTAGAACATATTGAGATATTTGTAAGTGCATATCATTCTCTATATGTTCCAAAGGTTAAATGAATTTTGAGTAAAATATATATGTTTGAAGAAATAATTTTTGAAAAATATATAAGCTTTCTTTATGTGCAATGATTGGAAATATTTGGTATAGTTTTATGAGCAACATTAAGGGCAGATTTAAGCAAGTCATTTAAGAAGGATTGAGGATATATTTGAGAAAGTATTTTAAGAAGACTTGAAGGCAGAGTTGAGAAAGTCTTTTGAGAAGGCTTGAGGATATATTTGAGTAAGTATTTTGAGAAGGCTTGACGACATATTTGAGAAAGTCTTTGAGAAGACTTGAGAGCAGAATTAAAGCAGATTTGTGACAGACCTAAGATATATTTTGGTGTATATTTGAGACAATATTTGGAGGTGATAGAGCAAAGAGAACAATAGTATCCAATAGATAGAGATCCATCATCTAGTGTAGTGGGGACATAGGTCTCCTATGGAGAGATATCCACAAGCTAGAGTAGTGGGGGTAGAATTCTTCTAGAAGATCACCAGCCAGAACAAAGGGGATAGAGTTATCCTATGGAAAGATATCTATGAACCAGAGCAAGGGGAAAGAGTTATCCTATGGAGAGAGATCAACAAACTAGAGCAAGGGGATAGAGTTATCCTATGGAGAGATATCCACAAACCAGAGCAAGAGAAAAGAGTTATCTTGTGGAGTGTGATCCATGAACCAATTGGGGAGATAGAGTTCTTCTATGGAGAGAGATACACAAACCAGTTGAGGAGATAGAGTTCCTAGATCAATTTCCACAAATCATGGAAAAGGGGAAAGAGTTCTCCTATGGAGAGAGATCCACAAATTAGAGCATAGGGGATTGGTGTCCCTTTGGATAGAGGTCCACAAGCATTTTAATAGGGAATTGATTCCCAAGAGATTTTTTGAGAAAATTTAGAAGAAATATTTTCTTCATGGAGTAGCCCACATTGGGTGAACCAAGTTAAATTTGTGTCTCTTATGTGTGATGATTTATGCATTGCTTTGATTACTGCTATTGGATAATATTGTTTGGGAAAGAAAATTAAAATTTGATATTATACTATTCATGCCCCTCTTAGTATAATTATGTGTTTTTCAATTGGTATCAAAGCGAGTTCCTTCAAAAAAGTCTAACAACTTGAAGGAAGATAGTATAGGAACACAGATGGTATCTCAGAATGTATCTTCATTAAATAAGCTACCATTATTTGATGGGAATGATTATGCTTTCTTGAGCATAAGAATGAAGACTTACTTGATGACACAAGGATATGATATAGGGTAATCAATCGAGGATGGGTTCCCATCTAAAACTAATCCTCCCATAGATAAATATGGTCAGCTAGTGCATGTGAATAATGCCAAGGCTATGAATGTAATTTTGAGTGGATTACATGAAGTATAATTTGTGAAAGTTATGCATTTCAAAGAAACAAAATATATTTGGGACAAATTGAAGCAAACTTATGAGGGAAATAAAAAGGTCAAGATGGCAAAACTACAAAACCACAAGAAAAGGTTTAAAGATTTGAATATGGAAGATGAGGAATATATTGGTACATACTTACTTCGTGTGGATGAGATTTTTAATAACATGCGTGGACTTGTATTTGAAATTGAATAGTCCAATATTGCTAAGAAATTTTTAAGGTCACTTCCTATGAGGTATGATGGAAATTTTTTAGCTATAGAAGATAAGAAAGATATTGATCAGTTGACTATGGATGAGTTACATGGAATTCTCATAGCTTATGATATGAGAATAGTAAAGGATCCAAACTCTAAGAAAGAGGTAACTTTCAAAGCATCAAAGAAGATAAAAAATGAGAAACCAAAATCAAGTGGTGAGTCAAGTAGTGATGAAGAAGCTAACTATGGTACAAGAAACAAGGACTCAATAAAACACAAAGGTATGAAAACAGTGAAATGTTTTAATTGTGGAAATTTTGATCACTATGCATCTAATTATCGAGAAGCTAGAAGTAGTAGTAGTGAAGAGAAATAGGATCATAAGAAAAAGGGAGGAAAATCCAAGTATGAAAAGAAAAATAGGTATGGTCAAGGAAATCATGAAAATAAGTTCTTTTAAAGGTACAAGAAGAGTTTCTACATTAACAAGATAGGCAAGGCTTCAAGTGATAGTGATGAAAGATCCTTAGATAGTGAAGAATAAGAGATTTTATTTGTAGCAATAGGATATGAATAAAATGCTCCTATTGAAGGTAAAGTTGAAAAGTATGAAGATGCTCTTGAAAGACCAAGAAGTAGAAAAAGATTCAAAAAATGAAGAGGAAGGCATAGTCTATCTAGAAGAAGAACTTATTGCTACTCTTAGAGAATTAAAAAATGCCAGAAAACATAATTCAATACTAAAGAATCAATTTCAAGAATGTGAGGAAGAAAAAAAAAAACTTTTACAAGACCTGACAAACTCAATAGGTAAGGCAAGGAGACTTAAAGAGGTCATGAGTGAAAATTTAGAAGCAAAAGAATCAGAATGTGAAAGGTTAGAACATGAGATAATTTCACTAAATATGGAAGTAAAATATTCTAATAATAAGCTACACATGTTTGGGAAAAGTTCAAAAACTTAGGATAATATTATCAATGAATAAAGATATTCATCTATCAAAATAAGACTTGGTTTTGAAGGACAAGGAAAACAAGAAGAAGGGTCAAGATCAAGCTCAAAATAAGAGGAAGTTTTAGATGAAGAGAGTGAAGGAGAAATTGATACTTATGAGGATAATTTGAAGAATATAAGATTCACTAAGAAAGGAAACAATGCACAAACAAGGAACATGGATCATCACAAAGAAGAAATTACTAAGATACCAATGGGTTCAAGGCAAGATTTCTTCAAAGGATGTTATTTTTCATGTAATAGGTTTGGTCACAAGGCTATGCATTGTAGGAATCATGGAAAGAAGGAGTATAGTTTTACTAAGAGGAACTTCAAATATGGACATCTCTTTCAAGGATATTGCTACTCTTGTAATCAATTTTTTCATAAAGCAATCCACTGCAGGGTACATGATAGAAATGAGTATGGCTTCACTAGGAGGAAATTCAAGATATTTGCACCTTCTATGAACTACAAAATTAAGTGTTCCAAGTGAAATAATCTAGGGAATAAGGCCAAGTGGTGTATAATAGAGTTTTCAAAACTTCCAAAGACAAGCAAGAATAGGGACACTCAAAAGGATCAAAAGAGTATGTTGAGAAAGAAGGTTGACAAAAAAAAAGAGCATTGTATACTGGGAGTAGAAGTAATCCCACCCCAAAATTAATTACCTCAAGGAGAGGATGTGGGCAGGTGTCTAAGCTAAGAGTCTTATATTTATCCCCAAAGGATTCCCTTTGACATTTATGTCAAATGGGGAGAGATTTTACTAAGGGGGGGAGCATTCAGTCAGGGGGAGCAGATTTGGAATCAAATATTTTTTTTTTTTAAAGGGAAAAACATTTTTTTATAAAAGGGTTGCCATCAATGACAAAGGGATAGATTGTTGTAAATTTTGAGTTATTATATTGTAATTGATGTCAAGTGTTTGGTGCAAGGTAAATTTCATTATGATACAAGAAAATTAGTAAAAATAAATGGTTATAATATTTTATATTATAAGCCAAAGAGGTTGGTTAAAAGGTTGAAAGCAAAAGTTGATGCCTATGTTTTTAAAATAAAATAGAAAATATTATAATATTATAATATTATAATAATTAGGCCAAAAGAGGTTATTAAAATGAAAATTAAAAAGTGCTTTGGACAAAGGTCTTAAAGGAATCAAGTTGATGAAGGGCTCCATGCAAAAGTTAAATAATATAATATTTAACACAAAGTTGATGTTAGAATAAGTAATTATTCTCTTAAGTTCTACTAGGATAGACATACTTGAGTTTCCACTCCTCCATGAGTCAGGTGAACTCTCAGTATAGTATAGATCAGATTTGATGAGTTTTTGTAATCCAACGGCTCTCAATGATCAACTTTGCTATTTATACAAAGTTGATCCATGGAATAAATCAATCAGTTCTACTATTTTCTTCATATTTTGTGTAATGCTTTGCATGTCTATTTTGGAAAATTCTAACATGGTACCAGAGCATGATAGATTTTTCTATCATTCTCTCTTGAAGGTTCTAGGAGCTAGTTCATTGTATCCTTTGTTGACTTCTCTTTTTTGGGGGGGTTCAATTCTACAACAAGACTTTATATATAGTTTTTTTTTCAGCTATATTTTTGAGATATATATAAATGGGTTATTCTGAATAATATTTGTCTTCTTCTCAAGAAAAAAATGGGAAGGGAAGATTCATTATTTTTTAGTGTAAATTTTTTATTCATAAATATTACCCACTTTTTCATAGATCTGTTCTTTTGGGTAACTCTTTGACTAGCTCACTTGTATGAAATTAGTCATATTTATTATCCTCTAATTTATTTTTTCATTTTTTCCTTAAAAGAAAGGAACGCCATTTTTTTCAAGCAAATATAAATGTTTTTTTTTATATCTTGAAAATATAGGTTAATTTATTCTATATTTAGTGTTTTCCTTTGCATTAAAAATCTCCTCTTCATTGCCTTATCATTGCTCTCGTAGAATCCCTATTGAGGTTTTAAAATCATGCAACGAGCACCCAAAACTAGGTGTCATTGTCACCCCTCATGATGCCTCTCTTCGCACCAATCAACTCCTGTTCGATATCTCCACCATTGGAGATCTGAGCTGCGTGCTCTCTGAAGAAAACTCTTGGTGCAAATCATTATATCTATCACTATTGTTAGGAACATCATCTTCGGTTACATTGCGTAATGTTTTTTAAAATGTTTGATCTAATGCACTATAAAATCTAACATCCTCTTCAGTTGCTCATCGACGTTCTTCAAAGGAGCCCGCTTCTACTGGATATATCTCTAGTTAGCATCGATCTCTCCTCTTCCCGATTGACGTTGTTGATAACAACTATCAAAAAGCTTCTATTTATCTAATTCAAGCCCTCTTCCTTTGGCATTCCAATCATTATTTCTGCTCAAGAAGCTTGGTTATTTTTTTCTGATCTCTGCTTAGTTCTCAACAGGCGATGCATCACTTCGATTATTTTCTTTAATACTTTTTCATAATTTTTTATTAAGCATTCTTACTAGGTCATTGACATATATTTTTTTCCCTATTACGCCTCTTCTATTATCTATCTCATATGCAGGTTTAAACAATTTATAAAATCAAGATGTTGGGTCTACAACTACTCAACGAAGGAGGAACAACCTTGTTCGAATGCATGCACCTACATATTTTTTTGACTACGCAACACATATGAAGTGAAAATAATAATACATTCCAAGGAGACATCGCTTACGCCTCTTCTATTAACAATTTCATCAGCAGATATTTTGAAGGTAAAACACTAGGTCTACGACTGCACAACACAGTGGAAACCCATTGAAGTGAACAATCCATTCCAATATCTTATTTAATCTCTCTTCTATATTTTTTTAGTGGCAATTCTATTTGCCACCTCTTGCTTTATTCTATTTTTTAAGAAAAATTTCATACTTATATCAACTAAAGGAAATATATTTGGATGATAAACTAATCTGTGGCATTTTTTAGCCACTTGGTCATAAAATTCATTTCATTTCAATTATTTTTTAAAATATTTCTTTTTAATTCAATACATCTTAAAATAAAGGATTCAATTATTTTCTTTAGAGCACTTCCAATATCACCTAAATTCCAAGTATTGCACTTCTCAAAAACTTATAGTTTCCCTCACGTAAGGGTGGGTTATTGAGAAATACAATATATTGGTCTAGTTGATTATCTTAAAATCAAAATCCTATGTTCCATGTACCTTTCTCTCATTACTTATAGTTTCCCTCTCGTAAGGGCGGGTAATTGAGAAGATAAGTATAAAGGCCTGGCCATTTTTATTCCTACATAAGCCTATTTCAAAGTATCAAACCTCCTCATTTACTTATAGTTTCCCTCTCGTCAAGGTGGGTAAATTGAGGATATTGGTATTCCTCTCAGGCTTTTGTTTCCTTCTTTAAAGCTACATTGTATTCTCTAAACTAAATATACTTGAAGTTAAAGGGGGAATTATTGGTTCACTTCAAATTTCTTTGGAAAAATGAATACAATGAATATAATTGATCCTCTCACCCCTCATAACTATCATACATGGAAACCAAAAATATTAAATCTCATTTCTCAAAAAGGGCTCACTCACTTGCTAGAAGAGAAGCAACCTGAATTTGAGAAAGAATATGAAATATTTGTTCATAAAGGCAAGATGTATGAAACAATGGGTATTATAAGCACTAATGTAAATGAAAGCTTATGGTTTCACATTACAGATTGTAAAACTCCTTATGAAATTTGGGAGAAACTAAAGAACTTATTTGGAAAAGTAGATCAAATAAGATCAATGCAGCTAGAGGCAGAATTAACAACATTATCTCCTGAAGACTTCAGCAATATTGTTGACTTTCTCACCAAATTTAAAGAAGTCCTCACTCAATACAAAGGTAGTGGGAAGAATAAAATAGAAGAAGAATGCATCTATCTAATTCTTTCTAAATTAAATGGTGTATTTCAAATTTTTGCAACCACTTTTTTATCTACAAAAGATGCTCTTGGTGCAAGTTTTAAAATGCCCTCCTTAGAAGAATTTTGTGATAGGCTAACTAGAGAAGAAACAAAACTTGCAAAGTATGAGATCTCTTCCTCTTCCTCAAAAGCCTTAGTAGCATCCACCTCTACTAAAGAAAAATTCAAAAAGAAAGAAAGGAGTCCCATAACTTGTACTCACTGCAAAAAGAATGGTCATTCTATGAACAAATGTTGGAAAAGACTACAACAACTAGAGGCAGCAATGAAGGATCAAAAGATAGACACTAAGAAGTAGATAGGAAAAGCCTTAAATGTTCAAGGCAAGACTATAAACACTTCATCAAAATACTGGGTTCTAGATTCAGGAGCAACTCATCACATGACTTCCTCAGATGAGTCTTTCACTTCAATCTCCTCAAGTTCAACATGTAGCATAGAAGTTGGTGACTCATCCTTTATCCCAGTCAAAGGAAAAGGTGACATATCCATTGATGGTGGTTATATCAATAATGTTCTCTATGTTCCAAACATTGCAACAAATCTCCTCTCTATCTATCATATTTGTACTTCTGGAAATGGCAAAATAATTCTCTTCTCACCATCAGGAGTTGAGATAAGAGACTTTCAAGATCCCAACTCTCTCATAGAAAAAGGAGATATTGATCACAATACTCACCTATTTCACTTCAAAGGATTCAAAAATTCAGAAGGGGCCTCCTATTTTGTTGCTCATGGAGATCTTGAAAGCAAAATTTGGCATGAAAGGTTTGGACATCTCAGTTATAACTACCTAAAGGAATTGAACACCCATGATATGGTAACAGGATTACCACAAATCTCTTCTATTGATGGAGTATGTCCTGGATGTGCTCTTGGAAAGCAACATCAAGATCCTTTCCACCCAAGTAGTTCTCTAAAAGCTTCATCCCCTCTAGAGTTAATCCATAGTGACTTGATGGTCTTCCCAGAGCCTTCTTTCAAAGGAGAAAAATATACTTTAACCTTCATTGATGATTTTTCCAGAAGAACTTGGGTCTACTTCCTAAAATACAAAAGTGATGTTCTATCCCACTTCAAAATCTTCAAAGCCTTAGTTGAAAATCAGGCCTCTTGCAAAATCAAGCAAATTCATACAGATAATGGGGGGAATACTTCAGTAATGAGTTCTCAATTTTTTTATCAAGTCATGGCATAATTCATCAACATTCTGTCTCCCATAATCCACAACAAAATGGCATTGCAGAGAGGAAAAATAGAACTCTAAAGGAAATGGCAAACTATATGCTCCACTCAAGAGATCTTCCAAAAGTATTTTGGGTAGAAGCAATTAACTATGCAAACTATATTCAAAACCGCACACCTCATAAAGCTCTTGGCCATTTGACTCCCGAGGAAGCATGGACTGGCTCAAAACTTGATGTCTCTTTATTCAATATTTTTGGATGTACTACTTGGGCACATATCCCAAAGAAGAAAAGGAAGGCTCTAGATAAGAAAAGCAAAAAGCTCATCTTTGTTGGTTATTGTGAGGAAATGAAAGCATACAGGCTCCTTGATCCCACAACTCATGAGGTATTTTTTCATAGGAATGTCCAATTTGATGAAACATTCCCTCATAAATATCCTCAACCATCCTCTTCCACCATTGATTCTCTTGAGCCTTCTCCAATGTTAGAGCCTCAATATAATGAAGAACCAGCTTTAGAGATTAATTTAGAGATTAATGATCAATATGAGGAACCTATAACTCCAACTCAAAATCTAGCCACTCCTACTACTCCTTCCACTATGCCAAAATGGGCCCGCACCATTGTTAAAGAAGCTACTCCTTACATCCAAAATCTTCCATCATCCAGATTAGGCAACTCCGTAGGCTCTGGTCTTGTCTGTCAGTCCATTTCCATAGATCCTCAATCCTTCAAAGAAGCAACTGGTATTAAAGAATGGGATGATGCCATGGAGAATGAATTCTCTTCCTTAATCAAAAACAAAACTTGGGATTTAGTTCCCCTACCTAAAGGGAGGAAATTAGTTCATTGTAAATGGATTTACAAGATGAAATATGGACCTAATGGAGAAATTGACAAACACAAAGCCCGCCTGGTAGCCAAAGGTTTCTCTCAAATTGAAGGGATTGATTATTCTAAAACTTTTGCACCAGTTGCCAAAATGGATTCTGTTAGACTGGTTCTTGCTCTAGCTGCTTCCCAAAAGTGGCCTGTCTTTCAAATGGATGTAAAAAGTGCTTTCTTACATGGGGACTTAAAGGAAGAGATATTCATGGAATAACCTGCTGGTTTCACTCAAGACTCCTCCCTTGTTTGTAGGCTAAGGAAGTCTCTCTATGGCCTCAAACAAGCTCCTAGAGCTTGGTATGAAAAAATGGACTCCTTCCTTCTTTCCTCAGGTTTTTCTCATTGTGAGTCTGATGCCACAGTCTACATTTGGAGAGATGAAGAAAAAATCACCATACTTGTTCTCTATGTTGATGACCTACTACTCACTGGTAGTGACATCACTCACATTCAGACTATCAAGGACTCCCTTTCTAAAAAATTTGAAATGGTTGATCTGGGTTTAGCTCATTACTTCCTTGGGATTCAAATAAATCAAATAGATGTAGGAATTTCATTATGTCAACAAAAATACACTCTAGACCTTCTTCAAAGGTTTAAGATGACAGATTGCAAACCTTCTCCTACACCTTTTCAGTCTGGAGTCACTCTAAGTACTTCCTGCACATCCCCTCTATGTGATGCAACTCTATACCATCATCTTGTAGGGATTCTGTTATACCTTACTCATACTCACCCAGATATCTCATATGTTGTTGGCTTGATATCCAGATTCTCACATCAACCTCATTTCAGTCATTGGCAAGCAACAAAAAGAATCCTCCGCTACTTGCAAGGAACTCCTCACTTTGGGCTCTTATATGAGGGAAAATCCATGGATATCATTGGTTACATGGATTCTGATTGGGCAGGTTCAGTAGAAGATAGATGTTCAACTTCTGGCTATGTCTTTTGTCTTGGTTCTTCACCAATTGCTTGGTTATGCAAAAAACAACAAGCAGTGGCCTTATCATCTATAGAGGCAGAATACAGGATAACAATTTTGGCAAGTCAGGAAGCTCTTTGGCTTCATCAGATACTAAGAGAATTTGGTTTTTCCCATGACAAACCTATTACTCTTTGGTGTGACAATCAGAGCACAATTCATATTGCACGCAATCCAGTTGAGCATCAACGCACCAAGCACATTGAGATTCACATGCACTTCATTCGACAGCATATTCAGAGAGGGGAAATATACTTAGACTATATTCCCACTAAAAATCAAATTGTAGACATCTTCACCAAGTCATTTCCTTCTCCGCATTACATTCAGTTGTGAGAGAAACTTGGGGTAAAGCAGTTGCATTAAAACATCAGTCTTTCTCCTCTCCTTTCTTCTTATTGTTGTATTCTTTGGAGAATGGTTTTTTCCCATGTGGTTTTTTTTTATCATCTCTCCTAAAGTATAAATTGTACATGAGTACCTCATCAGGCCAAGTTGTCGGGACTCATTCTTTTTTCATGAGGACAATCTTCACCATCCGAAGACATGCCTCTATCTTTATTTTTCTAACATATGGTTTTTTCCCAAGAGGTTTTTTCACCATCTATATATTGTAAATGAGTACCTCATCAGGCCCTATTGTCGGGACTCATCCTTTTTTTGTCAATGAGGACAATCTTCGCAAACCGAAGACATGCCTCTTCTTTTTTTCTTTTTTGATAGATGGTTTTTTCCCATGTGGTTTTTACCATCTCATAAAATAAGATCATTGTACATGAGTACCTCATCAGGCCCTATTTTTGGGACTCATTTGTATCATACACCCCTAGTATCACTTAAGGGGGGTGTTAGAATAAGTAATTATTCTCTTAAGTTCTACTAGGATAGACATACTTGAGTTTCCACTCCTCCATGAGTCAGGTGAACTCTTAGTATAGTCTAGATCAGATTTGATGAGTTGTTGTAATCCAACGACTCTCAATGATCAACTTTGCTATTTATACAAAGTTGATCCATGGAATAAATCAATCAGTTCTACTCTTTTCTTCATATTTTGTGTAATGCTTTGCATGTCTATTTTGGGAAATTCTAACAATTGAATATTATATTAAATTTAAAATTAAATTTGAAATTGTCAAAAGGCACCAAATTTCAAATTTAAATGAAGGCAAATAAATATTTTTGTAGACATCATAGCAATGTTTTGAATGCATATAAAAGGGAGGAGCTAAATCATTTCCTAGTCACCAAAGTTAATGCACAAGTCTTAATTGATCGAGGAGTGCAAAGAAAAGTATTCAAGATGTCATTAATTGAGCAAGTGGCAATGAATAAGGACAAGGAGGTGCATGTTTAATTTCAACAATGGCTAGTAGCCCAAGTGGCAGGCGGGTCCTATGTAAGGTGTGGAAGAGAAGAGGTTCGTAGTTTGATTCTCCCTAGCACCGGTTTGAAGTATTTTATTCTTTTCAGTGGAGGTAGCAAAAAATAAAAGGTGGAGGCTATTTTTTAGGTCTCAACCACTTTGCTATCACAAGCAGTCGAGTACTTCACTTAGGAGTTTGAGGTCATAGGATCGATTCCCATCTGCACCAGCAAGGAATTTAACTTTTAAGGTATGCTCCAAAGTGATTAATGTTGGATATGTTTGGTGTTTTATGTATGTGATTTGGTGTATGGTTTTGGCATATAGGTGATATAAGGGGAAATTAATTTTACATAATATTTTAAGGGTATTGCTGTTATTTATTTTATATATGCAAAGGTTGGAGTGATAAGGTGTAAATAGCTTATTTTGAATTGTAAATATTTGGTCTTTGAAATTAAAGTGGATAGGAAATTATATTAAGAAGGTGGGACATAAAATATGTAAAATATGATTTTATTGTTTGTAATTCTTGCTTTATAAAAAGGAAATTTTTGAGAGAGTTTTTTTGAGCTTTAATGCATTATCCTTGAGAACAAAAGAAGAGTCCTAGAACATTATTTTCAGATTTTATTGAGCACCTTTTTGAGGGAAAATTCATGTGGATATTTTGAAATAGAATCTTGCTATTTAACCATTGAAGTGGTGCAAGGAGAATTGGTTGTTTGTGAGACAATTTTTGAAGACATATCTCTATAAAAGCAAATTAAGAGGTATGGGCACATCATTCCTTGTTTAAAGTGTTTTATTGAAATAATATTTTGGAACATAATATAAAGAGAAAAGGATTGTTTGATAAGCATTATTGGAAATATTTGAGTTAGTTTTTGAGACCTACATTGTGCGTCTTTGTTGAAAGAAAGTGGAAACACCTGTGTTAGTGTTTATGAGCAAATTACGCTTCATCATTTGAATGATTGTGTGAAGCTTTTAGGAATTGGTTTTGAGTGATATTGAAAGTGAATGTGCAAACATTAGAAATCATATTTGTGAAATCAAGTGTGTGCATCAGGAAGATAGGTGCCATGTGGTAGACTAGATCTATGTTTAAAGGATCAATAAATGTGAGACATGTGAAAGCGATAGACTTAATTATTGAGTAGAACATATTGAGTCATTTTACAAGTGCATATCATTATCTATATGTTCCAAATGTTAAATGAATTATGAGTAGAATATATCTATTTGAAGAAAGCATTTATGAAAAATATATAAGCTTTGTTTGTGTGCAAGGTTTGGAAATATTTGGTATAGTTTTGTGAGTAGCATTAAGGGCAAATTTGAGCAAGTCTTTTGAGAAGGCTTGAGGACATATTTGAGCAAGTATTTTGAGAAGACTTGAAGGCAAATTTGAGCAAGTCTTTTGAGAAGGCTTGAGGAAATATTTGAACAAGTCTTTTGAGAAGGCTTAAGGACATATTTGAGCAAATATTTGAGAAGACTTGAGAGCAAATTTATGAGCAGAGTTAGAGTAGATTTGTGCTAGAATTGAGATAGATTTTGGTGCTAATTTTAGACAAGATTTGGGAGTAGGCTTTGGAGGTGACAAAGCAAAGAGGATAGTAGTCTCCAATGGATAGAGATCCATAAACCAGTGTAGTGGGGACATAGGTATCTTGTGGAGGGATATCCACAAGCCAGAGTAGTGGGGGTAGAAGTATTCTAGAAGATCACCAACCAAAGTAAAGGGGATAGAGTTATCCTGTGAAGAGATATCCATGAACCAAAGCAAATGGAAATAGTTCTCCTATGAAGAGAGATCCACAAATAAAATCAAGGGGAAAGAGTTATCATGTGGAGAGAGATCCATGAACCAGAGCAAGGGGAAAGAGTTCTCATGTGGAGTGTGATCTATGAACTAGTTGGGGAGATAGAGTTCTTTTGTGGAGAGAGATCCACAAACTAGTTGAGGATATAGAGTTCTCCTAGATCAAGTTCCATGAATTAGAGAAAAGGAGAAAGAGTTATCTTGTGAAGAGATATACACAAATCAGAGCACAGGGTATTGGTGTCTCTTGGATAGAGGTCCAAAAAAATTATAATAGGGAATTTATTCCCAAGATATTTTTTGAGAAAATTTGAAAGAAATATTTTCTCTATGGAGTAGCCCACATTGGGTGAACCACATTAAATTTGTGTCTCTCTTGTGTGTGATGATTTATGCATTGATTTGATTACTGCTATTGATATTATCATTGATAATATTGGATAATATTATTTGGAAAAGAAAATTAAAATTTGATCTTATACTATTCACCCCCCTCTTAGTATAAGCCTGTGTTCTTCAAATACTACTAATAATCAAGGCATACAAGAAGTTGTGCCTACTAAACTAGAGCCAAAAAAAAAACTAGAAGGATATCACACAAAAAAAATAGAACATAATAGTTAATCAATAGAGGTAAATATTATTAAATCAAAGCTTCATCATCCAGTAAAACATGGTAAAATACCCCTTAATGTTAAATTTTATGGACCTCCTTTGATCTATCCTTGTGTCTTCCTTCCTCTGGCTCTCAAAATATCTGCTTTTCTAGCCAATATCCCAAAATAAAATAAAACCCTTTTTTAATACCTCGGGGTGGCTTCAAAAATAATTAGACATTCACCCCATGATGATTCCACTCAATTTGGTCACCTCAAGATCATAACATTCTTTAATGATTGTTGGTAACATTAAAATGCTCATAAATATTATCTAAGCTTAACTAAAGCATGATTGAGCAAATAATTATGTTTTTCATTAAAAACATAATGTTATAGACCTTAATAACTCAACATTAAGAAAACAATTGTATTATTTTCTAAATATACCAAGAAGACAATTATTAGGGAAGAAACTATTTAAGCAACTATAAGAATTAATCTATTAACTCCATCCTAAACGTTATTATCTCTAGCAATAATGTATTTGGAATAATTACTTATTAATTAGTATTAATTTTTAATACTAATTATTAACATTTATGGTAAATATTTATTAAGGTAACCAACATATTCATATTTTATTGGTTTAATCCATCAATCTATGCTTTCAACACACAAGCATAAAAGCCATTCAATTAGATGATATTGCATACTATTGTTTTATCCTTAAGTAGGTGGATCTTTTAAGATAGGCAATTGCTATAACCAACCTATTGAAGAGATGCACTACACAAGAAACTCACCATATCAATGGTGTGATCATACAAGTAAAAATATAATGCATATACATGAAGGGTATTTTGTTACCCTAAGTTTTTGATGAATACATCATCCATCAATTCCAAAAATTTCTTTCAACTTAGGTGGTTATCCTATATTAATCCATTGATCAGAGCACCAGGTCCTACAACCACAAATACAACATTACGACCATATTCCAAGAATATAATCAAAACATAAAGTGCAACTACCTATTATTATGGACAACATAAAATAAAATTATACGTTACACATCCATACATCAATATATAATTCATTGTCAATAATAAGTCCTTCCAAGGAGGGTTTTTACATACTCCCCCCTTGGACTAAACATGGTCCTTTGTGTTTCCTGCAAGTGAGTAAACAAATGTTTCATTCAAATAAAAATGAGAATTTATTTCTCATTTATTTAAAATCTTTCCATGTTGCATAATTTTTAGATACTAGTCCCAGTAGACCTTACATTGATATAGGATTTATTTCCTTGACATAATGGAATAAATCCCTAGAATATTTATAGGTCTCACCTCAATGGTTGAGGGATCTATCATCTCTAATTTAAAAACATTCCAATTGTGAGTAGGATAAACAACATATTTCCTAATAAAGGATATGTGGAAATTATAATAGACCTTTAATAGGTTGGGTGGTAACAAAAACCTATAGGCTACTCGACTAATCTCATCAATTATATAAAAAGGCCCAACATAGTGAGGATCCAACATAGTTGACTTAATGGTACTTTCCATGGATATTATCCTCAAGAAACTTTTGTCTCCCATAGATAATTCTCTTGGTGATATTTTCAAATTAGCATAGCTTTTCTAATGATCGATCACTTCCTTGAGCCTAAGCCAAATTGCTTTGAGTTATTCCTCTATCTCTCTGATAGTGTCCAATCTGATTTCCATCTAATCCTTTAAATTATACCATTATAGAGGTGTTTTTCAACTTCTACCATATAAGTATTCAAAAGGGGCCATTTCGAAGGATGCATGATATCCATTATTATAATAAAATTCAACAAGATGTAAAAATTCTTCCCATTTAGACTTTTAATTCATTCAATACATGCAAATCATGTCCTCTAGAACATGGTTTACCCTCTCCGATTAACCATATATTTCCAAATGATATGTAGAACTAATATTCAACTTAGTTCCCACTACATGATGTAGATCCTACTAGAATTTTGATGTGAACCTACAATCCCTATATAATATGATCAACTCACGAAACCCATGTAACCTAATTTTTTTTTGACAAACTTATTTGCCACCATCGATGCATTATCCTTGATATTCCTTGGTATGAAATGTGCAACCTTGGTCAACTTATCAACCACTACTAGGATTGCATCATGTTGGTACCTAGTCTTAGGTAAACCCACAATAAAATCCATAGATATTACCTACTATTTTTTTTGTAGGTATATCATGTGGGTATAATTTTCTTACTGGGTGTTAATATTTTACCTTAACTTTTTGGCACACTAGACATCTCCCTATCATCAGGTTAATCAACAAAAGGCATTTATCATGAGTAAACTCAATATATTTCTAGTTAGAGAAATCTTTAGAGATGGATTTATTTATGTTAAAAATAAATATAGACACCAAATCCTAGACACTTATTATTTATATATGTATTTATATATATATAATTTATATATATAATATTTATATATATAATAAATATATATGTATATATGTGAATAAATCTCAGCTGCCCATCATGAATTAATCTTGACCATTCATTCATCATGATCTGTGTTACTTATCCAATCTCAATCACAACCCTTCATCATGTTTTAATCTCGATCATTCGTTGGTGTCGTCGAAACCCTAGCATGATCAAGGGAAAATCATAAAAGTTGATTCATTTTGTGAATCAATATCTAAAAATTGAACATCTTGAAGCCTTAAAATTCTATCATTTCACTTTCCCTTCACATTTGCACGAACTCTCACCACCATCATATCTATTGTTCGACCCCTAAAACATCTATGAACTAGATCCAGATTATACAGAGCATTTCCCATAGTCCAAAAACACTCTAGGGCACTCCTCAAATGTTGTCGGGAATTCCTATAATGTTGCAAGGCATCCACAACCATCCCTAAATACTACAGAGCATCCGAAAAACATCATAATAAATCCAACTAAACCTTGAATGCTTCAGAGTATCCATGCAATATCAAATTGAACTAGCAAAAGTGTAGATCTAGAAACTCAAGTATATTTTGATAAGGTATTTGATTTCATTGTTTAACTTATGTTTTATGTATATTGCACTCCATTTAGCAAGTATTTCATCTAGGGTTAGTGATTTACACTATCATGTTGTAGTGGAACTCACACTGTGGAGGCCCCACAAGTGTCACTATTTCTATGTTGTGATATGTTTGTATGCAGGTATAAGATACATTTCTATTTGTAGTTTTTGTAGCTTTGAGTGGCCCCGTAGGGATACACAAGCCCACTCACCCTTGTTTGGAGTGAAGAATATCTAGAGACACCACCATTTATTGATTGAGGGTTCAGTCCCTCTTATTGTAAAATAATTCGTATCAAAGAAAATATTGCTCTATGACCCCTGATTTGGAGTACATCTATGTATTGTAAATCATTTGACGATATATGATGTTATTCATTTGATGAGCATATAACTATTATTTATTTTTTGTTGTTATTTCTATTGGTTTTGATCATTTTTGCTTTACAAAATGGCGATCATGGTGGGACCCCAAAGGGTTTCATATTTTTATTTGCCTTGTCAATATTAAGTTTTTGATCTACGTTTTTCTATATTTGTTGTAGTTTTTAGAAATTTGATCATGCAAAAATCATGAAGTTCAAAAATAGGGTTTCTAGGAACCATGGGATTTGATCTATGGTCATGTGGACATCACACTACATATATGTGGATGCCACAGAGTATCACATAGACACCATAGAGTATCTAGGAAATTCTATAGATTATTTGTGAGATTCGATAGAGTATTTAGAAGATTCGATGTCACATTTACAAAGTTGGGGAAAGAATATGTAGGCTTCTTGGTAAGCTATTTTCAAACCCTACTTATGTTTTTTATTTTTAAAATAAAAAAGAAAAAGGAATGTTTATCTTTCCATTTAAAAAGCAATACATCATGCATTGTTAGGCATTCTAGGTATTTGAAGGTATTTTTCTTTACAATAAATCATTTTAAAAAAGTGCATTTAAGGGCAGTAGATCATAATATTATAGAAAATAATATAGACTGCACCTTAGAGTAAATATGCATTTATATTTAGTTTCATTTAGGTTTTTCAAATATATCGCAGTCTATTTCTGTGTTTATATGTCAAAAACTTCTGAGATTTATTTGGAAATACACTCAATGCATTTGGTTCAATTTTTTCTATTATTCATGGTGATTTATTTTTTGCCTTATGTGTTGTATGTGTTTTTTTTTACGTTGTAGGAAACAAACTAAAAAGCATATTAGTTGCATTTTATGCTAATTTTTTCCACTTCCCACTCTTCTAGGTTGGGAAAGTCACTTTTGCTCAAGCTTCTTCCCACTATTGGAAACACCTATTGACCTAGAGTGGAAGAGCTAGACAAAATCTCCACAGATTGTGGATCTTAAGTGGTGTACCCTAGACTATTTTGATACCCTCACACTTGGCACTAGTGTTCCTAGTCACTAAATTGGTTGAGTGAAGGGTGGCTTCTTTGTATTTTATGTTTAGAGAAAAATACCATAGACAAAAAAAATGTAAAATTAATCAACATATTGCATGCTCCATTTTAACATTAATGAGTTGGATTTCATCACCAACCGTTGATCGAGAGTAGTGATAGTGGGTTTCATCTCCATCTACTGGCTCACCACATAACCATCATAGTAGTCCATGCAAGCGATTTTCCATATTTCATCACCGAAATATCCCCTACTCTTGGGTGCACCCAAGGTAGGAAGAATTAGTAGTACTCTTTACCATGGTGTAAAATCATCAATGGAATATAGCTATCACTTTTTCCAAGCATGCCCAAATGTGAAGTGAAAGCTTGTGGGGCTTTAGCCCAAGTATTAGGCAAGTAGCAGGACTTAGATAGTGTGGCCTCCCTTAGGGGGTAATGTTTATTCCTTAGGTTTTACCTTGATCCAATCATACTTTTATGAAGTCATTTCTACGTCATTCATAACTCATTCTTTGTTAGAAGGGTGGGTTTAAACAAACCCTTTTAGTTGCATTTCATCATTCACCCTGCATAGTTGTTTTAGTCTTAGGGAGTCTTAACACCAAACACAAAAAAAAATCAAAATCTATTATAAAGACATAAGACATTTTTTGTTTGATCTATGTGTTTTCACTACCATATCACTTTCCATACACATCATGCACATTCTCTACCCCCACCTTCTTATAGCTTATGGTATATATCTGAAATCAATCTAGATCCATCATTCAAGTATCTACCTCATCCATGGAGTGATCCACTCTCTTCCTAGCAACTTTTGTGGGTAAACCTACTAGTATGGCATAGACAAGGCATTTTGACTTATCTACTAGGCCTTCTCACACAATATTCACTTCAAATATAAATGTGTTACAAAGGGCCATACACACTACCATTCCAAAAACTAAACCATCCACACCAATATACCCTCGCATCACCTACATAGACATGGATAAAGTTGAATCTTATTTAATACCAACTAATCGTGTTCTAGAACCACCTCAAATTCCACCCAAACATTTTTCTTCTCAGTAGGAACTTGCTCATTCACACCATAATAGTTTCAACTAAGTCCTCACCAACCCTCTTTTTGAGGCCACATCTGCCCTCCCACACCAAATTACTCCACAACCATTTAGCCAAATCATATCCATTCCGTTCACCTATACCACTATCTACTCTAACCACTCTATAAAATACAAGTTAATTTTTCTTCATAGATTCCATCCACCATTTCATCTACCATCCCTCATTCAATTGTGATTACTTTCACAAATTACCCTCCATTAACCTCAACCAAAATTACCAACACTCACACCATACCTACATCTACTCCCACTACAACCACATAATCTGCATCTAAAATTGCTATACAAAAAGCATGGCAACACCTCAATCAACTACGTATGGACCATCAAGATGATCGTTCTTACCCACAACAATAATACTTAGGTAGAAAATTTTGAACCTCAATCCATTTCCAACCAACACATTTTTTTCAAACCTAATTCATCTTGGGTATCACAATATTCCAAGGTAACCATACCCACACCTCCATTTCACCACATCAATACCACTTCCACAACCCAACATGTCCAAATCCTTCAAACTTCATCTCCACTTCATCAACATTAGTCACTCCACAACCAAACCCAATAATATATCCAACATCATCCCATCAATTCATTAGGCAATAAACACCACATTTTATCCCAATAGTCCATCACCCATCATACACCACCCCCACACATACATCAAACAAACTAGGGCTTCCACACACAAATGGAAGAACCTAAGATCCAAGCTTTACAATAGTAGATTGATAGCTTAATTATGCATACACCTCGTATGATGTACCAGAAACCTACATTGAGATAATTGATCAATCAACCCATTCACTCTTCGGTGCCATCACCGTCTTATCCAAAAAACTTTACATTACCAATTTTTGATAAATTCAAAGGGACTGAGGACCCTAGAGAGCATATTAGTGCATTCATCCATTCATGTTTCAAAATTCAAGAAAATAATACCTTAATGCTTTGAACCTTTCCTTAGATATTACAAGGATATGAATTATACTGGTATAACCATTTGCCACATCATAGTATCTATACATTTTAACAATTGGCAGATAAATTCTTAGAAAGGTTCTCCCTTTATGTTTGAAAGAAAACTACCTTGATCGACCTATACAATATTAGACAATTTGGAGAAGAATCGATCTATGACTTTGGAAACTATTGGAAGGTTGTTATTACCAAACTACCATTCTCCCTCCCAATGGAAGAATTAAATCGAGTTTTCAAAAGTATTTATCTAAAGCCCATATCCTTGTTATTACAATTATAGCAATATATAACACTTAATGAAGCTCTTACCCAGACCCGAGTTATAAAAGAAATTAAGATACAAAAGGGTGATATTGAACCCAAAAAGAAATAATGGCAGAACAAGGTCCAATCTAAATAAAAATATACTAGCCAATCAAATATGAACAATTCAATCAAGTAGTCTTGAGTCAACCAACAATGACTCAACAACAACCATCACTCCAACAACAATCACAACAAGTATCATATAAAACGGTTCCCTCACCACAACAATTACACAACACAGTACCAATTGTGGAAATCATTAATGCTAGAAATTTATTTGATAGACTCACAAGTAAACACCCTTATATGAATCATATGCTTGCATATTTCATAGGTTTTATGATACCAATGCTATCACCTTACCCGAAGTTAAACCATATGATCCATCCAAGCGTAGGAAGGGCTATATGGAGAATTTATTTTATCATTTCCATCGATAGAATGTGCGTAACATTAATAACTACTTTACATTCAAATACATTTTGCAAGACCTAATAGACCTAGGGGCCATTAAGTTAGATAATCACCTAGCATAGGAAAATCAAAACCTTGGCATTTATCAGACACTACTTCCTCATCATGAGGAGATAAAACATATAGTAGGCGATCAAATACTATGACTCCCCCAACAAAGTCAATCATGTGCAACAAAACTATGATTTTGTGGGTGTTATCCATGTGGTAACCTGAGATCAACGAAGCACAAATAATCAAACCAAACAACCTCAAGTAGCTCAACCTCCTATGGTAGCATCAATAAATGTGTCTCCACAACCTGCTAATTTATCTCCACCCATTCATTTCTTTGCGAATCCATCTCAACCAATTCACCTTACAAGTCATCCATCCTAACCTATTCATCTCCCAAACCATCCACAAAGACCCATCATCATGCCGAGTAGTCAGCTAACAACTAGTCTCAAAATGGCTTCAACAAAACTATCAATCTATGATCTTGTACAACAATATCCTCTGCGTTATGAGGTATTAATGGAAATCTTAAAATCTATTTAAATTCAATCCCAAGATGCTAATTCCTTTAACAATATTGTGGGGATCATTCAAAAATGTATGGAGCTTTCTATTGTATTCTATTATTTTGATATCAAATCAATATCATCAAAATCACCAGATCCTCCATTACACATCATGGCTTAGGTTGATATAAATTCTTTCAAATGAGTAATTATTGACACTAGCTCATCCATAAACATCATTACCACCTTAGCCCTTCAACATATTAATCTTCCACCTTCACACATCATAAAATCCACTTTCACCTTGTGATCATTCAATGATGCTCTATGTTCTATAGTTGGTACTATGATCTTACTAGTAGAAGTGGGTATTATGACATTGCACACTATATTCCATATCCTATAGGATTCCATGGCCTACAATGTACTTCTTGGGTACCCCTGGATAAGGGATATGAAATGTGTTCCCTCGATACTACACTAATGTTTGAACTATGTGCATGAGGGAACCATTTAAATACTTCAACTTCATCTCTAACCTATATGAGTCCACACTTCCATCACCTTACTGGTTATTAACTCTATCAACCACACCATCCACTTCACTTCACAATTCCTCATCCAAAGCACCTATGCTAGAGAAACTCCCCATCACCAATCCACATCAAGCTTCCACTTCCACATCCCAACCATCATCACAACCAAAAATATGTACATGTGGTTGAACCCAATAATCACCCTTAACACCCATACAAGAAGGATATTCCTACACATCTTTCATATCATCCATACCATCCACATCACCAAATACATCATCAACCATACAATCATCTTCAAAATAATTCCTCATTATTTCACCCATGCCTGATCTTCCAATCATCCATCAAACTCCTCAACCAAATTCATCTTCACCTACACCAACTGATGTCTCACAAGTTGATTTGATAGATTGTGAGATTCCATTCCAACATACATCTCTCCCATCATCTGAAACACAAATTACCCCAGACTCCTACATCTCCATATCTACTCTATACACATCATCACCCACACAACCTGTAGTCCACCTTGCTAGTTATATTATTGGCAAGTACATGGTTCAAGATGTCATAATCACATTGTTCAACATCCAAACTATTAGGGATTATGATCACCCACGTGATCCACCCTCATCCATAATAACAATGTACAATATGGATTCATAACCTAATAGAATCATTTTTTTATATGGAGGGATCAATTCATCGTCGTATTCACTTTCCCCAGATGAACCCAAGCAACCATCCTCTACCAACCTCAAACACATGACCAATTCTAATTTTCCATCATGATATTTTCATTGGGTTAATTGGAAAGGATATTTCTTAGGACAATATGAATAGGGTATGCACAAGACCATAAAAACTCAATATTGAGATGTGTATGATCATTTAGATTTTGGATTCAATCCACGTTATTTCACTTCTTATTTTGAACAAGCTTTTCAAAGCCTCCATTTAGATTCAAAAGAGGAAAACAATCACAATGATGACTTTAAGAAATTATATAAATAATATGATGTTATATCGATAGATTCAGATGAATTAGAAGAGAAATCAACCCCAATCACTCCATTCATTGAATAATATGAGTATTATATCATAATATTCCCCATCCATCAAACCATATTCCATTTTCTTCTCCCAAGAGAGTGAGTTGAGTCTACCGGTGAACCACCACCACCACCTCATCCACTTCACAACAACATAATGTAACATATGTACATAACACAAAAATAATAAAAATCAAAACACAAAAATATTTGCATCACATTTGCATGGCCTTGTCATTTATGTTTACACGTGTTGTTTACTTCTATCTAGGTTTTCATGGTTCCTTCATTGATTCCAGGAGACAAGACAACCTACCTTTCATAATTCCAACCACCTTTTCTCCACTAAGTCATCATGAATTATATTGACTTATTCACACCACTCCATAATCCATACAATTTGGTAAAACCAATTCCTATTGGCATAAGCGTCATTGTTATGGAATGAATTTCATCACCACCATCCTTATCTGAATTCATCCTTTTTGAGGAATTATTAAGATATTTAGCTTCTAACATTCCTTCGTCACCTTCACCTTCACCTTCCCCTTTGCCTTCACCCTCATATCTAGATACTTTCTAGGCATAAATGGAATATACTATGCTATAAGAGTTTGATAATGTCACTAATGACATTTATTTGATTCCAAAACCCCATCATATTGAGGAAGGTCCACACATGGTTATTGAAGAAACTACATATGTGAATCTTAGTATAAATGCAGATAATCCATAAATCATTAAAATTGGAAAAATTTATCCGTTGATGAACAAGAACAATTCATAGATCTCCTCAAGAGAAATAAGGTCATATTTACATGGTCCTATAAAGACATTCCTGGTCTTGACCCTAACTTGGTTGTTTACAATCTTACCTTGCATCCTGATGCTAAGATGGTCAAACAAAAACTGAGAAAGTTAAATCCTACCATTGCCCTCATGGTCAAATAAGAGCTTCAAAAGCTATTAGACACAGGTTTTATCCAACTCATTGACTATCCTAAGTGTCTTTCAAATATGGCACTTGTTCATAAACCTCATGCATTTGCACTGACTTTCAAGATCTTAAAAAAGTGTATCCTAAGGATGACTTTCCTCTACCAAAAATCGATAATCATGTCAACACTTACGTTGGCCATGAAACACTTTATTTAATGGATGATTTTTAAATATATAAACATATTTGGATTTAATCCTAATGACCAACACGAAAAAATATTTACAACACCTTGGGGGACTTTTTTTTACAAGGTAATGCCATTTGGCCTTAAAAACACAAGTTCCACTTATCAACGTGCCATGACATACATCTTATACAATTATATGCATAAGATCATTGAATATTATGTGGATGATCTACTGGTCAAATCCAAAACCTAATCCTATAAAATCTATCCTATAAAATTCTGTCCAAATTTTTAGCCAACCGTTTGAAAAAAGTTCTACCAGTTATCATTGATCCAAGTCAAGGAAGTTATGTACAAGGAATATCAATCTTAGATGGATTTATTACTGTTCATGAGGCTCTTCATACAGCTGCTCAGACCAAAAAATTAGTCATGGCTTTAAATTTAGACATGAACAAAGCTTATGACAGGATAAATTGGGAATTCCTAGAGGTAGTTTTATTAAAATTTGGCTTCAACATGAAATGGGTCAAGTTAATAAGAGAGTGTATTTCTAAGCCTTATTTTTTAGTTTTGGTTAATGGGTCTACTGCAGGTTTTTTCAAAGAAAATGTGGTTAAAGACAAGGATATCCGATAAGTCCTATGTTTTTCATCATTGTAGCTGAGGCCTTGGGAAGAACCATTAATGCAGCAGCGGTAGCTAGACTCATATCAGGTATCAAGGCCATGTCACTAACTACCTCGGTGACACATCAACAATTTGTTGATGATACATTGCTACTGAATTTGGCTTCTGTGGTTGAGGCAAGAAGGATTAAAAATATTCTCATAATGTATGAAGAAGCAACTAGAAAGAAAGTGAATTTTGATAAGAGCAAACTTTATTTCATCAATACCCCCATTCCTAGGCAAAATAGCATAGCAAGGATTATGGAATGTCAGATTGCATCCTTTCCCACATCTTATTGAGGTCTTCCCCTGTTCATGATGAAACCTGAAGGATAAATGTGGAACATAGTTCTGGAGAGGATCCAAAAAAAGCTAGCAGGTTGGAAAGGACATCTGTTATCTCAAGCAGGCAAAGCAGTTTTAACTATGGCTTCACTTCAAAGTATACCCGTTTACTTCCTATCAGTATTTAGATATCCCAGCAAGGTGTATCACAAAATTGATCAGCTTCAAAAAAAATTCTCTGGTCAGGGACTAAGGATAAGAAAAGGATCCATTTAGTAGGTTGGAACAAGGTTTGCAAACCTAAAGTTGATGGGGGGTTAGGATTGAGGAGAGTTGCTCATCTCAATACAGCTCTGTTAGCCAAACAAGCATGGTGGTTATTGACTAAGTTCGATAATGAATGGACTACCATAGTTAGGAGGAAATACCCCTAAGGTGTGAACTTCCTTAATGACAACTTAACAAGCAGGGGGTCTGCTTTTGGAAGGCAATCCTCACGAGCAAGGATCTTGTCAAGAAAGGTCTTAGATGGATTCTAGGAAATGGGAAAACAATAGAATTTTGGAAGGATCAATGGGTGAGAGCTGAGGAGTTATCCCAGAATCCTTGTTTGGCTAGGATTCAAGAGCATATGGAGCAGCATATTGGGAAGAAGGTTACAAATTATATGTGGCAGGATATAAATATCAACAGGTGGAAACACATCAGAGTACAGGGTTTTGAAGCGAAGTCTAAAGAGCTTTATAACATTTTAACTCAGCAAATTATTCCCTCTAGAGAGGTTGAATATCACATTATTTGGGCTGAGACTGAAAGTGGTGACTTCACAGTTAATTCTGCCTATAATTTTCTTCTCAATGTGTAAGGTCAACAATTTCAATCGAGTTTGGTTTGGATCAAAGGCTTAATTCCTAAAATATCCTTTTTTCATGGCTGGTGATTCCAGGAAAAATCCTCGCTATGGACAATCTATTATCCAAAGGTATGGTTATTGCTAACCGTTGCTACATGTGCAGGGCAGGGTGGGAGACAACCCAACACTTGTTTCTGGAGTGTCCAGTAGCGGAGTCCATCCTGGATGAACTTTTCCAAGCCTTTAGGATCTCGTGGGTTAAGCCTGCTCTTATATCCGAAGTGTTCCATCAATGGCCTCAACCCTTTGTTAGCCTAAAACTTAAGTACCTATGGAAAATCTGTTGGCATTATTTTCTCTAGCAGATCTGGCTAGAAAGGAACCATAGAGCCTTTAAGGATACCAGTCACAACCCAAAAATCATCATCAATAGTATTATTGTCTTTGCGAAAGAAAACCTTAGCACATTAGTGGATGAGAACCACTCAATTCCTCCCCAAGAAAAACAATTAGCTTGGGCCTTAGGTATTGAGGACAAACCTTCCATTCCTTTGCCCAATCCCAAAAATGGGATTTCTTGGGAGCCACCCCCCAGGGTTGGTTTAAACTAAATTTTTATGGTGCAGCCAAGGAGAACCCAAGAAGAGCTAGAGCTAGAGGAATAATTAGGGATCATCAAGGAAATCTGGTCAAGGCCTTCACTGAACCATTGGGAATCAGAACTAATAACGAAGCAGAAGCTAGAGACCTTTGGAGAGGGTTTCAAGTAGCCCAAGCAACTCAAGGTAACTTGATGATTGAAGGTGATTCTATGAACATCATCAACCTATTAACCAATGGCAAAAAACCTCCATGGAGAATCGAG
Source organism: Wollemia nobilis (assembly GCA_028583015.1). Taxonomy (NCBI): domain Eukaryota; kingdom Viridiplantae; phylum Streptophyta; class Pinopsida; order Araucariales; family Araucariaceae; genus Wollemia; species Wollemia nobilis. The sequence continues at coordinate 1,206,013 of JAQPPZ010016508.1, read as the reverse complement.
GGAGTCATCCATGAAGTGAGGATCCTTTTTATGGCAAGACAGAACAGGAGGGCTCGTCACATGTACCGTGAGGCCAACAGGTCAGCTGAAAAATTAGCCAACATAGGTGTTGATGTTGGTAGTTTGGTGACATGGACACAAGGTGTGCCACGTGAAGTGGAAAACATTATTAGTCATGAAAAGAAACCTACCCGTTAAGGAGAAATATGAATGGGTGTTCTTTTCCCATGGAGCTGGTAATAACTATGGGGTTTCCCTCTAAATCATACCAAATTGGAAATGAAGGTAACAGGGTGTAAGCCTTGGAAGATTTCAATAGAGAATAGGAAATGGGCAAGCAACAGGTTTCACAAGTGCAAAGTTCCAAACTTCAATTTCCTGTCAATGTAAGTAATTTTTACAGTTATGTTTAGGTATGGGTGTGCCTTGTTAGTAAGGTGTTGTAGGGGATTCAACACAAGTTCCGGCAAGAAAGTTTCAAGGATGACTAGGATCTACAATCTCAGCAGAAGGCTGGATATTGTAATAGGTTTTGGGTTAACCTGCAAAACCCGGTAATTAATGAAGACTTTTATTTACCAAAAAAAAAATCCAAAACCTAATCAGAGCACATTAATGTGTTAGAAAAAAATTTGATCGACTTCTAGATAATAATGTAAGGTTGAACCCCAAGAAGTGTATCTTTGGTGTCACATTAGGAAAACTTTTAGGATTAATTATCTATAATAAAGTCTTTTAATTGGACCCAAAAAAATTCAAGGCCATTATGGAGATGCCTCCCCCAAAAAACTTCAAAGAGTTGCATAGTTTACAAGGAAATATCCACTCGATCCATAGTTTCATAGCACAACATTCTGATGCAGACCATTCAATCACCTACTACAAAAGGGAGTGACATTTTCATGAATAGAATAATTTCAAAAATATTTTTATGACATCAATAAATACTTGACTTCTGGGGGTTCACTTTCACATTTGTTTTTTAACAACGGACTTTACACTAGGGACAATGCTTGCACAAAATAATGAAAACAAGCAGTCTATTATATTAGTCAAACACTGCTAAGCTATAAACCTAGATATACTTGTGTGGAAAAACTATGTCTAGCAATGGTTTTTACCACTAAGAAACTCATACATTACATGTTAAGTCACAACACTTATGTCATAGCTAAAGAAACCCCTTTGCGTTACATGATGTCTCACACATACAAAAACATCCACACCATAAAATGGATAATAGTTTTGATGGAACTTGATCTTGATTTCATTAGTCAAAAATCCATTAAAGGTCAGGTAATAGTTGATCAAGTTGTGAAAGCTCCACTTCCTAGTGATCAACCCTTGATTATTGAGCTCCTAGAAGATTCGATATTTACCATCACTGAATAGGAGAAATATGTAATTCTTAAAGAGGATGTGGATATCACACTCTTGTTTTATGGTTCTAAGTACAAAAAAGGATAAGGTGCAGAAATTGTGTTTCATACACCCCAAGGGGTACCTATTCTATCATCATTCAAACTTGATTTCCCATGCACAAAAAATAATACAGAGTATGAAGCCCTAGCTATGGACATAAAGTGTATCAGGATATTTAACGATTCCCAACTTGTTATTCATCAAGTACATGGATCGTACCAATGCAAAGAACCAATCCTAAAACTCTATCATAAAGTAGCAATGAAATTGCTTGTAAAATTTGACTGGTATGAAATCGATAGTTTACCTCATTCAACTAATATATTTGCATTTGTGATGGCCTCTCTAGGATCATTGATTCCAAAGAACTTTGTAGGAGAGGTACAACCATTAATTATCACAACAATATCTAAATCTACAATTTCCTAAGCTGAGTATAAATATGAGAAGGATGTTTGCTTCATTCACATAAAGCCATATGAGCCTTGGATTAATCAAGTAAAATACTTCCACAAGTTTATAACACTCCCATTAGATATGTCACAAACTACCAAATGAACTTTCAAGCAAAAGGTAACTTGTTTCACTCTCTTGGGGGATGTGTCATATAGATGTGATTATGATGGAGTACTCATTTATTACCTTGATTATGCAAAGGCCCAAATATCAATATCTAAATCTCATGATAGTACTTGTGATAACATGGATTACATTATCACATCGCGTTTTGTGATAACATGGATTGATTTGGGTGTTTAATTTTTTATTGCGACCAAAAATAGCAAAAACACCTAAATCGTGTCAAAACGCCTCAAATAGTCCAAAATTTCACAAAACTATCACATTCACTATTCCAAGCATTCATACCATAATTTTCATTACATTTTGTGATAGCATGGATTTATTTGGGCGTTTAATTCTTGATTTTGATAAAAAGTCACAAAAATACCCCAAATTGCTTCAAACTATCCCAAATCAATTCTAAATTTTACAAAATTTTCAAATTTGACCATCAATGCATTACCATCTTCACTCATGAATGCATCCTCATTCAAAATTGTTAAATTTATCAAGTGAACCTAGTATCTATTGCTTTACTCTATTCCCCTAGCGATTGTAGTGATTGGTTATCCATGCAATTCAGTAAGATGGGTAGATCACCATAAGGACACTTGCTCACATCATCATCCAATGTCCTCTTTTTTGAAAACAAATTCATTTTGGTCCCTCATTTTTTGAGTGAGACGATGCTCAAACTATTTTTCTCAAACATTATCACTTATGCCCTTCTTCATGGGGTAACAAACACAGATAACTTTCACTACATCATTTCCTTTACATTGTAATAGTCATCAGGGATAGCAACCCACTAGGATGATTGGTTCCTTTACCTTATCAAGAATTGCTATAGTCACTAACAAGCCCCTAGGATGATTGGTTCTTTTACATTTTCATTTTTTTTGCATCTTCATCATTTTGCATTTCAATGATGCCAACATGCATATTTCTCAATATCACAGAATCACCTCAAACATGGGGAAATCAAATTTGATTTTGATTTCCCACATCGGGATATATCATTCACATTCATTTACATCATTCATATAATCCAATCAAAATTATCTTTTCTATTGGGGCAAAAGCATAATAAATCATTGCATCATTCACATCATCCATCTTTTAAAAACCCCTTTTCTATTGGGGAAAAAATAAAATCAATCATTACACCATTCACATTCATTGCATCATTATTTTACATCATTCATATCATCCAATAAAAAACCCCTTTTTTGTTAAGGCAAAAATAAAATCAATCATTGCATCATTCACATTCATTTACATAATTCATATCATCCATATTTCAAAAATCCCTTTTCTATTGGGGCAAAAGAAAAATCAATCATTACACCATTCACATTCATTGCATCATTCCTTTACATCATTCATATCATCCATATTTCTATCAATTGGCTCATGATATTCATTCTTCACTCATTTTCCAATTGAGGGGGTAAGCTACAACCTCAATTTTTATCTTCAGAGTCTTCTTGCACAACAAGTAAAAATTACACTCCGCCAAACCAGGTGCCTCTTTTTTTTCACTGCATTGTGTTTCATGCAACACGATACAAAAAGTGGCATCTGTAGATACCAAATACTAACCACTTGTCATCCATGCACAACCAAATAATAGCCACTCATTATATATATGTATATAATATATATATGTATATATACGAACAAATATTAGCCACCTATGATGACTTAATCTTGACCATTCATTCATCATGATCTGTGTTACTTATCCAATCTCAATCACAACCCTTCATCATGTTTTAATCTCCATCATCCATTGGTGTCATCAAAAACCTAGCATGATCAAGAGCAAATAATAAAAGGTGATTCATTTTTATAAATCAAGGTTTGAAAATTGAACATCTTGAAGCCCTAATATTTTGTCATCTCACTTCCCCTTCGTGTTTGCACAAACACTCACCACTGCCATATCTATTGTTTGACCCCCAAAACCTTTGCAAACTAGATACAAATTTCATAGAGCATTCTCCACAGCCCACAAACAATCCAAGGTATTCCTCAAATGTTACAGGGAATTCCTAAAATATTGTAGGGCATCCACAACCATATTTAAATGCTACAAATCATTCTATAGACATCGTAGGACATCCAGATAACCGTTGGATGCTTTAGGGCATCTGCGTGACATCATATCAAACCAACAGAAGTGTAGATCCAAAAATTCAAGTATATTTTTATAAGGTATTTGGTTTCATTGTTTAACTTATGTTTTCTATATATTGCACTTCATTTAGCAAGTATTTCAGCTAGGGTTAGTGATTTGCACTTTCATGTTTTAGTGGGCCTCACACTATGGAGGCCCTGTAGGTGTTACTAATTCTATGTTATGATCTATTTGTGTGTAGGTATAGGATACATTTATATTGGTAGCTATTGCAGCTTCGAGTCTCCCTGTAGGGATACATAAGCCCACTCACCCTTGTTTGGATCAAATAATATTCATAGAGACCACCATTGCTTGATCGAGGATTCAATTCCTCTTATTGTAAAATAATTTGTATCAAAACAAAATGTTACCCTATGAGCCTTGATTTGGGGCACATCTATGTATTGTAAATTATTTGATGATATATAATATTATTCGTTTGATGCACATATAACTTTTATTTTCTTTGTGTTGTTATTGTTGATGTTGATCATTTTTTCTTTACAATAATTTTTTTAATAGAATCAAAGCTAAGGGATATCAAATTAATTTTTTCCTACCTTTGTTTGGGAGTTAAATTTTATGGTAGACCTTCACTTTTGACTAGAGTTTTAGATCGAGCAACATGCAGACATGAAACCAAAATAAAATTATTTTCTCTTATTTTGAAGCTAGACAACTATAATTTTATCAAAGATCTTCAAAATCATCACAGATATTATTTCTCTAATGATAAAAAAATAGAAAAAATATAGAGAGCTCAAGAACATTCCTCGAAGCATCATCTATTAGAGAAACCAAAAACCTCTTTGATTTTATATTTGTAAAAACAAAATTGTTTAAGGGACTCTATTTTCCACTTTATATTTTTACATTTATAATATATTTCTTCACTTTTTTGGGTGGATGTTTCTTAGGGGTTGAGCCTAGGACTTCTCTTCTTTTCACCATCTTGGTCTATAAACCTACAATTTGTAACAATGCTTGGGTGCTTTTATCCCACATGCATTACTCTCCAAATCCCCTCTCAAGTTAGGTATTTATAAAGAGATCTTGTACCTCTTCAAAGCTTAGTCTGCTGATGAGACTTGTATGTCAAAACACATTCAAATTTTTGTAGATGTATCACTTCGCTTTTTGGCATAAAATTTTAATCATATGTTTTTTGTTTCTTTCCTAACTTATCTCTTTCTTTATGTTTATAATCCCTATTTTTTCTTTATTCTATTTTCTAATACATATTTGTTTTTGGTATTATGCTCTTCACATGCACATAATGTGATCTGGTGAACTAAAAATCCTATAGCAGTAGGAGTATACATTTCACTTATGCATCTATAATCTAGTGAATCAAAAACTAGTTTATGTTTTTAGAGTATTGCTTTGTCATGTTCAATTTTTACATTAATGCTAATCCATTAATGGCACACATTGCTCTACCAATTATTGACCTATCATATTTTGAATCCTCTTCCATAGTTCTAAACAGTATCTCCAATTTCCTTGTTCATCTCCCTTACAATCATCTACAACAAGAGGATTCATGGTCGTAGATTTGAGAAGTTTGAAGAATGGGTCTTCGACATAGATAAAAAGGAATATTTTTTGTAGAGGTATATTAGAAATAGAAGTCTTTTCTCAAAAAAAAGAGTTTCTCATAGAATAGGAGGACCTTCATAGATGGAATTGGTGCAATGCATGGTATTCTCCCATGACCAGATCCTTTGGATAAGTTGCTAGAAACAAGATTTGAAGAATTCAAGATTATGAGTAAAAAGGTAGGAAAATGCCATTCTAGGCTAACCCAAATTGAAGAAAATATGGGTAAAAGCATTATTCTCCATAGACTATGAATGGAAAAACCATACCATCAACTTCTATAAAAATATATTAATAAAAAACAATTGATGATTTGAAGGCACTCACAAATTTTTTTTGCTTGGAAATGGATAAAATTGTACATTTTTTATTTTAAAAATACAGAGATAAATTAGTTACTCAGGTCAATGAAGTAATAAAATATTACTATTCCTAATATTTTAACTACAGGCAATAAAATATTAGTATTCCTAATATTTTATTGCCTGTAGTTAAGAAAATTCTTGCATGTTTCATAAAACAATATAAGACAATTTCTCATAAAATTGCTTCGATATGTGAATACTAGATTAAAAATATTTTTGAGGGACCAAGCCTAGAGATTTGAAATGTAGATACAAAATAATATACAAGAGAAATCCAAATTTTCTCTAGATAATTCTACTTAATAAGTCCTAGAATTTAATATGTCAAAAGCTATAGAAAGCATAGTCGACTTGGTTAAAAGATAAATCAAGCAACCTATTGATCATCTGTAAAAACTAATCACAGGCACAAAAAAAAAAATTCTATAAAACATAACAAGAATAGAAGTCATAATAGAGGACTAAACCAAAGAGCCTCTACTACACAAAAAATATAATCACAAAAACAACATCTACAAGAAAAAAATAAACAACAATAATGGTAGCCACAACAAAGGAATCAAAAATCAAAACAATAATAGAAACAAGGGATTTCCAAGGCCTTTCTCCAAAAATAAAAAAGAAGTGAAGAAACTTTTAGAACCACATTTCCTCTATGTAGGAGCAATCGTAATAGGATAATGGAATAAATTTTTGCAACTCTGGTTTTGGGAATCCATCACAAGTTTTTGCCCCATCTATTTAGAAGCAACAAGGTCGGGGATTCTTCCATCATCAAAATGGTAGCGAAAACCCAAAATAACCCATTGGTCCATAATTTTAGCCCATAATATTTTATCTCCAAAAATAAAAAATAAGGGGAGAAACTTTCAGAACCACACTTCCTCTGTGTAGCAGCAACCGTAATAGGATAATCGAATAAATTTTTGTAACTCTGGTTTTAGGAATCCATCACAAGTTTCTCCTCATTTTTTTAGAAGCAACAAGGGCAAGGGTTCTTCCATCATCAAAATGGTAGCAAAAACCCAAAATAACCCCTTGGTCCTTAATTTTTAGCACACAATATTTTGGCTACCAATATTTATATAGGATTCCTATTTGAGCTATGGATGGTAAAATAATAAATCTTGTTGTCCATAATTTTTTCTTCAAAAACCTTATCCACAATAAAATTGAGGCCCTTAGCTTGGGTTTAAATTTCATGCCTATTCCTTCTCCCAAGGCCAAATAGGTTCTAAAATAGGATTTTTCGGCTTTCTATATACGTCTTCATCTTAAATGATTCTTTGGACTAAGAGGTGGCCCTGTAAAACTACCTAAGCCCATTGATATTTTTCATGTTCCCAATCCAAGTTTCAATCCCTCACAGTTGTATAGGCCATTGGAAGAAATTATAGGCATGGGTGAAGTATTCCTTAGAAATAATAATTTTCTACCAGTGCCACCTACCAACGTGCCTTTTCACCTCATATGTGATCTAATAATTTGTTCCCTTGCCAATGAAAAAACCATTGTTATTAGGCCTACAGAGAAAAACTTGGGTGTCTATAATTTGTCCATGGAATGGTACATTTTAGAAGACTTTTTTGAACTTTCAAATTATAATGTGTACTCTGAAGTGAATAGGGTCCCTTGGAAGGATATTTTTCTTAGCTCTAGGACTTGCTTGACCATGAGTTTAGGAGGAATTTGCTTTAGAAAAACCATAGTAATTTTATACTCCAAGTAACACCATCCTCCTTTAGAGTGTGTTTCTTTTACCTACTTCCCAAAATACACAAGAGCAAGATTTTTGGTTGACCCATTTGTTCCTATTATGGTTTCATGCTTGAACTTACCTCCAAATGGCTTCATCATCTACTCCAACCAATTTTTTTGAAGCAAAAAATCATCTCTTGAATTCCATATCTCTGATTAAATATCTACATGGTCATCCTCTTCCTCAAGATATCATTCTTTTCTATTTTGATGTTGAAATCCTCTATCCTAGCATCCCTACCTATCAAGGATTAGTAGCTCTTCACCATTTTTGAGAAATGAATTTTATCTAGCCAAGATAAACTTTGTGGTAAGTCTTGCAAAGATAGTGTTAACACAACGCTACTTGGAATTTAAAGGGAAAACATACAATTATATAAGGGAAACAACCATGGAAATTAATTTTTTTGTGGTTTATGCTTATTTATTTCTCTATCATCTAAAGAAAATAGGTTTTTAATAATTTTGCTATGGAGAAATTTTTATTTTATAAAATATACATTAATGATTTCATTGGAGTCTAGCATGGTCCTAAGGAGGATCTTATTGGTTTGATAAAGATACGGGATATCAAATTAATTTTCTCTTTCCTTTGTTTGAGAAAGTTAAATTTGATGGTAGACCTTCACTTTTGGCTAGAGTTCCAGAGTGAGCAGTAGAAAGATATGGAACTAGAATAAAATTATTTTATTTTATTTTGAAGTTAGACAACTACAATTTTATCAAAGATCTTTGAATTGACACAATATTATTTTTCCAATGTTCAAAAAATAGAGAAAATATAGAGAGCTTGAGCATATTTCTCAAGGCATCATCTGTTGGAGGAACAAAAAATATCTTTGATATTATCTTTGTAAAAATAATTTTTTTCGATGGACTTTATTTTCCACTTTGTATTTTTGCATTTTTAATGTGTTTCTTCTCCTTTTTGGATGGGTGTTTCTTCAGGGTTGATCCTGGGACTTCTCTTCTTTTCACCATCTTATTCTATAAATTTACTAACAATGCCTGGGTGTTTTTATCCCACATATGTTACACTTTGGACCCCCCTCTAGATTTAGGTCTTTATAAAGAGAGGTTGTACCTCTTCGAAGCTCACTTCACTGATGTTCAAAGTTTTGTAGATGTATCACTACTTTTTCTAAAATAAAAATTCAATCAAATGTTTGTGTCCATTTTCTAACTTGTATCTTTCTTTAAGTTTGTAATCCTTCTTTTTTCTTCCTTATGTTTTCTAGTACATTTTTGTTGTTGGTATTATGCTCTTCACCTACGTGTAATATGATCTGTTGAACCAAAAATCCTGTAGCACTAGGAGTATGTTTTTCACTTATATATCTATGATTTGGTGAATCAGAAACTAGTTTATGTTTTTAGAATATTATTTCACCATGTTTCATTTTTATATTAATGAATATCCTCCTATATGGTGGTCTCAACAAACCAAATCTTTTTTCTATCCTTACCATTAATGATAGTACTACTTGTTGTATCTATATTTCTATATCCTAGATTCTTATGGTTACTCTTTTTATTTTTGCATAGATAGCTATAGCATATTAGATGTGAGGAAGAATAGTTCCACGTCCTCTATTAAAAATTGACTTAGAAGCCTTCAATCCTAGAAAGAGAGAGATGTAATATGATTTTCAACTAATTTAATTATTAGTTTTTTTTTTTGAAAAAAACAACCATATTAAAATTGTGACCATTGGTTGATTACTTAGGTAGTCATTAATAACATCTAAAAGTAATTAATTAATGTTAGAGTTATTGTGATTAAAATTCAATGTAATGTAATATACTATAAAATAATCCTATAATTATTATTTTAAAATAACCTAATAACTAGTCAATTGGTTATTTATGGCATTCAATAATCTTTATTATACTTAAATAAAAACCTAACAACTAGTTAATTGTTATTCATGATATTCAATAATATTTAGTATATGTTAATCCAACTACTATTAGGGTAAATAATTTATGTTACCCACACCAAAGCTCAAATCTCGATGGCACCAAATAGTTTGATGTGACTAAGTCTATGAGGTATCCCTTTCAAAACCCTATTTTATCTATCTATGTCAATACCTATGTTTATGTCTATATCTATATCTATGTCAATGTCTATATTTATCTATATATAAAATATGTTACTCTTATTATGAAGTGTTACTTTAATTACCATTAAAATTGTGATATTTATGCTTAATAATATCATTTAAATATCTTAAAATTAAAATATATTATTTTTATTTTTATTTTTATTTAATTTAATTTTTTTATTTTATCCAATTTTTTTCTACTAATCAAAACTATTATGTACACAAATACATATGAACCTTACAGTCATCAATAGAAATACCATGCAAGCTAATTTTATAGAAAAAATAAAACAAAAAATTCAAATGATCTTTCAATGTATAACACGCATGACTAAAGAACCCATATTTGACCCACCTGTATTGAGATCTGTCCATATGAAGAAATACCATGCAAGCTAATTGTTGACTTACCACTATAGTGACCCTCCCAATATGGAGATATTATTTGTTTCATATATATTTTTAGATCATTTTAATCATATATTACCATTTTTAGTGATGATTTAACCAAAGTATCATCTACCAATCATTCCCTATAATTTATCTTTAGGAGCATATATGAAGATCTAAAACAAATATATGTGTATCATATTCTTATACAATAGTTGTAATGATTTCCTAAAATTAGGGGTTTTCTAATGTTTTCGAACCCCATCATGCATGGTTAATAATGGAGAATTTTGAAAATAAAACTCCAAGTTTCATATAGCATTAATAGTGATACAAAGCTACATTTCCTCCTAGTCCACAACACTTCAACCCTTCATTAGAGAAAAAATTGATCCAAGGGTTAATATCCTTTATATAGAAGGACATATTTAGAATGTTTAATTTTTTTGTTTTAAGAAAATTATCAATTTAAAATTATACATTAAAACTATCAAACATAGAGAACAACCATTTGACTATTCCTATCATTCTATTAAGTATACCTCTATATATGACTATAATGCAAAGCATAAAAGTTTAAGAAATGGTTAAATTTATGTTTTATAAAGTCAATTTAACGTCTTATATATTTTATCCTAACATATAAATCAAGGACATGATCTAGGTTCAAATCCATTTATGTTTTATGCTATAAAAGTTTCCAAAGCTCAACATTAATATTAATCAAATATATAATAAATGTCTACCACCATAATTTATGAAACAAGTATTATAAAACATTACCCATTGTTGTAGATAATCATATCTTCCAAGCTATATTAGTTATTATTAATCTAGCCTAAATGAATTCTTAGTGATACTTTACCTTTTAGTGAGAGCCTTAAAAAGAATACTAGCAAAATTCTTGTTAAATTCATCCTTCCTCTTCTCTTTCTTACTCTACTCCTTATTACTCTAGTCCATGGAAAGTTCGGTTTTGTTTATGGTATAATTTTCTTGTTCTTCTCCCTCGAGGATCAATAAGAGTAGGATAGAAATTAATTATCTAGGTATCTACTTACAACTCAAAGCACCCATGAAGATTTTATTCTCTCCAATTATTCACCATGTAGTAAAGTTACTAAAAAATTTCAAATATACATTAAAATATCAATTTTTATAATTAATCCTAATGAGTGATTCAATTAACAATTTAATTGTCATTGTGGTTCTCCTTCCCTGATGTTAAAAACCACTATTGTTTTTTTTCTTAATTTAGAACATGAATATCAAAACTAATATGTCATACATTCTGACTTCGTTGGAATTAATTCTTAGCAACTAATATGGAAGCTCCATGAATATGACACTACTATTTTAGCTTAAAGGGTGTATATTTCAACTAAAGTGATCACCTTGCCATTAGCATCAACCATATAGTTGAAAATAATTATCACTTATCATGATAATGGTATTTTCTTCATCTTAGCTCCAATGACTTTGGTGTCATGCATTAACAGGATAATGGTATCAATAGCACCTTAGCTCTATACTCACTTTGAATGATGAATACTTTCTAATTTTTAGATTCTAACCACCTATAATCATATCACATGACTTCTTGTGCTATCTTAAGTTGTCCCCTATGGAGCCTTCTATCATATTGACATCAATGCCATAAAATATAGGATTTCACTCTAGAATTAGGTCAATCTCAATAGTATTTGACATCAATGGAAATAGGTTATGGTAACTTCCAAATGTTCTGCCATATTTGAATTACAATGGCACTCATTTTGAACTCTGATTTCTATCACAAATATTTGTTAGCACTAGTTACAACAACTTAGATGACTCTCCTAAGTATGGTACCTTCTTTCAAAGGATTGACAATATCCTCTATTTCATTACCACCAATATTCCATGACATCACCCCCTATTTGGCACTAGTATTGAGTTATCATTGATACCATGTCCTAACTGATACCATTATTATTGACTAAGTGACACTCTTAGACTTAATGTCAACCTTCATAGTCTTGGTGCCAACCTATTACTTTATAAGGTAGTGTCATTATCTATGGTGCCACTCATAGATCATGTATCCAATAGATATTAGTTCTATATGGAGATATGGATTATTGGCATCATTCCTTAGTGTTGATGTATTCCATTATATAATGCTAAAGGACAAGGATTCCATAAAGTGACTCTATAAACTTGTAAGCTATTATGTTTGCATTTGATAGTGGATAACAAACCATATTTTCAATACTAATGAAAATGCTAATTTTTCTTGTAGCATCCAAGGATTTATGGCTAAGGCTAAGTTTATTTCAATCATCTAGGGAATCAAGTGAGGATCTATAATATTGGATGCCACTCTACCCATTGGTACCTCTTGGAGACACTAGACTATAGATGGGCCTCAATTAGTATGGTTAGAACCTTAAGCTTAACTCTTGGCACCTTTAGCTAGTATTTGTGTCCTCTTGGACATGCAAATTATTATTTTTTCTTAATGGGATCACTTGATCAGAAAAATATAAATGCATAAATATAATCAAAATACAACATACAAATTCTTTGCATCCCATAACCATGACAATGTATAAAATGTAAAGACAATCAAATCAATTTTCTTTACATGCCACTATGATGTTTTATGCATAAATGATGATGAAGTAGTCTTCTTTATAGCTATTCATAAAGGATACATCTAATATCAAAATTCATCTTTGTTATTTTAGCACATACATTATAGTTCTTAAGGCCATATATACATAACCTAACCACTCAATATTTACAATCCATCCATAAAAGAACATATAGTAAGCTCATATGCATAATTGGGTGAATAAATATCATGATCACAAATCATTCTTACAATGATAAAATCAACACCAATTACAACATAGTCATCATCATAGTCAACCCAACCTTAACAAGGTTTAATGATATTATTAATATCCAATGATATTACTTAGTGTCATCTACATTGATTCAAGTATTAGTTCGTATTACTAGGCCTTCACAACATGATTGGTTCCATCTATGCATAGAACAAATAGAATATTTGATTCCTCACATGTCTAGATCCTTTTGGAGCATATCATAATTGAGGTAAGGCTTTAACACCCTACCTCTAGTGAAGCCCCACAAACAAAACAAAAATAAAGTAGCATAGAGCTTTAGTTAGTATCAATTCTAATAAAAAACTATCATAGAAAAAGGTTATGATACATTCACATGATCACATATGGATTGCAAAATTATTGTAAATATGTTTATAAGCACAAATACTCATAGATCAACCACTTACATAGTGGGGTTGTCACTCTTGGAGCATTAATTCACCAAGCTAGCAAACATCCACATGTATACAATAATGAAACATTATTAATAAATATGAAAACATACAATGCATCAAATGAAACATGTAATTTTCATAATGTAATTGTAAAATGGCTACATATAGCATATATTATAAATGTAAGTTTTCCATCCTCATAATTTTATTTTTGTACATATGCAACATCTATTTTTTATGAATTATTTCTTCCTCTAGCCATTTCCAAATTCCCAAATATTACATTCTGCTCTAGAGAGATCCCACCACCTTCAACCATTTCCAAATATAAGTATTGTATCTCTCTTCAATGGAGTCACAATTTGTTTGGTCACAATAACATAGAATGGACTTGTGAATAATACAATAATGAACACAATTGAGCTACATTAGCATTCAATCTCATAAAAATATCACATCATAGATCCATCAGAAGAGAAGTCACACTTACTCTACAATAACATATATATCCATATAATCCATCCTTAGAGATACTCTTCATAGCTCAAAACTTATTTAGAGGAGGCACACCCCATCCACTTCTCTTTTGTTGATATCCAACATGGAGAAGCTACTACTCATCACTCCATGTTGGCATCTCAGAATCCTATGCATTACCCCTATTTCAAAACTAAAATTGATTATTCTCCACATCCATGTATCACATAATGTATATGAAACTTTCGAAATAAATACACCTAAAGGATCAATCAAGCCTTCAATAGATTACTATTTTAATATTAATGCACAAGACTATGGGTTGGTAACTATTTTCATCTTTGGATGTTCTGACATGTTGGGGCAGAAGCCTAATGCACATGGGACACCCATGCCTCTCATAGAGTGACACAATAGGAAGCATTATAAACAAAGAAATCACCTACAGGGCAACCTATGGGGTTTTTAATCGAGGTTGGTTCCTTGTTAGATTTGATATTTGGGCACTTTAAGGCCTCATAGACTCAAACCTAATTTTCCTAGGGGGTGTAAGGAAATAAATTGTAATGAAATTAAAAGATAATAAACGTGTGGGAAAGTAAGTTACAAAAAAATTAAAACCTAAGTTATGGGGGAAATGCACCAAGATAAGGATTTTTCCTCCCAACTACATGGACAAGATAGAAATGATCATATTCACCACAATATAATAGCTAGAATTTGAATACAGTAAATTACACATAATCCATAATTAAAAGCACACTTATAGAAGTAGGACAAATCAAATTTAGTCACAGCTTCCATTTATGTTCTAAACTTAGTTATAAGGCATACAACCTGAATAGGATCAATGCTCCTTAGACAAACTCAAGGCTCGATCATTTCTCATACAATCAAGAAGGGGTGAAAGGAAGAGCTCATAAGACTAGATATATGGCATACGTAGGAAGATCTTAATGCTTTTACAATACAATAATAGGCCTATTTATAGGCTAGGATGAGGGTTCCTTTCCTTCAAAACTCTATGTAGAAGGCCTATGTATTATTATATGCTCTATATTCATAAATCCTCCTACAACTACAATTGACAACTTCAGTATTTGAATCTAGGATCATCAATATTGTAGTATTTTGGTCCCTCAGCTTATAAATTGTTGCTTCCATATCTTCTTTCTACTATGCTAAGGTCATTGTGCCATTAAGTTTTTACCAAGTTTCCCTCTGGAGTCTCTTGCTTGTTGATGTAGTAATAATGGCCTCATGACTATCATGGGATGGTAGGGTAGGCTTACTCATGTGACTGGTGGTTACCATAACTGTCATGTATATGGCTCTCATAGGCCAAGCTACAAAAGTCAACTTCAATGACCAATGGAAAATATATCTTAAATTTCCCTTTAGTTTGTCTCCTTGTATAAATGAATGACCACCACATGTCCTTAGTCAAGATGGTATTTCCTTTGGACAATGGTGGGCCTTTTTTGGTTGTACCCTAGTACTTTCCTCCTTATGCTTCCAAATAGCTACCATGTGTATGACCCAAGTTGCAACATGGTAATTTTCATTCTTCTAATTTTGCCTATTAGAATATCAATGCAAACCATTAAATGAAAAATATATTTATTATGGACTTTAATACCCACAAGCTACTAAATTCAAGCAAGAAAGGAGCATCAACCATTGGTATGAGATCCAATGGATGGCATAGCTTAAAATATATCTACTTCTTCTTGCTATGATTTTTGTGCCTACCCTTCTAATTTAAGGTGATCTATGACTTCCAATCACTTTTCGTTTGCCTTGCTTTTGACTAGGAAATTTTATTAAGTGAAGAAATATTGTAGGAAAAATTTCCTTACAATATTAGTGGATCTTAGGGCTCTTCATCCTGTTGAAGAGAGTGAACCCCAAACTACTTACCTTGTCCTTGAGCATGGAGTCAAAATATTAAAGTTGGGATTATCAAGATTTACAATAACATAGGGGAAATAAAAAAATGAGAAAGGAAGTGGATAAAATATTGATTTAGGCTTGATACTCTTATAAAAAGGGTTGTATTTGGATTTCATGCATAGAAAAATTCATCCTATAGGCTTTGAGAAATCTCAAGCCTGGGATGATTTTTTCATGGCCTCTATAAAAATTTTTGGTTTGGATTTTAACTAGAGTTCTAGTAGTCATCTTCTTGAATATCTCTTGGTCTAATGAGTGTTGATTTTTCCATTTTATCCTTTGTTATCCCTTTGATTCTTCCAAGTGGCTCTATCACTAGACTCTCTCTATCTAGTTTTGGCCACTATGATATGTATTTTAGGGGGCGAATCTTATATGGATCAACAAGATTAGATGATCTTACTAAATTCTTACTTGACTCAAATCTTCTCCTTCCTCTTCTTCCTCTTATGGATCTTGGGTTTTCATTTCTTGGCATATCAGTAGTGCGATTTTACAATTGTGTTAGGATTGCAATTATAAACCCAATTACCAAAATAGGGTGGCTTAGTTTTTGAACCCACCCCTTTGGTTGAGATGTGTGTTCATAGCCACTAAGTAGATAAAACACCTACCAATAGTGGAATTATTTTAGCTACCACCAAAAAGCATACAAGTCATTATATTTTTAGTTTTATGGGTTAACATAGCCATGTGGCATAGTGAGTTTCAAATTTACTAGTAGCTTCCTTTAAATACCTTACTTTGTCAACATATTTGGCATCTTTATTGAGTCAACTACTCGATAAATTGAAGGAGATTTAAGTCCTATCATCTTTCTCAACTCCTGAATAGCAATTTTTCTTTGAGCTCCTCCTTCAAGACAGATCTTCCCATTGTAATGAAATATCAAGGAGGATGATTTCTTACTTGGATTACAACTTTACTTGGAAGCATATGAGGCATAGTGGAAGGTAATCCTCATTTTATAGACCTCTCTCATCGATCAATTCATCAAATTTTCTTTCTTCATCAGACCTTATTTTTATTGTCCCTTCTCTAACAAGTCATAGGAAATGACCTTTCTTGCACAAATGAATCAACAAAGCTATAATTGATTGTTATCCTTCCTTGTGTTCAGTCATGGTAGTTGTCTCATCATCAAATTGAGATATATTTTAAGATAGTGAGTGATGATTCTTATGAGAATGCAGTTCCTCAATGGTGTTTGTTTCCATTGACTACTTTTTATTTGCATGAGCACTTTTCCCTAATCCAATCCATTTTAAGTGTGTTACTGATCTTGCTAGAAATCCAATATTGTTGCTTTCTCTCAATAAATTTGATCCTTGCGCCAAATTATATGACTTGTGTGCATACTTCCAATGGGTGGTTGATCAAGGTATTAAAATTATCCTTAGTTCCTATGACTAAAATCCATATGTTAGATTTACATACCTACCTTGTAGATTTCTCTCAAATAGGATTTTAGATCTAGCTTGCTCTCTCCAAGTTTTAACCATTATGGATTTGCAAGTAACCACATTATAGAAAATATTAGAGAACACCTTCCTATAGATGGATTAAGTGTTTATCTTCTAACAACTAGGGTTGGATCATGTCCCTCCATAATATCATGGTAATGTATCTTCAACCATAGATGGCATTTGATTGGATAAAGGATGTTGCTTGGCCCTTGATGTACTTTTCTCTTAGCTTGAGCTTGATGCAGATCTACCACATGCTTAGTTCATAAGTTGGTGTCACTTAACCAAGCCAAAAACCTTATAGCATCATTTTCCTTCATTGATATCTTGATTGGTCAACACTCCTTTGATGAAGTCTTTCTCTTCAACAAGACATTATCCTCAAAACTAAGCCAAGTTTCTCCCTAGGGAGATGCCTCCTTTTGATCATATGAACAATAGGGCCTCCTTAAGCTTTTCTTCATATATAAGATGGATAATTTTATGCTTTGAAAATAACTTTTGATTTGCAAAAATACTTTCCCATTTCTCTCTATTTTTTAACCTAACCCCCATGTCTCAAATACCCATTGCTCTAGGTGGTCATTAGGAATGTATGGATGCATATCTTCTATGAGTAATGTGATTATAACAGTTCCTCTTTAGATATATAGGCTTGCTCCTCCTTACTCTTCATATAGGGGACTTGATTTATGTGGTGCAAGTGGAGGGGTTTTGACTAAATCTTAAACTTGATCCCATACGTAATTTAGAGTAGCATGTGAGTCTATTACAATGGTAGGTATTCTCTAATATTGGTAGTGAAGTCCCTCAAAAGAAATATTCTAAATATGGTCAATAGGTCAATCGCCACTATAACTTGGCACACCATTAGGTCAGGGTATGCTTGGATTTCTAGAAGAAGATTGTGTACCAATATAAATATTTGCACATGAGTGTCATATAGTTGAACTACCTTATTTCTAGCAAGCTCACATACTAATCCAAGTGCATTCACTACCCTTTTGGGCATGACTAGTGTGCTTGACCTTTATTCCACTAGGAAATTAGTATCAGCATATCCCAATAGATTAGGGTTAGGTAGAATGGAATAGGCTTGTGTCGGTTGGATTTTGAGCTAAATACTTATAGCATAGTGTGTTTCCCTTGTTTACCCAACTCTTTTTGCTTATTTAGGGCCTCTTCCAAATCCTTCTTCTTCATAATCAAAAGGACATCCCAAAGAGGTATTGCTCTGATGGATTTCCTCAGGTGCTCCACTATATTGAATGATTTAATGGAAGGGGTTTTTGGAATGGTGTTTAATGTTATCTAGGGCCTTAAAATTTCTACTATTTGAGGTCTTAGTGACTCTATAATATGCTACTTTGGAGGCTCTATGATGGCTTTTATGATTTTCAAAACTGCTTGAGCCTAGTTTTTTGGTGGATCTTTCATTGAGATGCTTCTTTGAATATTTTTTTCCCTTATTTAGGGTTTAGTATCTATTGTACCATACTTTCCTTGCTCTTCAATGATATTTCTCTTAGCCCTGATGATATACTTGGATTGGACTTATGGCCTTCCAAAAATTGAGAGGCCTACTTTGTATAATACAACATATTCTTCCACTGCATATTAGGTCACAAAGACCTAACCCAAAACTATGAGATCAATAATTAGTGGTATAGTTGAAGGCTTGAGGGAGGTTCTAGACTTAGCATCCAAGATTTAAATTGAGAAAATAGGATAATATTATGGGAAAATAGAGTCATTCTATCTGCTTGAGACTTAGTTTTGACATGAAAATTAGAAAGGTAGAAGTCTCCAATATAGTTATTTTGCATGGTGACTGAGTTCCTAATTGAGTTTGTAGATGTCCATTAGACTGGGACTAGTATGAGTACCATCTACTGAGTCAAATCCTATGCCTAACTAGGATTTCTATTGTTCAAGAATAGAGGCTTTTTATATCCATTTGGATGTGGTCAAACATTCTAATTTCCTTTTTGAAAAGAATTATTTGGGTACTTTTGGTAGGTAAACCTTTGGGAACTATGCTACCTCTTGAGAGAAGTGATATTTTTAGAGAAGGTCCTCATCATATTCCACATTTCCTCAATTTAGCAACAAAAGGGGTAGGAATTTGATTTTTCTCTAGGTTCCTCGCAAGGGTAGTTAGACCGGTGATGGATTGGATGAGTAGAGAGGGACAATGTAAGGTTTGAGAAAAAGGAAACAATGGTAGAGGTGATCTAGCATCTAGCCTTCCTATCTATATTAGATCATTTTGAGCCTATATGGATATCTCATATGCTTCCAATAATGATTTTCCTCCCTTAGGCTTGACCATAATAGCAATTTTAGAATTAAAAGATTTCAAATAATAGATAAATTCCATACCCAAAGGTCATAAAATCTCATCAAAAATCCTCTTCCAAGTCTTGTAGAACTAAATATTAAAATCATCCATTGTTTCTATGGGAACCCTTTTATGATTTTGAGTTACTCCAGGAGAGACGTGTCATTTGCCTTATCTTTGAATTTCCTTACACGAGGTCTACTAACTAGTCCTAACTTTTTACTAGTTAAGGATTAGGGCTAATGTACCATTCATGAGCTTTCCCTCTTAAAGAGGTTGTTATCAGCCTTAAGGCTATATCTTCCTTTTAAATTAAATGCATAGCATATAATATCACCAAGTGGTGTAAATGCTCGATTGGGGTGACAACATCTTCTCTTGAGAAATAAGGTAGGGATTTGGGAATAAGAGCCCATACATTAGGTACAATAGGTAGGATCAATGAACATTTATCATTCCACATTGGAAACTTTTTAGGAGGTTGGTTCAATAGAACTACCATGTTGCATCATCAGTTTCTCATCCTAGCTCTTCTATTCATGGGTGATACCAAATCTTTCTAATATTAAGCAAAGGCTCTAGTTACAAGCATTTCACTCATATAATTCTAGGTCCCTTCTTAAAAAATAGAGTCATTAGATAGGGATATAATTCTTTAACAAGCCTAAGAGACAAAGACCCCCACCAAAATCTTAATCTTACTTTTGTCAAATAAATTCCTTAGGGTTATTATTTTTAGTGAAGTCACCAAGTGAATATCCCAATGCTTCACCACAAGTGGGATGACTATGATATTCACCAAGATAAAATTCAGGAATCCCAATGTCCTTCTTTCTATTTCACGGGGTGAACATAGAAGCTTGTCCCACTAGGTGTGCCAAATGGACTATTGTCATCTTTGGATGTGTTGATGTTTTGGGGTGGAAGTCTTATGTTCTTGGGACACCCATACCTCACATAGAGTGACACAACACGAAGTGCAACATGGAAATGAATTTTATATGGGACAACCTCTAGGGTTTTTAACTGAGGCTAGATACTCGTTAGATTATATCTTTGGACACTTTAAGGTATCGTGGGTTCAAGAGTACTTTTTTGGGGGAGGGTATAGTGAAAGAAATTGTAATGAAAGTAAAATACAAGAAAGTAAACTTACCTAAAAGTAAATTTTAGGAAAAGTAAAACCTAAGCTATGGGGGCATTGTTCTAAGATCATGGTTTTACCTCTCAACTACATGGACAAGATCGAAATAAACACATTAATCATAATCTAATAGCTAGAATTTGAACACACTACATTATGCATAATCCATAACTAAAAGCACACTCAAATAAGTAGGACAAAGTGAAATTAGTCATAGCTTCTCTTTATGTGCTAAAAATAGTTATAAGGTATGCAATATGAAGATACTCAATGCTCCTTAGACATCAACTCAAGGCTCAAGTCTTGCTCATACAATCAAGAAGGGGTGAAAGGAAGAGATAATAAAGCCATATATGAGGTACATGAAAGCAACTCCCAATGCAATTACATGCCTAATTAGAATCTAGTATGAGGGCTCCTTCCCTCCAAAACATTATACAAAAGGCCTACATATTCTTCTCTAATCTATAGCCAAAAATCCTCTTGCAACTACAATTGAAAGATTTTAGCTCTTTGGATTTGGAGCCATCAATGTTGGAGGTTTTTGGGCCCTCAAATAACATGTCCCTGTTGCCATATCTCATTGTTGTTGTGATAAGGTAGTTACACCATTAAGGTTTCACTAGGTTTTCCTCTAGAGTCTCTTCCTAACATAGTGGGAATGGCCTCCTACCTAGCATAATATTAGCTTTTGATGATATATTAAAGGAAATGTAACCACAATATGTAAAATGAGCAAGCAATGATAACTATATGATAATAACACTATAATATGTAGGAAAATTATAAGAAAAACTTCTACAATAACTCATAAGTATGCCATTAATGAAATCTCAAAAAAATAGTACAATGTAATGTAATGGAGGACATGAACACTCTATAAATACATGAAGGATCTACTTTATACTCACTATTACTACTGATGCAACTAGCCACTATTCTATCTTCTGTCACTCTCTCCCTCTTTCTATTCTACCTCAAAGGCATATATATAGGGATATAAGTCCCTTCGCCTTTCATCTACCTAACCTATGAATCATGTACATGTGGAGCACATGCACATTTACATCATTGCACATTCTAAGACTTTTTCATTTATTACATTGCATGAAGTAACTACTCAAATATTACTCTAAGGTAAATTCCTACTCTAGCTATGTACCCAAGGTGGTACATTAGCATGTACTAAATAATATAATATACTCCAACACCCCCCTGTATTACATTATTTGGGTATTGAAGACTTTAGTCTTCAATATGGTCTTCGCTTTGGTTCTGGAATTTGAGCTCTTCTTTCTTGCTTCCTTCATTGTACTATTTTCCTATATCAGGATGAATATCTTCATCTTGTTTCTTTAGCTCACTTTGATCTGGATTCAGCTTGAAAGTACTTTCTTTCATCTTCATCTTCTCTTTTCTGTCATGCTTCTTTTTCATTCTTCTTCTTCTTCATTTCTACAATTTTTTTAATGATATATCTTCTTCTTGTTGAGTTAGTATATCATCACAATAGTATTGACTAGGATTGTTATTTTGCTTCTTGTTTTGAAAGAATTCAAAAATAATCAATGATAGATATATCATCAAACATTCTTCCGAAGTAAATATAATTATATTTTGAGTATTCCACCAAGCTCTAAAAAGTACTTCATGAAGATAACCAATTAATGTCATAAAATTTCCTTCCTTTGCTTCCTTAAGAAACATTGAGAATCTTTCCTTTTTACTAGTGGATAAGTATTTGTACCCATCAAAGGTATCTATTAAATTTTGAGAATAAAATTCCAACTCATGAAATAGTTCCTCATTATTGAATGCATTCCTTACTATTTCATCCATGATTATTCTAAGTAATTCTTTGAAGTGGGACTCCTTATCTATCCCTAGTATTTTTTATAATCTTAATGTTCAATCTATGGTTTTGATAAGACTTTACTTTTCCCAAATATCTAGTTAGAATACCTTTTAACTCTTAAGTTTTTAGGACAATTTTGATGGAAATTTTGTATTTCAAAAACTTTCAAATTTTTCCTTGTGACTCCCTATTTTAGAGTATGTGAACTAATATTGATAAAATCTTATCAAATATTAGGTTTTATAGAATCCCTTATATCTCCCAAGTATTTAGAGTATGTTATGGTCTTGATAAAGTGCTTGATTTAAATTTCCTTTTGAGTTGACTCTTTAATATTTTTTTCAACTTCTATTTTTTCTTATTTATCCCTATTGATATTTGCACTTTTAATTTGATGAAATTCTCTATTTTTCAAGAATCTATAGTTGGCTTCCTTTTGTCCCTTTAATTTTTATATGATACAAGTATAAGCAATAAATTCCAACTCTTTAAGCAATTCAATGTTTTGCTTCCTTTATCCTTAATTTTCAATGGTTTAATTTTCTAAATTACAATGATCTAAAATTTGATGTAGTACTCCTTATATCTCCCTAATTTGGAAATTTAAAAATTAATAATATTTAAAAAATAATAATGTTTTAATTTTTCCAACGTAGAAAACCTTATATCTCCTATTTTAATTATTTGTAAATATTATGATATTTGTATTTCAACTAATGCACTTTTGAAATATCACTTAAGGATATAAGCTCCTTGTTTTGATTTGCTTTCTAATTATGTAAGGTTGGTATTTTCTTATATCTTCAATGCAATAATAAATAAACTCAACCTTATATAATGTACCTTATAACTCCTTGCACTTAAATAAATCAAATATTAAATCATGTAAAACTATACCTTCCTTGTAATGTTGTATGTTGCGAGATGATTGGCTTCTATTTTGACTCCTCTATTCAAGCTTTGGGTGTTGTATTTTTTGGTCTTCAATGTATGATAGTGAGCATTGAATGCTCTACGTTCAATGGGTGCCTTATGACAGTATTCTCCTCCTTCAATGCACTTTGACCTCTCTATGCTTGATATTCACAATCTCTTTAGACTGGGCTATTAGTATGATTCTCTTCCTTTGAAACACGACACTTGGTGCTTTACATTGTACTAGAATGTAGGACTTCTTGCTAGGTGTTATTGGGAGGTTACATCCTTTAGAGGTGATAATTTAGGTGGTGTCGGCCTTGTAATATGCTTTGAGTGTTGCACTAATAATTGTATCCCTTCTTGGATTTGAATGGAGTGTTACTCCAACATGGGGACTCTTTCTCCTTTGTGCAAGCATTACTTCAATGAGGATACGTAGGCACTATACTTCCCTTTTATTGTTATCCTTATCTCATTCAATGATCTCTAATATTTTCTACTTTATATATGTGCTCTTCTTCTAGTATGGGTTATTAATACTTGACTACCTTCTCTACCTTGTTTACCACATTGTGTTTAGCATAACCCTTGGATGTAGTTATTCTCTATTAGGTAGTGTAGGTGTTTCTTACTTCCATGTATGCATTACTTCAACCTTCAAATTATTATCTTCTTTATTAGGTGTGCAGGTGTTACCTTGAATGTTGCTCTATCTTTACAGGCATTACTTTGGATGTGTGTAGGCTTATGAGTGTTATATTCCATACTTGGTCATTCAAAACTCGTTTGATATGTTACTCAGAACTATTGACAATCTTCTTTTGTACCAAGTGGTGACTTCTCATGCATGTAACCTATGCTCAATGTTCCCTTCTTTTTCTATAACACAATTGCCAAATATTTGCAAGTTTTTTATTTTCCTTATGCAAGTGTCATGTGCATCTTGATATTCAACATATGGTGGTGGCTCGTCTCCTTCAATGGATGCTCCTCTTAAGTGATTGTGGCTCCTCCTATAGTCATGATTTAATGCTCCTTTCCTTGGTGGCTATTATGCCCAATATCCAATCCTATTTTTCTTGGGTAATGCCTTGTTGTTAGCATTATTTTCTTCACTATTTGCACCTTTAACCTTGTTGTACTCACTTTATAGTTTACACCTTTAACCTTGTTGTACTCACTTTATATCTATAACTCTTCTCTTATTGTAGGTTTTTATCTAATATGGGTGTTGTGTTCTTGGAGTTTAGATACCCTATTTGGTGTCTTTAGATACCTTGAATATGATAGCCTTGAGCCCTTTTTCCTTTATTTTGTGGTTTCTTGTTTTAGACTTGATAAATCTAACACCAATGGGTGTACTTTTTGTGCCTCTTTAATATCGTAAGAAACTTCAATTCTTGTCTTTCTTTTGGCTACTTTAGAAAGACTAATATGGTATTTTATAAGTTGGAAATAAATCTGTTATAGACTAAGGTAAAGTACCTTTATAGCACTAGAATTTTGATACCTATTTAATATCCTTTTGTAACTAGTCCTCTAGTCTATATCAATTGGCTTTTGCTCTTTCTCTTGGTAGTTTCTCTTTGTTGAGACTTACTGCTCTTCGTAGCTTTTGGAGACACAAGCTTGTACCTTTCAAATGCTTACACCCCTTTACTTTTAACTGTCACCTTTACTTTCAAATAGATAGTAGGAAGTAGATATTTTATTTCCTTTGTAATATATCTAACTTCTCTTTCTTTTGTGCAGGTTTTAATCCCTTATAAAACTATCTTCTACACTTCCTTGAAGACATAGAACTTTGAAACTTACTCCTTGCAACTTTAAAACTCTAATTTGGTGCTTAATAATGAACCAATTAATGAATGTTCAAATAATAAACCTTTTGGACCAAATTTGCTTACCTTTATTGACTCTATTTGATGATGGATTTCTTGGCAATTTTGATCACCTAATGGCTGTCCTATGTTAGATGAAATTGTAGCTCTTTCTTTTCTGTCCAAAACAGCTTTTTAACTCACCAATTTGCAGCTTTAAAACTCTTGTTGTTTGAAAATGTAGTTTGGTGTCTTTAACTCTCCTTAAAGATGCTCCCTCAAACTCTAAAAATTAGCAGCTATTAATGCTACCTAAATTATTGCCTGTAACTCTAAAATTTTCAGATTATAACACAACTAATTTCTCCTCTAAAATGTTGTTCTCGAATATCTAAATTTGGTAGGAAAATTCCTCCAAATTGTAGCTGACACTTTCCTTCTAAAAACCTTCAACTTTTTGCTATAAAACTAGAAATATCCTTTCTCCAAAATAGCCTTTAAGGTCAATCTCCAAATATCTCATATTTGGTGGCTTCTTCTACCTCCTTTCTCCTTCAACCTCATTTTTGAAATCTAGTTTCAATCTTGGTCTATTTGATGGCCATGTTCTCAAGAATTTGAATGTCTTGAGGTCTTCACTATTCTCTTCCAAAATTTGGTAAACTTCTTTCTAAATCCTTCTCCTTTTGGGCTTATTGTTGCATGGTGATAATTTTCCCAAATTCTATTCTATCAGGAACTTCTCCTTGCTAGCTATCATATCCAATGAGTTCTCCTAAAAAAATTTCTAATGACCTTTTCCAAATATTTTTTAATGGCCTTCTCAAAAATCCTTCAATGAGTATTTCCTAGCTTTCTCCTTGAGACCTCTTCTCTAAGGTCTTCAAATTTCTATAGATTCTTTAGTATTCTCAAAACCTTAATGAGACCTTATCTTGATCTCTTAAATATTTAACTATGGAAGTTTTGCAATGAGATCTCTTTCTTGGATTTCGAAATCTGTTTCTTATAAAATCTGTAACAGGACCTTTGCTAGTCCTTGTCAATCTCCAATATTTCAAATATGGAATTTCTTCAATGGGATCTCTTGTGGATATGTTTAGCTTCTTGAGCCATTTTCTTAGACTCTCACTCTACAATCTACAATCCTCAATATTTAATGGAGATCTTCAATATCCAATCTTCTCTAAGACCCTTTTTCTTGAGTCTCTTCTTCCTTCAATGGGGTCTTCTTTATTGGACCTCCTTTCTTATCTATAGTCTTCAATCTTCAATCTGCAAGTCTACAACTCTTATAATGGGACCTTTTTCCTTAGACCTCCAAATATTCAATATCTAACTTGTTGCTTCAGATACTGGATTGATTCTAAAGAAGATACTCTTCCTAGCTCTCTTGTAGGAAGCTTCCCAAATTTCTTTGAATCTAATTTTTTTGCAATAAATTATTAGAGAAATTTTAATGGAAAAACTCTAAATATTGAGATAATGAATCTTCACTAGTTTATTTTTCAATCTAGTGGAATCAATGTTGAGTCCTAGTCTTCACGAGTTTTTCTGCAACTTTGTGGAAAGACTCTAGCCAAATATAATTTTCAAAAATTCTGAAAATGAGATTTCCTATCTCCTCTCAATCTCTCTTGTGGCTCTTTCCATTTCCTATCGATATACCATGTGATTTGATACAATTGTTAGCTTTTGATGATATATATTAAAGGAAATACAATCACAAGATGTAAAATGAGAAATAAATGATAACTATATGATAATGACACTATAATATGTAGGAAAATTATAAGAGAAACTTTTGCAATAACTTAGAAATATGCCATTAATGAAAGCTCACAAAAATAGTACAATGTAATATAATGGAGGACATGAACACTCCATAAATACATGAAGGATCTACATTGTACTCACTATTACTACTAATGCAACTAGTCACTATTCTATATTTTGTCACTCTCTCCCTCTTTCTATGCTATCTCAAATGCATATATAGGAATACAAGTCCCTTGGCCTTTCATCTACCTAACCTATGACTCATGTACATGTGGACTACATGCACGTTTACATCATTGTACATTCTAACACTTGTGCATTTATTATATTGCAAGAAGTAACTAGTAAAACCTTACTCTAAGGTAAACTACTACTCTAGTTATATACCCAAGATGGTACATTAGCATGTACTAAATAATGTAATATACTCCAACATCCCCATGTATTACATTATTTGGGTGTCAAAGACTTTGGTCTTCAATATGGTCTTCTCTTTGATTCTAGAATGTGAGATGTGTGAGTGGTCCATGAAAGAAATCAAACCAATCAAGGGAAGTTGTGAGGAGTAGGAGAACCTATCAATCGAAGGTGATGTTTGATTGGATTAAATTATGAATGGTCAAATCATGCAAAACTTTGTACCATCTGAGATCCTAAAAAGGGGAGTGGATATCAAAACATTGATGCTAATGAGTGCGCTTTTTAATCCTTCATGAATGCATATCTACAATGAAAATATACAAATATGGATATGGATATACACGTGTGCAATGGAGTATCATGAAGGAAATTTGTACATTGGAGAATATGAACAAGATGAAGGTATGAAAATAAAAGGGAGTGAGGGTGAGAAATGTTATGAATGCTACAAATATGCAAGAAGGAGGTAAAAGAAAATGAAGAACACTATATGTAGTTACCCCAGCATGAGGGGGATGTAGAAGGTGAATGCAAAGAGAGAATATGTATGATTGACCTTACCGATATGAGTGATAGATAAAAGAGGTGAAGGATGAAAGCAAAAATGTATGAGGTAGATCGAAAGAAAGAAATAGAGAAGGGGGAGTAGGAAAAGGAGAAAGAAAGAAATGGGAAATTAGCAAAGGTATGTAGCCACTCAAAGTGTGACCATATAGTAGTGCAAAATGGAGAGAAGGGGAAAGATAAGAGGAAGAATACAAAGGGCTAGAATAAGGATGTGGAGAGTTTCGATGTACAGGTCGTGAATGACTAGTCATAGTGGCAACACGACCAGTGTCCTGATAGGATGTGTGATTGTGTATATAATGGGAAGTATTAGGACGTGGAATAAAATGATGCAAGTAATGGCATGGATTGAGGCACTAGATGAGGTAATGTACCCTAATTTTTTGTAGGTGAGATGACATGCTCAAAATGTGATGAATCTTTTCCCTCCACCATGTTGTGGATAAGCTATTCAAAAATATGATAATTATTGATATAATTTCCCTAGTTTCGATGATAGACACAAAAGTGATATTTGTTGTATCCATTTAGTTTCAGGTGATGTGGATCATTTGGTTTCACTTCAAGTAGAACCTAGAGTCTTGCATGAAGTAGTTCATGAAAAGTGTGAGATAAAGGCTTCAAAAGGATAGGCATGGGGTAGATGTAGGGTGTGGGAGGTGACAATCACATGAGTGGTGGGTTAGATGGAATTGGGTTGACTACCGACCTTGGATTTGGTGAACTCTTCATGCGATGATGAAGGACATGTATGGAAGGGGGTAATGGGAAATCAAACAAAATGGGACGATGAATGGGTGAATGACATTAACAATGACTTAAGTGTAACTCAAGGTTGTCAAGTTAGGTGAGATTGTGTTGGAGTTCAATGGGTGGAGGAGATGGATGGGGTGAAGGAGGTGGAAATGGGTATCGATGATGTGGTAGTGTTAGGTTTTGAAGGTAAGTACCATGGAATGGGACTGAAGGTGTCATGAGGAGAGGTGGGGCTCATGATGGATACAAGGAGAGATGATTCCAAGATGGGTATGTATGTGAAGGGGTGGTATGGGAAATATGATGGTAAAGTTCTTGGTCATAGGGTGACATCCCATTGGACAAAGGTAAAGGTAACCTCAAGGAGTAGGAAAAACTAGGTAGGTTCCCCTTTTTGGGAGGAAAGGAGACAAAAGAAGTGTTCTTAGCCAAAAAAGTGAGCATGTATGGATCTCTTTCATCGATGTAGGTGAGAGGGGATGGATTCCTCTTATTAGAGTAAGAGGCATGAGAAGGTTCCACTACATATACAAAGGATAAAATAGTGGCATTACTATTGTTGAAGTGAAGAGAGAGAGATGAATCTCTATGGTTGGTATAAGGAAGGGCTGGAGTGTCATGGTAAGTATGGGAAGAGAGATGAATTGCAAATATGGACAAACTCAGGTGGTTTTATATGTCATGATGAGGTATATGGTGAAGGAAGGAGTTTAGGGAAGTCTTGTATGACTAGGTGTGTATAGACACAAGGATGGTCTAAATGTGTGTCATGATGTAAATCTAACTTGATATATACTCTTGCAAAAAGTTCTACATGTGCCTATCCCGAATGCGAAGGTGGTGCAACCAGGGATAATGAAACTACAACACAAAAGGTATAAATAGCATTAAAAAAAAGCATAAAAGAATATATTTTTGTTGTGCAACATAAAATGAAGAGTGTGTGTTTGGTGTGATTTGCATAGTGAGTGCACTAATGATATGATATATAATATAATTACGATGGTATGTATAATGACTAGTAGATTGTACCTAAAATAATTAGGCATTGAATTCACGGAGATCGAGATTATGCATAATGGAAAATATTCACAAATTAGGAAAATATTAGGATTTCCAAAATTGGAAATTGACAAATATGAGGACCCTCGACATCGACCCATTCGCCTAAAATTTTTAGGACCAATTTTTTATTAGGGTCAATTTGCCACAATATATATCAAAACATAGGCATATTTGTACTCGTTGGAAAGCTCTTTTTGAGCTTGATATAATGGTGGTGTTTTTATAAATTTATAAGGTGATTTAATAGGTCAAAATTTACCCCAAAGATGACCTTACTTTTTAGGGCTTCAAATACCTCAAATTTTGGTGTGAAGATGATTGATTTAATTTTCTTAGGATTTGCCTTGATTCACTTTGATTTTGATTAGGATTCACCATTTTTTTACAAGTACATTTTGATTCCAACCCCTTATGCATAACCCTAATGAAGATGAATGATGTTTATGGGTTTAGGTTTTGTAAAACCTTCAATATTGGCCAATTGATAGGCCCTAGAACCGAACTTGTGAGTGATTATGTAAGGACCTAACCAATTAGGTATGAATTTATCATAAAGCTAGTGGGGTTGGCTAGTGATCTATTGGTTCTCTTTAAGAACCAAGTGACCAAACTAGAATTCCAATTGATGTACCTTACTATTGTAGGCATGATGGAGATGATCTTGGTAAATGTGAGTGTGTTCGATGGCATGGATTCAGTGATCATCCAAGATGATCAACTGTTCAAACCTGGCCTAACGAGAAGTATTACCATAAATGAAATATTGCAAGATATGCATAATGAAGATATTTCAAGCTCTAGGAGCATAATGGCTTCAGCACCATAAACTATAGAGAATGGTGTTGCCTTGGTCGGGGTGCAAATTTATGTTCAATATGCCCATAATTCCAATGGCATTTGATTATGCCAATCATAGTGAGACTCTATGATAGTTTTGTAAAGAATGGTACATATGGTTTTGTTGGTAGCTTCTACTTGGTCATTGCCCTGCAAGTAGTAGGGGGTAGAGAAACTATGGTGAATATTGAATTTGGAATACAATGCACAAATATTATTATTTTTAAATGGTATACCACTGTCATAAATGATCTAAGAGGGGATGCCAAATTGACATATGATGTGTTCAATGATAAATGCAACAATTTTGGATCTTGTGGTTTGAACAAGTGGGATAGCTTCGACCCACTTTGTGAAATATTCTATAGTGGTGATGATGAATTTATGGTTACTTTATGAAGTAGGTGTAATTTTTCCAATAAGATCCAAACCCCATTACGATAAGGGCTACATAGATTCGATAGGTTGTAGTGCTTATGAAGGTAAGTGTGTGAGATTAACATGTTGCTGATATTTGATACATCATTTAACATACTCACAACAATCATGTTTTATTTTGGACCAATAGTATCCCATGTGTAATATGCACTTGGTAATGGCCATGCCACTGAAGTGGTCATTACAATTTCCATTGTGGGATTCCTAAACCACTCATTGAGACTCATATAGTTTGAGGTATCATAGAAGGATGTCATCATGACTGCATCTGTAGAGGATTTCCTCCAGTAGCATGTAGCAAATTACCCTTTTCTTAAACACCCATCAATGAGCGTGTGGTAAATCGCAAGGGAGAAAACCTAATTTGATGTAATCATTAATTTGAGAGAACCAAGGATCGCGTGGTTCGGTGTGGATGATATATATGCCATCATCATGGGAAGGGAGCGAGGGTGAAATGGTAGATTGAGATAAGGTATGAATGGACACATCTATCATGTTTGAGAGTGTATTTTTTAGTACAAAAGAGCCTTAAAAAGCTATGGTTTCAGTGAAATGGTTGGAATAGTATAGGGTGGCATCAATATCATACCACTCAAGCTGGATGAGTAGATGTTGAGCGACTTGCTTGTACTGTTGAAGTACAGGTATTGGAATTGCCATAGTTCCTTGACCTGATTAACAATAAGGAGAGATTCACCAAAGACTTGAAGATGTTTAATGTGCATAGCAATCTCTTGCTTTATGCCCAAGAATGAGAGCTTCATATTGGAATTATTATTGGTGCAGGGAAAACCTAATTTAAAATATAAGGGAAGTGGTTCCCCAAAAGGTGTGTAAAATAAGATCCCATCACACTTGGCATGTGCACAATGAGAGCCATCAAATAATAATGCTAGATAAACTAGCATTTCTAGTTCCATATATTCTTTAGCTTTAGTAATGTAAAAAATGAAATCATTGAGAAGTTGAATGATAAGTGGTTTATCATCAAGTAACGGAGCCTCAACGAGTTGGTCAATGATCACTTACTCCTTAATAAAATTTGAGATATGAATTTGAGTTCAAATTCAATGAGGAGCATGATCCATTTGGTGCTATGAGAGTTATGATAAATTTTATTCATGTAATTTATGGGGTTATCATGAATGATCACAAAGGTTGTATGGTTAAGCATATAATGGTGTAACTTTTGTGTAGCAAATATGACAACCAGGCATAGATTTTCCATGTAAGCATACCACATTTCATAACTAACCAAGGTGCGACTGATGTAGTACACAACTTCCTATTGGTTAAGCACATCCTTTTGTGCCAATAATGTTCCTAGTGAAAATATGTGGTAAAAATATACAAGTAGAATGGCCATTGCTAGTGTGGAGGGGATAAAACAGGTGGAGAAGTGAGATAAGTTTTAATTGCATCAAAATCTTGTTGAGAATCCCATTTGAAAGTGACCCCTTTTTGCAAAAGGTGGTTAAATGGCTTACATTTATCATACAATTGGGTGATGAAGCAACGAATTACTTGGATTTTGCCCTATAGGCTACGTAGTTGCTTGAGATTTGTAGGGGGAGGCATCTTGATAATAGCTTTAACTTTGTTGGGATTGAATTCAATGCCCCATTGAGAAATGATGAATCCCAATATCTTGCCTAAGGTAACACCAATGACATGTTTTTTTGGGTTTAACTGCACATTATGTTCAAGGAGGTGATCAAAGATTTGACAGAGGTCACCAAGATGTTGGCAGTGCTTTTTAGATTTAGCAATGAGATTTTTGACATAATATTCCACAGTATTATGTATATAGTCATGGAAAATGTATGTCATAGTGCATTGGTAGGTTGCCCCAACATTCTTAAAGCCAAAGGGAATGATCTTATAAAAAATAATCCCCAAGGGTGTAGTAAATGAAGTCTTGTGCTGATAAGTCAGGTTGATCCTAATTCTATTGTAACCAGAAAAGCCATCCATAAGAGATATCATTTCATGGCTTGATATATTATTGACCAACGTATCGATTTTTGGGAGTGGGAAATTGTCCTTGGGATAAGCTTTGTTAAATTCTAAAAATTAGTGCACACAGATATCCCTAGTGGATTTTTGTACTAGGACCATGTTAGGCACCCATTCTGAGTAATCGATTGGTTGTATGAATCCTACATTAAGAAGCTTTTGGAGTTCATATTTAACCATTAACTCAATAGTAGGATGCATGCATCACAATTTTGGTTTGACGGGCTTGGCATCATCATCAAGTGTAATATTTTGAATGACTAATGATGGGTTGAGTCTAGGCATGTCCATGTAGGACCATGCAAAGACTTTAATGTACTCCTTAAGAAAGGAGGTAAAAAGAGCATGCTCCTCTAAGGAGAGTCTGACGATGAGTTTGATGATGTGGGGGTTGGTGGGATCATCACCAATGTCAACATCAATACTTTCTTCCACAAGCATGTGGAAGTCGTCTTGGAGTTGAGCAAGAATGGGGATGAGATGGAGGTTGTCAATAGCCTCTGGTAAGTCAAACTCATCATCTAGATAAACATATGTATGGTTAATCCAAGGGATGTGAGATGAATTATATGGTGAGGAAGCATTTATGGTGCATAACATGGGTGGCTATAGAAAAAAAATATTGCAATAAGGGTGTAAGTGATATGTGAGTAAAATCAATGAAGTTTGGATTAAGTGCAATGGCTCGATCTGAATGAGAGGCATTGTGAAGTGGGCTGAAAATTTGATAGAAACCATATTTACAAAAGCGAGCAAGATTGTGGAACATGGAAATCATGGATATGAAAACTCATAAGAATGTGAAAGGTATGTTAGATTCAATGGAGGATGTAAAGCTAAGGGTGGAGAGCGGGAGTGAGTCGTAGAATGGCATACCTACTGGCAATTTCATAAGGGTATGTATGAATGTATAGGTAATGGAGATGAAAGCAAAATGGTTTGATCTGAACAAGAAGAGGTAAGGGAGAGAGCAACAAATCTATCGACCAAATATTCAATGATATAAGCAGATGTGGCATCAAAAAGGGGTTATTCTTGAAAGAATGTATATGGTATATTGATTATGGAATGGGGGGAAGTACATTCATAGACATCATCAATTTCAATTACATCATGCATAGGAATTGCTAAAATATGAAGAGTGAGGTCTCAATTTTCATCCTCTAGCGAGTGAATGTCGTTAGGGTGATAACCCAAACCATATTTTTCCTTAGGCAGTCAAACGTAGGGGATAACATGAACTCGTAAGCCCTATTCATAACATCCTAAGACAAAACCATTCCAACGAAAACATCGAAGGTAGCATAAAGCAAAGTTTAGATTGGACATGTGCTCTAAAGTGCCATAAAAACTAGATTATGGTTGTAGGAGTACAATCACTGGAATTTATGAGTCATGGTATGCATAAATAAAATTTGTACAATTGTTAAGCGGACCAAGTGGGACGACTATCCCTATAGTCAGTACTGCAGTTGAAGGGCAACCAAAGTTATGGATATATTGGATTGTGGGAGGATGCACATGAGCATCATGAATATTGTATTCTTTGAGACTAAAATTGGTCATGAAAATGGATACCCACAATGAGGTATGACGTGGTGAATCAAAGGGTGAGTCAGAATCAGAGGAAAAAAAATAAATTTGGGAGTTGCATATGGTGCTATTAGGAGATTGGAATAGTTGGGCATCAATATGGGTAGCTTATTGTTCCCAATAATGGTATTCAACAATAGTGGAAGTAATATGATAAGTAGAATGTGGACACTGAGATGTGGGATGATCAGGAGTCGCACTTCAATGCAAGGTGAAAGATCGAGGTTGAGGACAAAATGGGAGTTGGGGTGTATGAGGAGTTGAGATAATAGGAGGGTTTGTAGAAGAATCCAAAATGGATGAAGTAGGAGGTCACATAAAAGGTGGATAGAAATGTACAAATAAAATAGGGGGATCCATATAAGTGGACGATGGCATGTGGGAAGTAGACATGGAGGAATGTATGCACATCACTGATAGATGGGGAAAGGATGAGGAAGGTGTGGAAGTGGATACCTTCAATTGATGGTGTAAAGGCATAGGAATTAATTAGGTAGATAATTATGAAGCACCTGGTGGAATATTTTTGATGTTATAGAACTTGAAAGGATCACCATTAACAAGGATGTAATGGACAAGTCTGTTATGAACATATTTGAGACAATGATGTAAGGTAGATGGAAAACATTGCATATCATGGATCCATGAACATCCAAGCAAGATATTGTATTGCATCTCACCTTCAATGACATGGAATAAGGTAGACATGGTTTTCACACCTAACTGGATGGGCATAGTGATGGAACCTACTATGAGACACATAGAACCATCAAAAGCTTGAAGGTCAATGGAAGGTGTAGCAAGTTGAGTAGGTGGAATGTGAATATGATGAAGGGAAGTGATAGAGATGATGTTTATGGAAGAATTGGTATCAAGGAGCACACACTTGTAAGTGATATCGTTGATGGTTACTTGGATATGTAGCAGAGGATCAGCTCCCTCTCCCAAAAGCTCAGTAATTTTGTGGTCATGGAAGCTAATTTAAGGTTGCATGCATCATGGTATATTGCTAAAAAAAATAACAAGCACATTGGTATTGCTATTTTTGAGCTCAATGGAGTGAAGAATATCATTTAAACACTCATTATGAGGATGATATTATTGTAGAAGATCAAATATGGACAATATTTTGGGGCATTGTGAAGTTTTTTGGTGAGACTACCACGAATAGTGGTGATATTACATGGTAGAGGTGGTGAAGTATGTGATGCAATGGGTGAGTGAGGAGAATTAAATAGTGGTGGAGGTGAAGTAATGGGTGTATCCCGATGCAGTGTATAGTGTTGATTACAAGTAGTGACATTAATCATACCAACCACTCCATGTGAGGGAGGATCACGATGGATCTAATTGACTTGTCGTGATTGGGCCTATTGAATGGGTGGATCCCCTTGAGTATTAGTCCTCCTATGGTTAGGTAGTGGGTTTTGATAAAACCTAGATTTTGATTTTGTGGTGCAAGGGGGTTTGAAACTTGGATAGTACCACGATCGATAATATCAATATCCAATGAGAAATAAAATCAATGATACGTTTGTCATTATCCTGTCACAAGGTATACACATCTAAAAAATTCATCTTTTTCTTGATGTTGATGAAAATTTGTTCAACAAATGAGTTAGCCAACTACTCAAATATGAATAGGCTTTGGCATGGAATATTGTTGTACCAATTAAGAGTTTGTCCCCCAAGTGAAAGAGCAAAAGTGTGCAACATGAGGGGATCGGTACCATGAATTTGATAGCATGTGAAGTGGTAATTATTGATGTGTTATCTAGGATCATCCTTACCCTTGTATTTCTCAAATTTTGAAATATCGAACTAGTAAGGATAAGGAGGAATGGAAACTAAGGGATTAATGGGTTTATTGCATAAATTCATCTTTTATTTGGGCCTACAAAAATGTGTTAGTGCATTTAGGGACCTTTCATTGATCAAATTCCATATTTATGAAGATAAAATCATGCTAAAATGAAGTTGAAACATGATAAAAATTAGAAGTAAAGTTTCGAAAACTATCAAGAAATGATACTTACCTAATCTATAGCTTTGGAGTTGCTATTTATATAATTTCTAGTCTGATGGCCTTCTAAGATCAATTTATCTATTGAATAACCTTTCAAAACCTAAGATCTTCATGAATGATGGATGCAATAGCAATGTAGATGATCTAGAGTCATTTCAGTAGAGTTTTTCTAAGGAAAAATGAGAGATCATTTATGAAGGAAATGGCCCTCTATAAATAGAGTTTGGCCAAGGTTAGGGGGGTGTAAGGTAATCATTGTGATGTGTCTTAAGGCACATGTGGCTCATGATGGAGTCTTGTGTGAAGGAATCCCTCACACATATGTGAGGATGAGATGGAGAATGACTCCTTTCTTCTCATGCTTGAGGGAGGATATTTAAAATATCCTTTTTGGTGAGTTGTGCACACATGTGTGAGCAAAAAATATCCATTAGGATAAAGGGTGCACACATGTGTGAGCCTTAGTTAGGTTAATCAACCTTAGCTAAGTTAACCCTAGGTTAGGAGGATGAGGTGATAGGTTAAGGTTTAATTAGGATTAGTGCTAATTAAACATGATTTAACCTTTATTAATGATAAAGTGCTTTCTAACCATGGTGAGGGTTGACCAGGGTTGAATGTTTGAAGGTGGTCGCATGGGGACCATGATTAAGCATAGGAAAGAGCTGAGATAGCCCAAAGAGACTTAGAATGATGAGTGATGAAATTGAATGATGAGTAGTATTTTTAAGCCATTTTTTAATTTTGGAGGGTTTTACACATTGATTGACCGTAATGGTGTAGGAGAAATGTGCAAATTTTTGATGTCTACATTACCCTCAGGGTCTTTTCTCATTCTAGCTTGAATTTCTTGGTAATACTCATCTTGAGATTGCTCTTGTCTCACTTGATCCATTATATTTATGTGACTTTTGGTTATGGTTGTTATGTGTTTCCTTCTGCTCAAGGCATCAACAACCTTATTCTCTTTCCCTTTTATGTACTCAATTTTAAATTCATACTCAACGAGAAACTCAACCCATATTCTCTATCTCACATTGAGTATAGGTTGGGTGAATATATACCTCAGACTTTGATGGTTAGTTTTCAACTCAAAGGGCATTCCACCAAGTAGTGGCACCAGTCCTTTAGAGCATGCACCACTATAGCTAGCTCTACATTATGTGTAGCATAGTTAACATCATGCTTCTTAAGCTTCCTTAAATTATATGCTACTACTAACTCTTCTTGTGAGAATAATCCTCCTAACCCTTTTAGTGATGCATCCATACATACTAAAAATTTCCCCTAAGGGTTTGGAATTTTCAATATTGGTGTAGTAGTGAGTTTCTATTTTAGAAATGCAAAAGCAGCTTCACACTTTTATGACCACTTGAATTCCATTTCCTTTTTTTTAAGGTTAGTTATTATCATTGCAATCTTAGATTAATCCTTTATATAACATCTATAGTAGCCCGTTAACCCCATGAAGCTTCATACTTTAGTCACATTAGTAGAGGGTAGCCAATTCAATATGGCTTCAATATTCTCTAGATCTACAACAATCCCTTCTACTAATATGATATGCTACCTCTCAGACATAGAAATCACTTTTTGCTAGATTTTCATGGAGTTGGTTCTACCTTGACAATTCTAACATGATCTTGATATGCTTATCTTGCTCTTCCTTGTCTCGAGAGTATATAAAGATATCATCTAGGAATACAAGGATAAACTAATCCAGATACCTCCTGAACACACTATTTATTAGATTTATGAATGCAATTGGTGTGTTAGTTAATACAAAAGGTAGGATGGTAAACTCATAATACCCATACCTAGTTTTGAATGTTATTTTATGAGTGTCCTCACATATTCTTAACTGATGGTATCCTAATATTATATCAATATTTGTGAATACTATGGCATCCCTCAAAATTTCAAACAAATGTTTGATTCTAGGTAAAGGGTATCGGTCCTTGATTGTAGTCTTATTAAGCATTATGTAATCTATGCATAATCTCAAGGAACTATCTTTCTTTTTCACAAATAAAACCAATGCAACCCAAGGTAACACACTTGGTTTTATCAATCCCTTTTCTAATAGCCCTTGCATTTGCACTTTCAATTCCTGCATCTCAATAGGATTTATCCTATATGGAGATCTATGAATAGGTTTCGCTCCTATCATAAGGTCGATAGTAAAATAAAATTCTTTCATAGGGAGTCCAAGTAAATTCTCATGAAACACATCCTTAAAGTCCTACAAAATTGGGTGTTTTCCCACACTTCTCTCTTTTGATCTTCTCCAACTTCATTGATATTTACAACATAGACTATCTCTTCTTTCTTGAGGACTTTCTTCAACTACATAGTAGATAGCATTTGGGATTTGAATACCCCCTGCTTGCTATGAATTCTCAATCTTTCCTTACCTTTATCTGAGTACTCGATCCACCTATCTTGGAAAATGATCAAGGATTTATGGGCCTGAAACCAATCCATTCCTAGGATCATATCAAAGGTATGAAGTGGAGCTACATACTGTTGAGAAGCAACACCCCCCCACTGAAAAATAAATTTTCATCCTTTGAAAACATTGAGCTTTCATTTTGCAGTAGGGACCCTCTTGATGATTTTTAGGTTTTAACTCCAGATTTTACTTGCCTGCTTCTTTCTTGGTCAAGTTTTGCCTATGTCAAAATATCCAAGTATTCTTGCATTCTGGCTTTGTTATCTCAGAATTCACTTTTTACATGCTAGAATCATTCATGGATAAAGAAAATCTTACACCGGTATGAAAAAAATGCAGAAAACTGATAGATAAATTTATTAAAAATCAAAACTTTCCTTTTTTGGCAAAGTCACGATATCGCGACACTTCCATTTATGGAAATGTCACAAAATCGTGATAGGTTTCAAGAAAATCGGCTAAGTCAGAAAAACGTAGCGAAATCGCGACACTTTCCATTTTTGGAAATGTCGCGATATCGCGACATTTCCATTTTTGAAAATGTCGCGAAATCGCTACTAGTTAGGAGAGAGAAATGCAGGATTGTACGAAATGTCGTGAAATCGTGACATGTCGCATTTTCGTGGAACGTGAAGGAGAAAAGGGACGCAGTTGTATGGACCGTCGCGATTTCACGACATGTCGCGAAATCGCGACGGGTCCAAGGCAAAGAAGTCTGGAAAGAGAAATTGAAGTGAAAACCGACCAAGGCATAGAATCGTCACGAAATCGTGACAAAGAAACGCATGAAGTGTCCGTGGAAAGAAGGTGTCACGAAATCGCGACACGATGGACAGAAGAGGGCCCGAGACAGGAATGTGTCACGAAATCGTGACACGAAAGAACAAGAATGAGCCACGAACCGAAGTCAAAAGTCGCAAAGCAAAGTTCAAAAGGGCACAAGGTAGGAATGCATCACGAAATTGCGACGTCACGATTTTGCGACGTCGCGAATTCACGACGTCACGAAATCGCGACACGTTTAGCAACCAAGGCAAGGGCCCCGAAAGTGTCACGATTTCGCGACACCTTCGGGCCATCGTGAAATCGTGACGAAGAAGCCAGTTGGAAAATAAAGAAGCCACCATGTCGTGATTTCGCGACATGGTGGAGAGTTGGCAAGGTAAGGAGCCACCATGTCACGAAATCGTGACACGGTGGAAAATTCGCCAAAAGGAGCCAAGGACCAAAGGAAGTGCAGGGGCGGTGATGTCGCGAAATCGTGATGTCGCAAAATCATGACAGCCAGAGAGAGAAAAGCTACGAGACGCTGCATTTTCGTGACCCTGGCAGAAAAATAGCTCAGCAAAGGAAAACAGCTGGAAATGGACACGTGTCACGATTTTTTTGCGACACATGTCAAAACAATAGAACAAAGCATGCCGCATATACTGAACCTTAGGGCTTCTTTTTAATATTAAAGCTTTTGATTTAATATTATTAAAATACTAATCCATTTTTTGTCTTTCATGCAGGAAGCCATCTGGCACTTACGGGATAGCGAAGAAATGGCCATAAAGGTAAAACTTAGTGCAAATTAATCAAAGACAGCCATATTGAAAGGAAAGATGCCAAAAATTGCTGCTTCATTCAATTTTTTTAGATCTGGCCGCAAAGAGACTTTATGGTGACTAAGCAGCTGCCCATTTAATGGAGTATGTCGAGAATTGGCCAAAAAGTGGAAATATCTATACTCAGTTATCGAATTTTGCCGGTGGATGCATTTAATGAAGAATTGATGGCAAAATTAATAGCTTGCAGACAATTTCAACTCAGGGGTGGCTCTGCGAAGATGAAATGTCAGAGAAGTGGTGATTCATCCAAACTACCCGA
Organism: Wollemia nobilis; assembly: GCA_028583015.1. Classification (NCBI taxonomy): domain Eukaryota; kingdom Viridiplantae; phylum Streptophyta; class Pinopsida; order Araucariales; family Araucariaceae; genus Wollemia; species Wollemia nobilis. Next base: position 1,164,541 of record JAQPPZ010016508.1, on the reverse strand, counting down.
GGGCATTCATGAAGACATTTATTCACAGTTGCGAGTGAATACAAGTGGCATTCGAATTCTATCTTCTCCATTTATGGCAAGTGACTGCATTGAGTTGCAGAATGGTTAAGTTTTGTCCGAACTTTGTTTTAAATGGCTTTATATTATAAAACCCGGGTCCTAGGGTTTAAGATGATAAGGTTTACGATTGGAGAAGAAGATATTTTTGAAAAGATCAGGGTCTGTCCTAAATCTATAAATACTTCTTCTCAATGTAATCGCAGGAGGCAGATTAGAAATAAAATGCTATTGAAGTAATTTCTTGCAAATTTTGTTAAATACTTTGTTTCTGGACTTGGAGTTGATGTGCTGTTGTTTTCTGTGATAGCATGGCCAGGAGCCTAATATTTTGCAGATTGTGATAAGTTCATCTTCTTTTGTTATCCGTTTCATTAAAGTTTATTAGATATATGTTGTAAATCTATAATATCAAGATTAAATATGTTGTTGGGCTTCATTTGTTCTATTGTATGCTAGGGAAAATCACAGATTTAAGGTTCAAGTTTGTTCTAGTTGCTCTGTCCTCACTATGAGAGCTATGCTGCCGGTGAAAAATACCAATTTTAACAGACTTCCCTTCTGTTTATGATTTCTTTCAGATATGTTCCATCTCTGCCTTATGCTCTTAGTTGAAAGTGATCTTAGAAAACTGGACACTTTCTTCTTTGATTTGTTCTATTGTGAAGCTGATAGTATAAATAAAATTGGTAGTTTTGTTTTACAGTTAAGTTTGATAAACTTCTCTTTTGCCTTACCCTACCCTCTTTGTTTTATCATGAAATGATCCATTTTTATTTTTTTTATTTGACTTTTATTTAAATCTGTTGACTCATAAGAGCTAGATCAAAGAATTAATTTTAAATCTGATTGTCAACAAGTGACAACTTCTGAACATTACTGAGCAAGTTCACTGAGCCCGTTGTAAGGTACAGACAGTCCATATTGAAAACTATTCCAGAAGCGGAAAAGAGTGAATTGACATTCAACCCGACTCTCTAACTCACACCTTGGATAACCAACTAGATCCTAAAGTGAGTGGGATTTATCCCATATAAGTGTTATCAGAGTTTCATGCTCATTCTTCACAGGGTGTGTATGAAAGTCGGACCAACATTTAAAAATGGCGCTAGGAGGAGGGCCTAGTGAACTCCGGTCAGTATTGTAAGTTGTCAGTACAATATTTTAAAATTGCCAGAAAAGAAGACCTCAAGTTTAGTACTCTGTTAAGGATTGTAAGTTTGTAAGTGCTTGTGAAAAGCTGGATTCTACATATAGGGTAACAAGGTCCCACCCCAGAGCCGGAGAGCTCCTTGTCCTTGAATTAGAAACTCCAAGAAGAAGTAGCCTCAGAAGGGCCAAGTCTCTGTCAGAAACAGTTTTATCACCGCTGATAGTTACTCCAACCACAACTCAGAATATCACTGTCAGCCAAGTAGTAATGGCAAATTGGTTGGGCTCCACTGCTTTGAATATTTTGGGTATAGCCCATGACCTGCCTAGAAATCCGAAAAGATATCTCCCCAGATATAAACATGATGGGACAAGAACTGCAGAAGAACATTTGGTTGCATTCAATAATGCTTTGAAATTATTAAATGTGCAGCATGAAGATGTTGCCTGTAGACTTTTCCCGTTTACTCTCCAGGAGGGAGCATATGACTGGTTTCTAAATCTTACTAATGATTCTGTCACCAGCTGGAATGACTTAGAAAAAGTTTTTGTGTCACAGTTCGGTGAAGTGATAGACCCTAGTATTTTATATCAGCAATTTTCTGGCATCAAAAGAGAATTAAGTGAATCTATCAGATCCTATAATGTTAGATTCCAGAAAGCTTATGGTAGACTTACTGGGTATTATGTACCGAATGCTGACCTAGCATTAGAGATTTTTAGAAACTCTCTGGATCCCATGACCTCTGTCTTCTTGAAGAGAGATACCACTGTTACTAATTTGATAGAAGCTTATAAAGAAGCTTTGATTCTGGAAAGACAGTTGGGACCCCAGCCTTTAAATGCTCAACAAATTCCTTTGGTTACACAAGCTGCCCCTGTGTTCAATCCCATTCCACATCAGATGATGCTGCCAGTTTTTCAGACTCTACCATCAGCAAATCCATTGGCTGTAGCACCTGTTGAGAGTGTACAGAACCCAGGCAAAGAGGCAGAAATGCAAGAGTGGAAGAAGTCTCAAAGATTTTTTAGAAGCTGGCCAATGATTTCTTGAGTTTTAAAAGGCAAGTTTCTATTGGGGACAACTCCAACAGATATTCATATCAACCGAACAGATTCAACTAGCCCCCGTATGAACCTAATAAAGATTACAAGGGTAAAGCTCATGATGTGAATATTTATGATTTAGCTCTGCCCAACTGGTGCAAAATACATGCCACTTCTCAGCATGGGGAGTTGGATTGTCTAGAATTTTGCAATGCATTTGAAGCTTTGTCTAGAGATTTGATCTCTCTAGAAAATCAAAGAACTGTTGATGGCCCAAGTTCATCCGGCCATAGTGCAGCTATGGTCCTGGATTCTTTCACTTTCCCGGATGAATCTGAGAATGTAGTTGAAATGCCTATGGATGAGGTGCAGGCTTTCCAAAGAGTACAGAAGAGATAACTACAACCTGAGGAACAGGAATCCGGAGCCTAATACTACATCAACCCCTCCAGACAACTCTCACAATGTTCCCCGAGACCCCTCTCCAAGCAATAATCCATCTCCACCAAAGGGAGGGAATTTGAGAGGACCAGATGCTTTTGTCCCTCCACTTAATAAAGGATATAACATAGTGGAGGATATGAAAAATATTAAGGCCAACATTACTCTACATGAGTTAGCACAGATTTCAGAGCAGAGGGACAATCTGATAAAAACATACTCTGGCCCCACTACTAAACCTGTGGACAAGGGGAAGAAAATAGCAAATGCAAATCTAGCCATGTACAAAGAAAAAACTGAAGTTCCCCCCTTTTTACTGACTGTTCTTATTTTTGGGAAGAACTTACACAATTGCTTGGTAGATTCAGGTGCATCTGCTAATGTTATGCCTTTGGCCATTTTTCAGCAGTTAGGTCTAACCCCAATGAAGTCTAAAAGGAGATTTGTCCAATTAGACAAATCAGAGGTTAAAGTAGTTGGAGAGCTTCAAAATATTCATATCCAATTAGCATCTGAGCCAAGGGCTCAACATAAAATTGAAATTCAGGTTGTGGATATCCCTGTGGGGTACGGGATGCTGTTGAGTAGGGATTGGTCGAGGTCTTTGAACGGATATTTGGCAACAGATTTTTCACACATGTGGTTGCCATGGAAAGGAGTGGCAAATCAATTATGGGTTGAAAGAGAACCCAGGTACAAGCATACAATTACTGAGTACAATGCAGAGAATGAAACTGTAAATATTACGGAGGTAGATATTGGAGTTTACAATTTAACAACTGGGCAAAATAACAAGTTTAATAAAGCCCATCCTGTTCATAGTAATGAAGTCTGGACACTTCATGTGGATGGGGCTAGATCTAAACAGGGTTCTGGAACAGAGGTAGTCCTTAAAGGGCCTGAAATTTAGACATATTTTATGTCTTATCGCCTACAGTTCCCATGTACAAATAATTTAGCAGAGTATGAAGCTCTGGTTTTAGGTCTGAAATTTGCTTTGGATAGAAGTGTGAGAAATATTCAAGTTTTTACTGATTCGGAATTGGTGGAAAATCAAGTCAAAGGAAAATTCTAGTGTAAAGCATCTTATTTAAAAGGGTACAAACACCGGGCTTGGGATCTTGTAGAAGATTTTGATGCATTTAATCTGACACACATACCCAGAGAACGAAATTCACATGCATATGTCTTGGCTTCTTCAGCTGCAAATTTAAAACCATTGGAAGAATTTAAATGGGATAAGTTTTCAATTGAGTTAGTCCCTTGTCCTTCAGTCCCAAACAATATAGATAATTTTCAGGTTTTCTCTGATGATCAATAGATTGTGAACTTTTTGCAGAGTACTAACACATTTGAAAATGCTATAATTGATGAGGGCCAGAGGGATACTCTGCTGGAGCAGTTAGATGATGACATGGGAATAATGAGGTTGAAAGACAATAGAATTCCAAAAGGGATGGTGGAGCTAGAGCGGCTCTTTGATGTTGACAAGATCAAGCAAAAGGTGAATTTTGAGGATTATGTGGCTGCCACAGACAATGGGACTGAAAACCTGAACATAGGGATCGAAGAAGATCCCAGGCACATCAAATTGGCTAAGAACTGTGATCCAAAAATAAAAAGAAGCATGATTTATTTTCTTCACAGGTCCAAGGATGTTATGGCCTGGTCATACAAAGACTTAAAGGTATTTGATCCGAAAGTTTACACTCACATTATACCTTTAAAAGAATTCTTCAAACCTTTTCAACAAAAACAGAGGCATGTCAATGCTCTGTTAGAGCCCCTCATCCAGAAAGAGGTAGAGAAACTACTAAGTGCTGCCATTTTTTTTCCCATCAGGCATTCTACCTGGGTGGCCAATCTGGTGCCAGTTAGAAAGAAGAATGGAGAGATCCGCCTGTGTGTGGATTTTAGAAATTTGAAAAAGGCATCTGAGAAGGATAATTACCCTCTGCCTTCCATGGATGAGGTGCTGCAGATTGTCAATGGTTTAGAGATGATGTCTTTCTTGGACAGTTTCTCAGGGTACAATTAGATATTGGTTGAGAAGGAAGACAGAATAAAGACTGCTTTCACAACTAAGTGGGGAACTTTTGCTTACAAGAGGATGCCATTTGGATTAATAAATTTTGGAGCTACATTTCAATGAGCAATGGATCATGCTTTCAAGGGCCTTATGGGTAAATGCATTGTGATTTACATGGATGATTTAACAGTCTTCTCTAAATCTCGGTTTGACCATGTAAAACACTTGGAGTCTGTGGTTAACAAATGCAGGGAGTTCAGCATTTTTTTGAATCCGAAGAAGTGCATTTTTGGTGTAACAGAAGGAAAGCTCCTTGGGCACTTGGTCACAAAAGATGGCATTTACATGGACCCGGACAGAGTTGAAGCCATATTCGGCATACCATTTCCCAACTCCAAGAAAGAGTTGAGGTCCTTCTTTGGAAAAATTAACTTTGTCAGGAAGTTCATCTCCGGTTTTGCAGAGAGTCAAGCCAATGAATGACATGCTAAAGCAAACTGCTCAGATTTTCTGGACCACAGAAGCTAAGGCAGCCTTCCAAGAAATCAAGACAGCCATCAAACAAGCACCAGTTCTGGTAAGCCCAGATTTCAGTGTAGATTTTTATCTGTACACCTTCTCTTTTGAACATACACTTACTGCAGTTCTGACCCAACGGAGGGAAACCGGAGAACATCCAATTGCTTTCAAGAGTACCAATTTAAAATGGGCTGAGCTGAAATATTCTTGATTAGACAAACAAGCTTATGCCTTGGTGAGAGCAGTTAAACAGTTCAGGCACTACATACTAAGAAGTAGAATTCATGCTATAGTACCAGACCCAGCTGTTAAATACCTTCTAAGTCAGAATGAGTTGGGTGAACTGAGGGGTAATTGGGTTACAAGGCTGCAAGAATATGACTTAGAAATTAGGCCTACAAAATTGATCAGAGGACTTGGTTTGTCCTGACACATTACTGAATTACCTGTACAGGAAGAATTTAATCAGTTAAATTCTGAATCTGATGACTGGTATGGAGATATCATTCATCTACTACAATTTGGAATTTTCCCATCTCACTTGAACAGAACCCAAAGGAGAGCATTAAAACTGAAAGCTTGCTCATTATCTCCTCAAAGCGAGTAATTTGTACGAGAGAGAATTATGTCGGCATTTTCTTGAGATGCATTTCCCGAGTGAAGTCAATGAAGTCATGTCCAGTTTTCATAACAAGTTAGGGGCAGTGGCATTCATCAGGATCTGCTACTATGCATAAAATATTGAGAGCAGGCTATTACTAGCCTACACTATTTAAGGATGCACATTAGCATGTAAGAACCTGCCATCAGTGCCAGACTTTTGCAGCCAAAGAGGCCAACCGGGCTCTACCATTGCAGCCTGTTGTAATAAATAAACCTTTAATGCAATGGGGACTTGATTTTGTGAGAGTGATTAATCCAAATTCTTCAAAGAGGCATAAGTATGTTCTAACAGCTACTGACTATTGCACAAGATGGGTCGAAGCAACAGCCACCACAAGAAGTACAGCTCATGAAGTGATTGATTTTCTAGAGTCAAATGTCATAACCAGGTTTGGGGTTCCTCTGAATTTGGTGTGTGATAATGGGCCAGCCTTCCAATCATTGGAGTTTGCAGAATGGGCATACCAAATGGGGATAGTTATCAGATTTTCATCCAACTATTATCCCCAAGGCAATGGAATGGTTGAGTCCACAAACAAGAATTTAATGAATGCCATTAAGAAATCTGTAGCAGACAAACCCAGGCAGTGGCATACATTATTGAAATATGCACTTTGGGTTGACCGGATAAAATATAAAGTGGCTCTTAAGACTTCTCCTTTTGGTTTGTTGTACGGTACCTAGCCAATTGTTCCCATCTCTCTAAAGTTACCTACTTACCAATTTGTCTTAGACTATTTTGAGGATCAAGCAGATGCAGAAGCCCGTGTTTTAGATCTAACTAATTTGCAAGATGAAAGACTCCAAGCCCTAGAACACTTCAGTCGGCACCAAGAAACCGTCAAGCGCTGGTTTGACAAGAGGGCCAAAGTGAAAGCTTTCAGGCTGGCAGACCTAGTGCTTTTATGGGACAAGGCCCATGAAAAGAAGGGTAAGCATACAAAGTTGCAGCCACTATGGATAGGCCCCTACCAAATTGCTGAGATTTTGGGTAACAATGCATTTCGTTTACAAGACCTTGATGGTAATTTTCTAGACCTCCCTGTTAATGGTCAATACTTAAAACATTATTTCTCGACTGTTCCGTCCAATGTATCATTTGAATGAGTCATAAAGAAGTTGTAACATGTGTATACATTGTGAATAGCTTTGCAGTTTTATTTTGCTTTAGCTTAATTTTAATTGTCTGCAGTTTTTAGTTGTTTTGCTTTAGCTTAATTTTAATTGCCTACAGTTTTTAGTTGTTTTGCTTTAGCTTAATTTTAATTGCCTGCATAGTTTTTTTTTGTTTTATTTTAGTTTAATTTTAATTGTCAATGCAGTTTTATTTCCTTTGCTGTCTGTACAGTGTATTTTATTTCCTTGGAAGTTTGTACAAAGTTCTCTGGCTCTAAAAAGTTCTGTTTTTAACCTTTGCCTGAGCATCAATGAAAAGATCAGCCTGCTAAAAAAATTTTTGTTCTGAGTCCAGAATCCAGTGTTCATTATCATAATTGTGAGATAGTCTGTTTGAACTGAACAGTGGAACTATTTTTCTAGTCAGAACAATAGTGGAAGGATGATTGGATTTTGTGTCTTGCTTGCCACAGTTGTTTTAATTATAAAGAAACTGCTATGCTGTTTGGTTGGAGAAACTCCCGAGGAATCCAAGAAAAGTTGGTTATAAGAGGGGACTATGATTCATGTAATTATTTGAGTATCCACAAAAGCTATCAGGGCCCAGGCTGAAGCAGTTCCAGATTGATGAAATGTTAAAAGAAAATTTTTATTCTTTCTAAAGCTTTTCAGATGTTGGTGTATTTCAAAAGAAAAATATAAGAGTTGAACAAGACACCATAGAATTGGCACTCTGTTATTTTCAATATATATATATATATAAAAAAAAAAAAGATAAAAAGAAAAAGAAAAAGAGTTATATAATCAAAGAGACAACCAAGACTTCAAAAGATGTTTTTCTTCTACCAAGTTGTAGATTCTACCTTACAGTTGTAAATCTGGGTCGTGTAAATCTAAAGGGTAACTCTGTCGGGGCTGTAAAATGCTAAACTAGTAAACAGAGCTCTACTCGGTTTCCCCTTTTTACAATCTAGAAAAGTCGATAAATCCGGAGTTCAACATTCGATCTAGTCATTCTTGAAGAAAGTTTTATACACTTGTAATTGCACATCAGAAATCTTCCTTAAGTGATTCAGCCTAGTATGTCCTTGGGAAATTTTAACAACTATCAGTTAGTAGTCAATTTATTTTGAAAAATGTCTGTGGCAAGGCATGATGCATGGTCTATGTTGTTTTAAAACTAGATTCCTGGGTTCTAAAATAATGCTACTATTTTACCCGCAGATATCGCCATTTGTTGAGAAGCAACACCCCCCCACCGAAAAAAGAATTTTCATCCTTTGAAAACATTGAGCTTTCATTTTTGCAGTAGGGACCCTCTTGATGATTTTCAGGTTTTAAATCCAGATTTTACTTGCCTGCTTCTTTCTTGGTCAAGTTTTGCCTATGTCAAAATATCCAAGTATTCTTGCATTATGGCTTTGTTATCTCATACTTCACTTTTTACATGCTAGAATCATTCATAGATAAAGAAAATCTTACACCGGTATGAAAAAAATGCAGAAAATAGATAGATAAATTCATTAAAAATCAAAACTTTTCTTTTTTGGCAAATTCGCGATATCGCGACACTTCCATTTATGAAAATGTCGCGAAATCGCGACAGGTTTCAAGAAAATCGGCTAAGTCATAAAAACGTAGCGAAATCGTGACACTTTCCATTTTTGGAATCGCGACATTTCCATTTTTAGAAATGTCACGAAATCGCTATCGGTTAGGAGAGAGAAACGTAGGATTGTACGAAATGTCGCGAAATCATGACATGTCGCATTTTTGCGGCACGTGAAGGAGAAAAGGGACGCAGTTGTACGGACCGTCATGATTTCGCGACATGTCACGAAAGCGTGATGGTTCCAAGGCAAAGAAGTCTGAAAAGAGAAATCAAAGTGAAAACCGACCAAGGCATAGAATCGTCACAAAATCGCGACAAAGAAACGCATGAAGTGCCCGTGGAAAGAAGGTGTCGCGAAATCGCGACACGATGGACAAAAGAGGGCCCGAGACAGGAAGGTGTCACGAAATCGTGACACGAAAGAACAAGAATGAGCCACAAACCAAAGTCAAAAGTCGCAAAGCAAATTTCAAAAGGGCACAAGGTAGGAATGTGTCGCGAAATCGCGACGTCACGATTTCACGACGTCACGAAATCGCGACGCTTTTAGCGGGCAAGACAAGGGCCTCGAAAGTGTCACGACTTCGTGATGCCTTCGGGCCATCACGAAATCATGACGAAGAAGCCAGTTGGAAAATAAAGAAGCCACCATGTCGCGATTTCATGATATGGTGGAGATTTGGCAACCAAAGGAGCCACCATGTCGTGAAATCGTGACACGGTGGAGAATTTTCCAAAAGGAGCCAAGGACCAAAGGAAGTGCAGGGGCGGTGCTATCGCGAAATCGCGACAGCCAGAGAGAGAAAAGCTACGAGACGCTGGACAGGTCACAATTTCACGACATGTCACGAAATCGCGACATGTCGCATTTTCGCGACCCTGGAAAAAAAATAGCTCAGCAAAGGAAAACAGCTGGAAATGGACACTTGTTGCGATTTTTTTGCAACACATGTCAAAACAATAGAACAAAGCATGCCGCATATACTGAACCTTAGGGCTTCTTTTTAATATTAAAGCTTTTGATTTAATATTATTAAAATACTAATCCATTTTTTGTCTTTCATGCAGGAAGTCATCTGGAACTTACGGGATAGCGGAGAAATGGCCATAAAGGTAAAGCTTAGTGTAAATTAATCAAAGACAGCCATATTGAAAGGAAAGATGCCAGAAATTGCTACTTCATCCAATTTTTTTAGATCTAGCCGCAAAGAGACTTTACGGTGACTAAGCAGCTGCCCATTTAATGGAGTATGTCGAGAATTGGCCAGAAAGTGGAAATATCTATACTCAGTTACCGAATTTTGTCGGTGGATGCATTGAATGAAGAATTGATGGCAAAATTAATAGCTTGCAGGCAATTTCAACTCAGGGGTGGCTCTGCGAAGATGAAATGTCAGAGAAGTGGTGATTCATCCGAACTACCCGAGGGCATTCATGAAGACATTTATTCACAGTTACGGGTGAATGCAAGTGGCATTCGAATTCTATCTTCTCCATTTATGGCAAGTGACTGCACTGAGTTGCAGAATGGTTAAGTTTTGTCCGAACTTTGTTTTAAATGGCTTTATATTATAAAACCCGGGTCCTAGGGTTTAAGATGATAAGGTTTACGGTTGGAGAAGAAGATATTTTTGAAAAGATTAGGGTCTGTCCTGAATCTATAAATACTTCTTCTCAATGTAATCGCAGGAGGCGGAGACTTAGAAATAAAAGGCTATTGAAGCAATTTCTTGTAAATTTTGTTAAATACTTTGTTTCTGGACTTGGAGTTGATGTGCTGTTGTTTTCTGTGATAGCATGGCCAGGAGCCTAATATTTTGCAGATTGTGATAAGTTCATCTTCTTTTGTTATCCGTTTCATTAAATTTTATTAGATATATGCTGTAAATCTGTAATATCAAGATTAAATATGCTGTTGGGCTTCATTTGTTCTATTGTATGCTAGGGAAAATCACAGATTTAAGGTTCAAATTTGTTCTAGTTGCTTTGTCCTCACTGTGTGAGCTATGCTGTCGGTGAAAAATACCAATTTTAACGGACTTCCCTTCTGTTTATGATTTCTTTCAGATTTGTTCCATCTCTGCCTTATGCTCTTAGTTGAAAGTGATCTTAGAAAACTGGACACTTTCTTCTTTGATTTGTTCTGTTGTGAAGCTGATAGTATAAATAAAATTGGTAGTTTTGTTTTACAGTTAAGTTTGATAAACTTCTCTTTCTGCCTTACCCTACCCTCTTTGTTTTATCGTGAAATGATCCATTTTTATTTTCTTTATTTGTCTTTTATTTAAATCTACTGACCCATAAGAGCTAGATCAAAGAATTAATTTTAAATCTAATTGTCAACAAGTGACAACTTCTGAACATTACTAAGCAAGTTCACTGAGCCCGTTGTAAGGTACAGACAGTCCATATTGAAAACTATTCCAGAAGTGGAAAAGAGTGTTTTGACATTCGACCCGACTCTGTAACTCACACCTTGGATAACCAGCTAGATCCTAAAGTGAGTGGGATTTATCCCGTATAAGTGTTATCAGAGTTTCATACTCATTCTTCACATGGTGTGTATGAAAGTCGGACCAATACATACAAACAACCTTCCATGGTACCACTAGATAAATTAATTTCTTCCATAAGGAAACATTGGTTTACCCAGAACCATACTCGACCTTCCACCCTTGGGTCAAATATCTTGTCATTTTTGACATATTCCTTGCTATACTATAAGAAATGAAGCTATATGTGGCCCCACTATCAATTAAAAATTTTACTTGCTTATTAACAATATTAACTTTCACAAGCAATGGGGTAACTTGCCCATATTGCTTTTTATTCCAAGTTGCAGCATAGATCTAGCACACAAGTCCCTTCTCTTTAGTACTGGATGTACTTGGCCCTAGTTTATGAGGACACTGAGTAACATAGTGAGGGCCTCTACAATGATAACACCCATCCTGGGATCCTTGCCAATTTTTTTTCTATTCCTCTACCTTAATTGTTGGAGCTAAAGTTTGCAACTTATAATATTGTGGCTTAGCATTATTGGGATTGTTGTTGTTTTCTTGTAAAATTTCTTTTTGAACTTCTTTTGATTATTGTTATTTCCTTTCTCAAATTTTAAAAAATTATTGGCCTTCTGGCCCTGTTCATCTTCCTATTTTACAAATATGTCATTGTTTCTATTCCTTAGTGCTTATCAATATTGCTCAGATAGGGTGGTATAGTTGAATTGTAGGTGATACTATGCTTTCTTTGCTAAGTCATACGCCTTTTGAAGTGATTTAGGCTCATGCATGTTTACATCATGCTTCACTCTAGATTATAACCTGTGAATAAACTTGTGAACCTTCATCTTCTCATTATAGGCAGACACATACTTAAGTAACCAAACCAAATTCCTATAGTATATAGTATATCTCCACCATTTTGGTTTCTTGCCATAGGCTGGAAAACTCTTCAAATTTTAGTGCATAAAAATGCTTTGTAAGGAACCTTTTCTTGAAGATAACTACAAAGTCTTTCCATGGAAGATCGGTATGTTCAATCTTATTCTTCTCATAGTATGTTTCCCACCAATCTAGAGCATACCCCTTGAAGTAGATCATGGTCCAAACTATTCAGATTCCTAGGGATTATCCTTTTACTATGAAATAAACTTCTAATTCTCTCATCTAGGCTTCAACTGCATCCCCTTCTCCTTCCCCACCAAACTTGGAGATAAAAATATTTTTTAGATCCCTAGTCATTTCCTTTTCTAAAAGGGCTCTAGCTTGTAATTGTTCTACAATTAGTCCATTGGCTTGGCTAACCTTTGAGCCTCTAGCTTGCAATTTCTGATTCACAATAGTTTCCAAAATTTGTCTCATTGAATATTGCATGGCAACAACTATAGCGGTAAGGTTTTCCATATCTCTGTTGGAATTTCCTAGATCCTCATTTCGGATTCCTTATTTGATATTATTTTTTTGAGTTCATCTAGTTGGAGATGTAGGCCTCTATTTTCTAGCATTAGGTGGAATTTTATCCTAGTTACATCCAAGAAAATAGTAGGTTACAACTTCACTTTAAAATATACCACTAATTCAAGCCACAATACGAAGTTCTCTTGCTAAAAGCATCAATGATATAATTATAATGGCATTCCAAGGTTATGAGGTAACTTCAATACCAAATTCCATTCTTACTATAAGTAAGGTATCATAACATTCCATTCACCCTTGGGATTAGTTTCCATTAGATTCTAACAAGCATGAGATTCTAGGTCTTCCTAAATTTAGCTTAAAACTTAAGCAAGCCTTCATTGAAAGACATCCAAATCCCTTTAGCACATAAGAAGATCTATACCCTCGTACATAGAGATCTGAAACCAAATGTAATGACCTTAAAACTAGCTACAATAAAATACACTGAAAAGAAAAGAAAATAATTTACTATTCAGAGAGGGCTTCATAACCTCTAACTAACCTTTGATTAATATGATGTTTTAAGTTCACTAAGTCTCCCAAATTTTTCAAAGAGTTATATCTCATCAAATACCCTCACACAAGTTCATCAGTGTAGGTGTATTATGTGTTACCACAAATAAGCTTATCCATATTATCATTCTTGATGAGCTAAACTTATTGTCTTCAGTCAGTTGAAGGTATACACCCATCACCATACCATACACAAGTCCATTTGTGTAGGTATGCTACGTGTATTGCAAGTTAAGCTATCCATCTCGTCTCCATGATGAGCTATCTTAACTCAAATGTAATATTTTAGTTTACTTAGTTATCATTCTCCCTAAGGGGTCTCAATCCCTTAGGTATCTCTATGTTCACCCTAAGAGGTCTCAATCTCTTAGGTCATTTTCTAGGTTCACCGTAAGTTCTCATTTTCTTAGGTCACTTTTTTTTAACAAGAAGACAAGAATAATTGTATCTAGTCAATCAAAGAACAAAATCATAAATCATGCAAGATAGTACATAGAAAGGCAACAACATTTAAATAAATATAAACATTAAATAATAAATAAAGCTAGATAACAAAGCACAAATGAATAATAACAATAAATTAAAAATATATATCCCATTCATTCATTAAACTATTACATAAATACAAGTATGGTAAAACCTACATACCCTTTAAATAATAAAATATCACATCTATAATCATTTAAGGATTTCTTCCTACATGTCTAGTCTCTTATGAGCATAAATAAATCATTGCAAAAGTAAGCCAAACCAATGCATCTAAACCAACTACCATCTTTGGTCCTCCTTGTCTTTCCATATTTTAATTGATGATAGTAGGGGATCAGGGCAAACTCATGGTTCCATGATAGACATGCTTCTAAATGCATCTACTATTAATATGAAACTAGTGCATTTACTGTATACTTTTCCAAATTGCAACTATACAAATTAAATCAAAATATCTAACCATCTACTGTATAGTTGATATCATAAAAATATCTATTTTTATTTTCACCTCTCATTGCCCATAGAAAGTCTTTTCAATAGATACAACTAGATCACAAATTTTACTTTAATCAAATCATTTCAACCTTTATTTATCATAATCAAAGTCCCATACCTTTAATCACCAATAAACTAGGTTTCTTTATTTCCATCAATCAAACTCCCAAACCTTTAATCCATGAAATAAACTATTTCCTTTATTTAACATAATCAAGTCCCATACCTTAATTATTTAAATAAATATAAAATGCCTTTATTTAACATAATCAAGTCCCATACCTTAATTATTTAAATAAATCTAAAATACCTTTATTTAACATAAAAGACTTACGAAGTAAAAATCAGCATAGAACTCATTCTCAATAAAATAATATAATCAATGATTCACCCAACAAAACTAGGGTGTTGACTACCACTAAAATTGCTCTAAATAATAGTTGACCCACATAGAAATCCTTGATGATATTATCCTACAAGGTAGTACACTACACAACCAGAAAAAGATGAACACCCAACCATGATAACATCAACTGAAAACACCATAATGTGGGTCCCAAATAAAAGACTACCTATTGGGAAATGATCCACACATAGCCGACTATATGAACATAGACAATAAGCATCATCTCCACCCATATGGTTCTATGGTGGCTCACCATTATTGGTCCCCTTTGCACCTCAACGCTACCTACGAGATCCACGCCCGAGGTGATAAGCAACCACAATGACGTTGGATTGGGCATAGTTTTCCCACTAAGGTTGACATCTAAGAGTGATCTAGCCTAAAAAAAAAAGCACCTTACTAAGGACTTGGGGATGCCAACAAGACTATGACTATGGTGGTGATATATTAACAGTGGTGCTCAACAAACGTAGTGCTAGGGGAAGTGGCAGTAAAACTAGCTATATATAACCCATTCCTAGATTAGGAAGGCAACCATGAAGGATCCAAGGACCATAGTCCTACAAAGTAAACAAACGTACTCTATGTGGGTAAATATGCCCACCACTTAAGATAGCAAAACAAGGTAAAGGAGGAGATTTCGACTGAGGATGAACTAAGGAATCCTTAGTGTTAACATGTAGAGGTAAAGGAATGGGTAGCAAGTCCAACACCATTCAAAAAGCACAAAAGATGTTCCACCAACCATAATATAGCAAACAAATATTTTCAAAGATAAAGAGGTAATTTTTAATCCTACCTGCAACCTTTTCGAAGATGATTTTCAATTTGCTACAGTTGGATGTCTTTTTTTGGACGTTCAATCCTCCACTACATTTTTTATAAGCCTTTCCCTCGATCACCCTCTTCTTTCTCCTCCGTTATCATCTCTCCCCTTCCAAGTTCTTCCTTTTCCTCCTTGTAACCCTTGATATCGAGCCCTCTTCGCTCACGTCTCTCCTCATCAACCACCATATCTGATTGCCATTATTATCTCATCCACCTCATGGTGGAAATCAATTTTTTTTTTTATTTAAAAAGCATTCTTTCCATTTCTCAAAAAAAATTCTTAAAGGAACTGATATTGAGAATATTCTCTTCATAGTACCTTATCTGCTTGAATAAATTTTCCTTTATTACATGAAGTAGATTCAAATTATATTTTAAGAATAGAATAGATTTGAATTATTTATCATTTAAAATATCTATTATTTTAAATGAAATTCTATTACCATTTAAAATAAAACATTGATTATTTTCAAATGAAATTCTATTACCATTTAAAATAATAACTTGCTAGATATATATATATATATATATATATATATATATATATATATGTATGTATATGTATATATATATATATATATGTATATGTATATATATATATATATATATGTATTGTATATGTATATATATATATATATATATATAGCTTTTAAAACATAAAAAGAGTTCTTTTTATCGAATGCTAGCATCATGTTCTTCCCTTACAATATTTAAGCACAAAAGGAGTTCCAAAGGTAACCAACTTATGCATACTTTCCAAACCATTGATGCAGAAAGTGATGAAGTAAAATACAACTAGTAATATGCAACAAATAAAGAGGGAGTATTTCCATTAACCCAGTCACCCATCTTAACCAAAGAATTTATGATAGCTACTAGGCTATCAATTAAGGATCAAGGTGGTTGGCTAGTTGATGATTATCACTAACCGCTATATGAGGGTATCTATTCATGTTACCCTGATTCACTTAATCATCACTTTCAAACCTCAAGTACCCCACTTCTAGTGGATGATTCTACTTATTACACCCACAAGTGTACCTGATCCTGCATATTGGCAATATGTCAGCACTACCATGTTCTAAAAATCAAACTAAACGTTCCACAATTGTTCAATTACACAAAACTAAGTATTAAAGAATCATCAATTAATGCATAGTTTTCCATACTACAAAGGCCACCAGGGAGGGTCATGATAGTGTCTATGTATGATTATACGTATGTATAAGAGGTCATGACTACTTTATTTTTCTTGTTTCTTGTATGTGCAATCTCTACGTATCTATACATGTTAAGAAGATAAGTTGTTCTTTCTATATTTTTTGTGAGTGATTCAAATGTTCATTTATCCCACTATTATGTAGAAGAATCTTATGATCTTGGTGCATCATCCTTGGTTAGCTAATATTTTTAGGATCTTTTTTCCTTTTTGCTATTTTTTTCCTTTGTTTTTTCTTTGTCTTTTCCTTTGTGCACCTGATAGCCATGTAGGTTAGGTTAGAATAGAGAGCATTGAATATCACATCTTAAAAGGAGTTGACCTTGTAAAAAAATTGGAGGTAGTCTAATTGAGTTGCTTATCATGCTCTTAGAGTTGCCCTGCTATGTTACTCCATGAAAGGCATGATTATCTGATCATCGGATTCCCCACATCTGATGACCATGATAATAAAAGAGGATAATAGTATCTATTATATACCATTCAAGAATGCAAGGTTGATTGGCTTCATAGATTTATATTAGGGAGGTTCTATTGATGATAGAAAGTCTACATCAACCATTGTTTCACTCTGGGTAGTGGATTGATTTCTTGGAGTTCTAAAAAA
This sequence comes from Wollemia nobilis, assembly GCA_028583015.1. NCBI lineage: Eukaryota > Viridiplantae > Streptophyta > Pinopsida > Araucariales > Araucariaceae > Wollemia > Wollemia nobilis. The sequence continues at coordinate 1,147,389 of JAQPPZ010016508.1, read as the reverse complement.
TCTATGACTACTTTATCATTTACGGAGGTAAAATATGTGGCTTTAGCATTGACGTGTACTCAAGGAGTATGGTTGTAGTGAATTCTTGAGGATCTTGGAGAGGCTCAAGGAGATCCAACTCAAATTTATTGAGATGATATAGGGGTAATTCAATTATCCATAATCTAGTTTTTCATTCAAACATTGATCTGAAGCATCACTATGTGAGAGATTTGGTGTAAGAGAAGGTGAAGGTTGAGTATCTCAAGACTGAAGATCAAGTTGTTGATATCTTGACCATGGGATTGTTGAAGCATCACATGTGAAGCTAAAGGTGATGTTGGACATTTTACCATTTTGCATCAAAAGGAGGAATGTTAGTGTCGGTGATGCAAAATAAAAAATTAAAAAATATTGTTCCAATGCTAATTGCTACTATTTCTTACTAACTGGTTGCTTATTTTAAAAAATCAAAAATTAAAAAGAGATTGCATGTTTAAAAATTAAAAAAATAATAATAAAATGGGGGAGAAGAATAGAAAATAGTTGTCCTAGAAACTATTGCGTATTGCAATAATTTTTTTTTAATTAAAAAAGGTAGAGAGTACGACTTTGCATAAAGACCAAGCAATGAACTTTTAGAACTCTAAATATAGAGTTTCATCTCTAGTTTTGGGTACCATGCATGGTGTTATTTTTTTATTCCTATTTTTTAATATAGAAGTGGTTCTAGCAATAGCACACTTTTTTTAGATGTTTTTAAAAATAAAAAAGAGAGTTGAGTTTTTAATGTGTGGCGTTGTTAAAATAGTGATTTTATGATAAGATTGATTTGATCTTTTTGAATATGGTTGTAAACTCTACTTTTATTATTACAAATCAAATCTGCAATATCATATACCATAATTGTTGGATATATCTAGGGTTGTGGTTTTTATTCTATGTAATAAAATGTTGATTTCTTGATTAAAAATAATTTTTTATTAACTATGTATGTATTCTTACCACACTTGAATTTACATGGTGGAGATATTTGAAACATATAAAACATCATTGATAGTGTCCTCAATTATTTTAACTATACTAATCAATAAACTAGGAGGGAAAAAACCTCCAACAAAAAATTATGAAGCACTCTAAAATAGAAATTATTTAGTTGATGACTTGGATATGTGATATGAAGTTCCTAAATCAAGAACCCAATCATCTTTAGGAGAATTAGTGGTAATCAAGGGCATAAGCTATGACATAAAATTTATCTTTTTCATTTGAATAATAAGAAGGATTAGAAAGTTGTATCTTTTGCCTTTTTATATCTTCTAAAGATATCACTTTGTCCCACCATGAGACTTAAAATGTCTATCCTTACCATAGGAATAATAATGCTTAGAGGCCTTCATCTTTTGAATTTTTGAGTACTAGACTTAGAATATTGAGAAGAGGAATGTTTGTTTTATGTATTACCTTTGGGCCCTATCAAAACCTTGGGAGATGGATTACATTTATTAGAATATTTTGGTATTTCAACTAGCAAAGCTTGATTCTTATAGTCCTTAGAGAGAATAGAATCAATTTATAAAAGCTTTGTTTGCTCCCTAGTAAGGTGTTCATAAATGATTTCAAATGTGGATATTTTAGAAGCTAAACCCAAAGTGTATGTGGTAGAATATAAGTTGATACAAAAACTTGATGAGGTCTCCTTGACTTGGATAAAATCAATAAGATCATCTACTTGTCTTTCCTTTTGATCCCATAATCTACCAATGGATATCATAGTAATTTGGGTTGTGTTAGGAAGCCTTCAATAGTAGAGAAACCACTAAAATTTAAGGTAATGTGTTTATCATCTTACTACAAATACCTTAAATAACTAATCTTTCTAAACAAATCAATTAACTTTTCCCTTACAACTTTTGGTGAATCCAAACTTTCAATGGAAGATTCAAACTTTTAAAAACATGCATACTATGATTCCCTATGTTTAACTACATCTGTTAAACCAATGGATTTTCTAAATACCTTTTGTTGGTTATAGTTCTATTTACTAAGCCACTTTCCAAAGGCCTTATGTCTCAAAAAACCAACTAAGACAAGTTTACATGAATAATAATTATGTGGAGTCAAAATCATGTGTAGCTATAATTCATCCATTATATCGATACAATATATACAACCAACTTATGTAGCGAAACTTATCATTTATGTTTTAAATTCATTAAGAACTTAAAATTAAGTGACTAAAGCACAAGTTAAGCACTATCAACATTTACAACCAAAATGTAAAAGGTTCAATTCAAAGTCAAAGAAAGAGATTTACAAATGAAATATATGCATTACAACCCCCAATTGTTTTCTTAAGCACTAAACAATGTAATATGAAATCCCTCCTCAAATAATAATAATCCAACCCTAATTTTGTCAATGAAAAGATATATTCCACATAGTAGTAATTAACAAAATAAACAAAATTTCACTAATTTCTTTATATGGAATTGAAGAGTACATAAAATTACATGCTACAAAAGTGAATGCAAATTCTTCTAGATGAAAAGTTATGGTTGTTTGAAGTTGTAAAATGGAAATGAGAAACTTTATTTAAAAATTCAAAAAATATACTATCAAGATTAGAGGATTTTCATGTTCTAGCTCTACAAATTAGCTTCTTGATGGCTATAAAATCATTGAAATATGACTTTGTATATAAAAATTAATAAAAAAAACTACATGTTTCAAAAATCACTAAACAATGGGGACAACAAACAAATTAGTCTGCTTGGTTAAAACAAATCACATTGAAGCCTTATTCAAGTGTAAGGTTTGCATGATTTTTCGTTCTTAATAATGGGACATGTATGTTGTTTTGAATGTTGAGCTTACATCCCTTATGCACAATGCATCCCAAAGACTCACTAGACAAAAAGAAATACAAAATATATAAACTAGTGCAAACAAGGGCACCCCATGCCAAGCTTATAGAAATGCATAATAGTGTCATCTCTAATGGATTCACATGCATTAGAAGCTATTAAGTTCATATATAATTTAATAGATTTGACAAAAAACAAGGTCTACTAAGTTGAAAAGATGGGAAAATATATGGATAACACTTTTGAACAAGACTACAATAAAGGGATTGCAGAGACATCTCTAGTAATGCACTTTTTCTTCATTCCAATTTTACTGGCTACTTGGTTGGAATGATTATTTAAGTGGAATTCTTCAATAGATTTCCTAAGTTTAGTTTTAAAAATAACAATGCAGTGCTAAAATTCAAATGATGTTTTTTTCTTTTCAAACTCCAATGTTGCTTTACAATTCATGGTTTTATCCTCATCATGTTCTGACATGAAGTTGGCCAGATGAAATAACCATAAGTAGTAACATAGACCACTTCTTACATATAAATAGTGTTGTATAGTCAGTATGCTTCTTAGATGGGAGGCAAAGAAAAGACATGATAATGAAGAAGGATCTACAAAGGGAAGAAGAGAAAATGTCAATATGAACAAGCCAACAAAGAAAAATAAGTGTAAGAATAAAAAAAATCTCATGTTTCCCTTGCATGTGTCTCTATAGCATGTTATGGAAAACATAAATAAAAATGGAAAGATTGATTTCTAAAAGAACACTAGATGCTCTATTTGCATTTCTGAGCTTGAATTTATAATGATTTGCAATCTAATAATCAGTTGATGCTGATAAAATTAGATCATAAAAATCCTAACAAGTTATCCTTTCAAATCCTAACAACTTATCTCTAAAAATATCAACAACTTAACCCTACAAATCTCAACAACTTAACCCCACAAATCTTAACAAGTTATCTCTAAAAATCCATTATAACAAATAATACAATAATATAAATCCCTATCATATATATTTATTCTAACCCCCTCTTAATGACTAACCCAAATACAATCCCAAGCTTATCCCTAAATTTTACAATTTTTCTCTACCTAAAGGTTTAGTCATCACATCAGCAATTTGTTCAAAAGTTGGAAAATAATTTAGGCAAATTTATTCATGCTCCACAAGTTGTTGGATATAGTGATTACGAACTTCAATATGCTTTGTTATGGCATGATAGATTGGATTCTTCACCAACTTGAGCACACTTTGAGTATCACAATGAAGTGATGTTCATGTTATTTGATCTATCTAAAGATCATACAATATATGTCACCACCAAACAACTTCACAACCTACATTGCATGTTGCTTTATATCATGCTTTAGTTGATGACAAAGCAACTAAATGTTGAAGTTTGATTTACCAAGAAATAGCCCCTAATTTAAGAGCAAACATATAGCCAACAGTATAATTTTTATTATCAATTGATCCTACCCAATTTACATTAGTGTATCCAAGAAATTGAAAATCATTAGATGGCTAGTACAATATACCAAAGTCAAGGGTACCTTTGATATATTTGAGAATATGTTTTGGAGCTTACGAATGGTCTCTTTGGGATTTTGACATGAAACAAGAAAAACTCATTACAAAAAATAAATCCATTCAAGTGGTCATAATATAAATTAAGATGCCCACCAACTAACGATATACTAACTCATTGACTCAAGATGAATAAGATTATATTGACAATTTCATCCCAACTTTCATAGGTGTAGACAATGAACTACAATATGTCATTCAAATTCTTTCCAAAAGTCTTTGTCATACTTACTTTGTGAAATAAATATACTATGATCAAGTTGCCAAAATTTTACACCTAGGCAGTAATGAAGAAGCCTTAAATCTAACGTATCAAAAATTGAACACAAATTAGATTTTACTTGTTGAATTGGATGGACTGCACTACCAATAATAACAAGGTCATCAACATACATAATGAGAATGACAATATTACTAGTTTTGATATGGAGATTAGGATTAGAAAAGCTTTGACTAAATCCATAATATCTAAGATGTTAATTGATTTTGAAATACTAGGCTGAGGAGCCTTCTTAAGTTTGTATAGGAACTTAATCAATCTATAAACTAGATATTCTTTTTGTGGCACTTGAAACCCTTGTGGATGCACCATATTGACCTCTTTCAAACCTCCATTTAGGAAGGTATTGTTAACATCTATTTGACATGCCTTCCAACCAAATTGTGTTCCAATGGAGAGAATTAATAAAAATACCACCATCTTTGTAGTTGAAGCAAATGTCTCAATTGTAATCCATACCTTCTTGTTGTGCATACCCTTCAACAATAAGATAAACTTTGAATTTTTCAATTGAACCATTTGATTTATATTTTACCTTATAAACCTATTTACAACCAATGGATTTATTTCCATGGGTAATTCACATAGCTCCCATGTTTTATTCATCACCAATGAGTCAAATTATACCTCCATAGTAGCTTCTCAATCTAGTTTACCTCTATCCTCTTCATATCTATTGGGTTCAACAAAGTGTGAAACTAAAACAAAATTAAATGCTTATTCATTTTTCTATGTTCATTTCTAGCTTGCCTAGATTACATAGCTATTGGTTTCTCATCCTGCTTGTCATCTTTCATTATTTGTGTATATCATTTTATTTGTTGATGTGACTCTTATTGTTCATGAACTTTACTTAGGTGTACCTTCTAATAATATGCTTCTCAACTTTTCTTGTTCCTTCTTTGTACAACTTAAAAGAGTCTAATAGTAAGACTTTAAAACTCTAAATAAGAGGTTCAAGTTTTAAATCCAAAGGGGGGTATAGTTTCACACCATATTGGGTAAATAACATTTTTTATGAGGGTCATTTCATCTGGCCTATGGTCTCATGGATATTTAGAACTACTTTAGCTTTTTACCTTTATCTTTTACCCCATTTTTTTGTGGTGTAAGGAGTTTTATATTGCCTATGTATACCCTCATGCCTACAAAATCTTGAAACTATTTTGAGGTAAACTCACATCCATTATCTAACCCTAAGATCCTGATTTTATTTCTAGATTGTTTCTCTATAGAGGCCTTAAAAGTTTGAAAGTATAAAAAAAATTTAGACTTATACTTGAGGAAGTATACTCACATCCTCCTCAAATAATCATTAACCATAAATAAAAATATCTTGCATGAAAAATCAAAGGTGTATTCACTAGATCACATAAATCAATATGCACTAAATCCAAAACACCTTGTGCATGCCAAGACTTACCCATCTCAAATGGTTGATGACTTTATTTTCCAAGTTGACATCCTACACATGAATGTTGCTACTCCTAAATGGATGGCAATCGATGAACCATGTTAGTGAAAATTTATAAATATTTATAATTGAGGTGACCAAACATCTCATGGCAAAGAATAGAACTATTGTCTTCAACTACCATGGCAAGTGAATTGGAAGACTTTGCATCAACTAACTTGTATAGCCCCTTCTCATATATACCCAAAGCAATGAGCTTGTTTTTACCCACATGCATCACCTCACATATGTTTTTATGCAAATGCATAGCAAGTTGAGAATTCTTAGTGATTTCACTAATGAATAGAATATTTTTGGTCATATCAGGTACATACCAAACATTCTTGAAGGTGGATGTAACATTGTTGTTCAATGTCACACTAACATCATCACACCCTTCAATAAAGTATGATCTACCATCACCAAATTAAATAGACTCATTCTTCCTTAGATATCAAATAAAATCAATGTATCTAACCTTTTTTTATATTCATAATATTTGGGTGCTCCAAAATCAAAGTACCACTCAACATATTGACCAGATGAACTCTAAGTTGTTACAAAAGTAAACTTCTCTTTCTAATCTTCTATCTTAGCAATATTTACTTATTTATTCCCTTTGCTAATTTTGTTTATTCTTCAACTTACTACAATCCCTTTTGAAATAATCAAGTTTCTTATGATAAAATCAAATGACTTGTGATTGTTTTATATTAGAAGTTTTACCTTACATGTGATCAGATGATGAGGTATTGGAACTATGATTGCCTTTGTGTTTGGATTTAGTAGTAAATGTACTCTTTGTAGTCCTTGAGGTGAATACTCCCATGTATGATTATCTCCTCTCTTTTTTGTGAAAGTAAAGAAGACATATTTCTAAAATTAAGAGTTTGAGGTTCAATAAGCAAATGTAGAGACTAATACAATAGAGGTAAACCTTACAAAACATATGCTCATATGCCATCATCATCGACTATCTCTTGAATAGGTCAATTGATCTCTTAGATCCTTTAGATACGTAAGATACTCCGAAACAGACCCTTCTTCCTCCAACTAGGAAGAGTAGACAAGATTCTTTAAAAACAAAGCATGTCCTACTTCAGATTTTTTATACTTATTCTACAACTATATCCATAGAAATGTAGCATTATCTTCATTACAAACTTCAAAAATTAAATAATTTTCAATAAATAAGTTGAGGAGCATTAAAGCTTCTCTATGTCACTTATTGAATTCATCAACATCATCATCTGGTCTAGTTTCTTTTTTGAGAACTATATTTGTCAAATCTTGATACTCACAAATTGTATCTTATTGCTCCACGCTAAAATTCCTCCTAGTTAGTTTCTATGAATTTGGAAGAATTATAATTTGAATATTTATCATTCTTGTTGGAATATATTACATTATTTGGTACATGCTAATGTACCACCTTGGATACATCTTTAGATTAGGAGTGTGTCTTAGATTAGAGTGTAAGTATTTACTTTATGTAATGTAATAAGTGCACAAATTATATTAGAGAATGCAGAGTATTTAATGATATAAATGTGCATAATAGTCCATGTGCACATGAGTCCATAGAATAGGAAAGTGAAGAACCTCAAGAAGATTGAAGGAAAAGAATGATCCATATGAAGAGTCACATCCCATTATATATGGGCCTAACGTAAGCATGAAAAACACAACAATGTAGAGTAAGAGAGAATGAAGTATGGGGTATTTGAGATCTTCATTATATATCAAATATCATTTTTGTGAGAATTTGCTAATGGCAATTTTATGAGTAGTTATAGAAGTTTTTTTTTTAAATTAATTTGAAAAACTTGTATTAAAACAAAGATCATTTACAAGTTGGGATGAGACTTTTCCTAGCCTTAGCCAAAGAGAAAACATGTTTACAATAGTAAAAGAAGATTTGCATTGGAGCCAAATATCTTAAACCATATTTCTACAATGACTGTTCACCTATTTACAACTATAAAATAAGATCTACATTGAAGCACAAATCTCCTAAACAATATTTCTAGAATGGTTATCCAAATTAGCTAAGCATTGGATTTGCTCACCAACCTGCCTAATCATCTCATCCTCAATAGCCATGTCATTGTGCCACTGAACCCCTACCTCCTTCTCAGTACCCATCTTAGCCAAGAATTCTGCCACTTTATTTATATCTCTACTCACATAAACTGGAATCACATAATCTAATTCCCTCCATAATTCCTTAATTTGAGTGATAAGAATCTTCAACCTCCATGTTTTCAAAGCAAATTTTCTCATGCAATCTAGAGCTCCAACCATTATTTGAGAATCTGATTCTAGGATTCCTCCTGTGACCTTGTTTTACTACCCAAATAGAAGTAGATTTGATAGCTAAGGCTTCTACTTCATTGTTTGTGGCTCTTTCCAAGCCTTGCAGTTCCCAATAGAGCATTTTTCCAACATGATTTCGGAAAACCACTCCAATTCCAGCTCTACCCAAATTGCCTTTTGCAACTCCATCAGTATTAATTTTAATTCAACCTTCTGGGTGTGGTTTCTAACTAGCTTTGTCCTGTACCTCTTACACTTCAACGTCCTTCTCTATTTCCCCAATAACAACTTGAGTTTCCTCTTTAGCATAAACTGCAATAGTTTTTGTGACTTTGCTCCAAATGACCTGCCAAACTCCATCTAAAGAAGAAAAATTTTCTCTAAAAATTTTGACATTTCTCTCCAACCACACTTGCCACCAAATGAATTTTAATCCAAGATCCCAACCAATACAAAGAGATTTAGATTTAAATCTACCCCTCTTCCATATTTCCCAAATATTAATCCGATTCAAATTACCATTAACTTGAATTTTATAATATAAAAACCATCTCTCCTAAATTTGGCACATGAATGGGCACTCAAACATCAAGTGATCAGCTTTTTCCTCACTCTTGTAGCATAAAACACATTGAGATGTACCAATGATTCCCCTACATCTGATATTATCCAAAGTAAGAATTCCATTATGCATGAACTACCAGGCAAAGAAGTTTACTTTTGGCCAACCCTTGGACTACAAAATCTTTCTTCAATCCTCAACCTGATATTTATGAGGAGGATCTAGAAGGATATTATCATATCCATCCTTCATTGTGTAGTACCAAGGATCCCATAGCCCTAAGCTAATTCATCCTCTTCATCTCTACCTATGAGAAATATTTTTGCCAAGATTTTAGTCATGATGGGTGTCAAATATGGAGGGATTGAAATTGGCCACTCATCCAACTTCTTAAACTGCTTAAAATTATAATCCCCCAGTTGACTAGTGTTGAAATAACTTTCAATTTGTACCCACCCCCTAGTTTCTATGGTTATTTTTATTGGTTGCAGTTCAGGAAATTCAACAATGATAGGTGGGTATTGATCCCATGAATCTGTCCAAAATTGTGCCTTCTCCCCTCTCCCCACTTTTCAAAATAATCAATCTTTTACTAATTGAGATCCTAACTTGAGAGCCTACCACACTAAGGATCCATTACCATCCAAAGGGAAACGACCCACCTCATTTGTGTTTACTTGTCCCAAATATTTACTAGTTAAGATTCTACTAAATAAAGAAGTTGGTTGGGAAGTTATTCATGAGTTTTACATGTTTAGAATAATGCCATTATATTATATTTGATATAGCATTCTTATTTTAGATATTGTGGTTATTTTCATTAAATATATAGCATCAAAATATAAGAATGGTATCAGAGCCATAATGGAGATTGATAGGATATAAGGAGAGCCACAAGAGAGATTGAGACGAGATAGGAAGATTTCATTTACAATTTTTTAAGTTCCAATTTGGCTAGTCTTTCCATAGGGTTGCAAAAAAACTCATGAATACTAGGACTCAACATAGATTTCTTTCCAATAGATTGAAGGATAACTAGTGAAGTTTATTGTCTTTAGAATTTTGGAGTTTTGTGAAGAACACAAGCTTATACTGAGAGGGGGGGTGAATAGTATAAGACCTCTTTTTACTTTTTCATTATACTTCAAAATAGTAAAGCAATATACCCAAAGCAATATCAAAGCAATGCACAATATCATCCACAAAGTGACACCAATTTTAACGTGGTTCACCCAAAATGGCTGGGCTACGTCCACAAAAATTTTCTCTAAAATTTATCTCAAAGTTCTTTGGGAATCCTTCCAAATTACAATGTTTATGAGCCTCGTCCCAAAGGAGATACCTTCCCCCAATAAAAATTTATGAGCCTCTGCTCAAATGAGATACCTTCCCCAATATAAATTTATGAGCCTCTACTCAAAGGAGATACCTTCCCCTCTGCTCTGGAAATGATCGCTCAGAAGATCAACTGCCTCTACCTCTTGCTAGCACGTGGAACTCCTTTTCATCGAAGACCTCCTATCCTCAATGCTTAGCCTAAGAGACCTTCGCCTTCTATGATCACGTCCATAGTAGCTCAGCAACCTGTACCAAACACAGTCAGTCGATCTAGTACAAGTCTTCCTCTGTTTGTTAGATCTATCCAACTCTTGAACAAATCAATCCTCTGCATACAAGCCTTCTCAAATACTTGCCAACTATCCTCAGGTTCTTCTCATAGAACCAATGCACCTCTATCCTCATATAGCAGCACTCCACGTTCGTCTTTGCCCTTTTGTGCTCTCTACACCCTCTGTTCTCTTTATGCAATCATAGTCGCACTTGGTCGAACTTTAACCTTTGCACTCTCTGCACTATCACAGCGGCACTTAGAACAATTCACCATGACTCTTCGCTCACTCTGCATACTTCGATTGAATTTCTCACTTTGCTCTCGGTGATTGAACTTCTCACTCTGCGCTCTATCTACAAACGTCACAAAAATGATGCCCTCAACTCTTCAAAACAACCTACCTTTTATAATAACACTTTCAAGATCAAAACCTTAATCTTAGTCGGCTGTAACCCTGATATTTAGTCGGTTGCACAACCCTAAAATTCATTGGCTCACATTTAACTTTTTTGGCTTCAACTACCTCTGTAACTCTTCTGTAGCTTTTGTCGTGAAACTACAACATGCCGTGATATCACAACACCTTTGCAACCGTACACTTTATTTTAGCTTTTTTTGAGATATCGTGACACTTCAATATTTGTCGACTTCAACTAAGCTCTTGTCACTATACCGTGACACTTTTGTCTTTATCAGCATCAACTTTGCTTTTGTCACGAAATCATGACACTTTCTCCAACCGTACGCTGTCATCTCAATATGTCACAAAATCGTGACACTTTCAGCATTCGTACGCTTTCTTTGCCACTCATCGCAAAATCGTGACACTTTCAGCTTTCGTATGCTTTCTTTGCAACCCATGGCAAAATCGTGATAGTTCTCATTTCAAACTCTTCCCTTTGCTGCATGTCGCGAAATCATGACAGTTCTCACTTCGAGTTCTGTAACATGTTGTAAAATCGTGACAGTTCTCACTTCGACTTTTGTAGCATGTCACAAAATTGCGACAGTTTATCTTGCTTCCACTTTGTCTTCTGACTTGTTTTCTTTCTCCTACTTAAGTCGTGAAAATACGACATGTCGCGATATCGTGACATTTTTCCTCCTCAGCTCTTTTCTGTTCTTCGGGTCGTGAAAACTCGACATGTCACGATATCGTGACACTTTTTCTATCGGACTCTCTCTCCTGAATTATGTCACAAAATCACGACACATTTTCTTCTGTACAACCTTCCTTGCAATATGTCATGAAATCGTGATACTTTTTTGTCCGTACAACCTTCTTTGCAATATGTCGTGAAATCGCGACACTTTTCCTTCTTTGCCTTCTTGCACTTTTCGAGTCACGAAAATGTGACATGTCGCGAAATCGCGACACTTTTCCAACTTGTTCTCTTTCTTCAAACTTGTCGCGAAATCGCGACACTTCTTCCTGCTTTCTCTTTTTCTTCCAACATGTCACGAAATCATGATAGTTTTTCACTTGCCTTTTTGTCTACCAACATGTCGTGAAATCGCGATAGTTTTTCCACTTGCCTTTTTCTCTGTCAACATGGGGTTTGCAAAAGTCCTTTGAAACTGTCATGTCATAACCTTCATCAAAACAAATTATTTGACATCAAATCAAATTCCTTCAAAAGCTTCTTGACATCAATGACAACTTATACACTTGAGCAAATGCAATGTACCCAAAGGACCCAAAATTGCCAACAATCTCCCCCTTTGTCATTGATGGCAAACCTTTACTAAAAACACTTCTCAAGAGCCAAAACTGAAACCAACTGTGCTAACAACTAAGAAACTGATCCCACAACTGAGAATATTACTTATAAGTTTTTCTCCCCCTGACTTGAAGCTTTCCTCTTCACTTGAAGCTCTCCCCCTTACTCATATCTCTCCCCCTTTGTCATCAATGGCAAAGGGTCACCTTTGGAGCTCAGGACTAAGAATGAGCCTCTTAGCTTAGTCCCTCACCCACCTCCTGATGAGGTGATTAATTTTGGGGTGGGAGTAAAACTCCCATTAGGAACTGATCATCATCAACATCTATAACTTTCTTGCCAGGCCTTCTCTTGAACTCTTTGTTCATATTCCTGTTCTTGTCACTGTTCTTGTTCTTGTTCTCATCCATGTTCTTCTCCATGCCTTGATCCTTGGACCTGTAATCTAGAATTTTAGCTCTACAATGTCTAATTATGTGACCTTCATTGTTGCACTTGAAACACTTGACGATGTTGTTTCTCTGAGCTAAACCTGATCTTTGAATCCACCAGTTCTGACCAAACCTGTTCTGACCAAACCTGTTCTGGCCAAACCTATTCTAACCAAACCTATTCTGGCCAAACCTATTTTGACCAAACCTATTCTTGTTATGTGCCTTGCAATAAACTGCCTTGTGCCCAAACTATTTACAAGAGTAGCAATACCCTTGAAATAAACTAGCACTTCTAAAATTGTCATTTACCTTCTTCATTTGAGCCATGCAATGTGAAGCCATGTGACCAAACCTGTGATACGCAAAACATCTGCCTTGAAATTTTCCTTTATTTGACCTCTTGGGTCTTGAAAAATTCTTCTCATTCTGAATTCTGTTTTCTATTTCTGCGCATCTATCATTCAAGGACTCATGATCTGAAACACTTTCCTCATCAGAACTCTCTTCCTTTTGGAGTCTCTTACTAGACTCTCCAACTTGTTCCTTGTGTGGCTTAACAAAACCAAGGCCTATTTTATCTGTTGTGTTTCTTTGACCTTTGATAAGTGACTTAACCTTTTTGGAGCTATCTTGAAACCTGTAAAGCTTATCCTTGTACTCTTTAGTTTCCTCTTTCAAAGAAGCCATTTTCTGTTCTAACTCACTATACTCAAGAACCTTAGACTCTAACTCATCCTTGAGTTCTTGTGTCTTAGCTATAGAGAAATCAAGATTTTCTATAAAATCATCTCTCTCCATACAACATTCATCTAACTTATCCTTGAGTCTAGCATTCTTCTTTCTTTCCTTTTTCAAAGCACTAAGAGCATTAATAAGTTCACTTTCAAGATCCTTTATTTGTTTACTTTCTGAATCATCAAAGCCTTTTTCAGATTTCTTATCACTAGAGGTGCTACCTTTTTCAAAAACCATACAAGCATCTTCCTTATAGTTTTCTGAAGCATCCTCATACATACTAGAAACCAAATAATTATTTGTAAAATCATCCTCAAGGTGACCAAAATTTCCACATCTAAGACATTTCATGATAATGAATCTATGTTTTGGTTCTTCCTCTTTTTCTGATATGAACATCTCATTTTCATCATCACTTGAAGAACTTTCACTATCACTACACTTACTTGCTTTTTCTAGGTAGAAACTCTTCTTGTGCTTGTGAGAATACCTCTCTCCTTGATTGTTGTGCTCATCTTTGTTCTTCCTGTGATGCTTGTGCTTTTCAGAATCCTTGCTCTTAGAATCCTTTTTATCTTCATCACTTTCATTCTTGGGAATAGTACGATCAGTAGCATAATGACCAAACTTTCCACAATTGAAACATCTTATATTTTTCATGCTTTTGTGCTTTCTAGAGAACTTGCCTTTCTTGCTGTAATATGCCTCTTCATCACTAGAAGACTCATCACTCTCTTGAAGTCGTTTACCCTTGGATTTCTTGGTAGCCTTGAAAGTCGCCTCTTTCTTGACATCAACCTTCACTTGAGTTCTCAACTCAAATGTTGCAAGTATACTATGGAGCTCATCCTTTTTCAACTTATCCAAATCTTTAGCTTCCTCAATAGCAAAAATATTTTCACTAAATCTATTAGGAAGAGATCTTAAAATCTTATCACAAACATCATTTTTAGCAAGCTCAAGACCTAAGATTTTCATGGATTTAACAACCTCATCCATACGAAGCATGTAGTCACTAATATTTTCATCATCATTCATCTGGAGTTGTTCAAACATACCTTTAAAGTGTCTCAACTTAGCCTTTCTGACATTTGTATCATCTGTATGAACCACATTCAACCGTTTCCACATTTCACTAGTTGTCTTGCAGTGAATCACTTTGGTGAGATCTGCTTTTTGTAAGCCTTTTAGGATTGCATTCATTGCTTTTGAATTGTTGTGATGTAGGAGCCTTTCTTCTTTAGTATTAGGACCATGTACAGGAATAGTGTACTCATCTTCAATCACTTCCCATACCTCATTACCAAGTTCCATTAGATGAACCTTCATCCTTGCACTCCAAAGACCAAAATCTGACCCATCAAGAATAGGTGTTGCATTGCTACTTGAATGATCCATTATGTTCTTTACTAGATTTTCCTTCAATCTGTTAAACTTTTCGAAGGCACCCGCTCTGATACCAATTGAAGAACACAAGCTTATACTGAGAGGGGGGGGTGAACAGTATAAGACCTCTTTTTACTTTTTCATCATACTTCAAAATAATAAAGCAATATACCCAAAGCAATATCAAATCAATGCACAATATCATCCACAAAGTGACATCAATTTTAACGTGGTTCACCCAGAATGGTCGGGCTACGTCCACAAAAGTTTTCTCTAAAAGTTATCTCAAAGTTCTTTGGGAATCCTTCCCAATTACAATGTTTATGAGCCTCGGCCCAAAGGAGATACCTTCCCCCAATCAAAATTTATGAGCCTCTACTCAAAGGAGATATCTTCCCCAATCTAAATTTATAAGCCTCTGCTCAAAGGATATACCTTCCCCTCTGCTCTGGAAATGATCCCTCAGAAGATCAACTGCCTCTACCTCTTGCCAACACGTGTAACTCCTTTCCACCGAAGACCTCATGTCCTCAATGCTTATCCTAAGAGACCTCTACCTTCTATAATCACATCTACAGTAGCTCAACAACCTGTACCAAACACAGTCAGTCGATCTAGTACAAGTCTTCCTCTGTCTGTCAGATCTATCCAACTCTTGAACAAATCAATCCTCTGCATACAAGCCTTCTCAAAGACTTGCCAATTGTCCTCAGGTTCTTCTCATAGAACCAATGCACCTTTGTCCTCATACAGCAGCACTCTACGTTCGTCTTTGCCCTTTTGTGCTCTCTACACCCTCTGTTCTCTTTGTGCAATCACAGTCGCACTTGGTCGAACTTCAACCTTTGCACTCTCTGTTCTATCACAGCGGCACTTAGAATAATTCACCATGACTCTTCACTCACTCTGCACACTTCGATCAAATTTTGCACTCTGCTCTCGACGATCGAACTTCTCACTCTGCGCTCTATCTACGAACGTCGCAAAAATGATGCCCTCAACTCTTCAAAATAGCCTGCCTTTTATAATAAAACTTTCAAGATCAAAACCTTAATCTTAGTCGGTTGCACAACCTTGATCTTCATCGGCTCACATTTAACTTTATCAACTTCAACTGCCTTTGTAACTCTTCTGTAGCTTTTGCCGCGAAACTACAACATGTCGTGATATCGCGACACCTTTGCAACCGTACACTTTCTTTTGGCTTTTGTCGCGATATCGTGACACTTCAGCCTTTGTCGACTTCAACTAAGCTCTTGTCGTGATATCGCGACACTTCTGTCTTTATCAGCATCAACTTTGCTTTTATCGCAAAATTGTGAAACTTTCTCCAATCGTACGCTGCCATCTCAATCTATCATGAAATCATGATACTTTCTGCATCCATACGCTTTCTTTGCAACCCGTCATGAAATCATGATGCTTTCAGCTTTCGTATGCTTTCTTTGCAACCCATCACGAAATCGTGATAGTTCTCATTTCAAACTCTTCCCTTTGCTGCATGTCATGAAATCACGACAGTTCTCACTTCGAGTTCTGTAGCATGTCGTGAAATCATGACAGTTCTCACTTCGACTTTTACAGCATGTTATGAAATCATGATAGTTTATCTTTCTTCCACTTTGTATTCTGACTTGTTTTCTCTCTCCTGCTTAAGTCGTGAAAATGCGACATGTCGCGATATCGTGACACTTTTCCTCCTTAGCTTTTTTTGTTCTTCGGGTCGCAAAAACCCGACATGTCACGATATCGTGACACTTTTTCTATCGGACTCTCTCTCCTACATTATGTCACGAAATCACGACACTTTTTCTTCCATACAACCTTCCTTGCAATATGTCACGAAATCGCGACACTTTTTCATCCGTACAACCTTCTTTGCAATATGTCGCGAAATCGTGACACTTTTTCTTCTTTGCCTTCCTGCACTTTTCGAGTTGCGAAAATGCGACATGTCGCGAAATCGTGACACTTTTCCAACTTGTTCTCTTTCTTCAAACTTGTCGCGAAATCGCGACACTTCTTCCTGCTTTCTCTTTTTCTTCCAACATGTCATGAAATCGCGACAGTTTTTCACTTGCCTTTTTTTCTGCCAACATGTCGTGAAATCGCGACAGTTTTTCCACTTGCATTTTTCTCTGTCAACATGGGGTTTGCAAAAGTCCTTTGAAACTATCATGTCGTAACCTTCATCAAAACAAATTATTTGACATCAAATCAAATTCCTTCAAAAGCTTCTTGACATCAATGACAACTTATACACTTGAGCAAAGGCAATGTACCCAAAATACCCAAAATTGCCAACATTTTGGTTATTTGGTGATGTCTAAGTTTTTGTTGTATAAAATTGGTTCTCAGAAGTTGAGAAGCTTCCTACAATAGATAGAAATAATTTTATCTTTTATTGTCTGAAAGTGTATGTGCTTTCCTCATGCAAGGATTAGTTTTTTAGCTGCAGCAAAAGAGTAGACATTGAAGATTTAGGAGGTCCAAAAAAGAGTTCCCATTGAATATTAAGAACTTAAGAGACCCAAGAAAGAGGTTCCCATAGAAGATTGAATATTGAATATTGAGGAGACTCGAGGTCCCCATTAAAGATTGAAGATTTTATATTGGATGAAGAAGAGAGTAAGAGGCCAAAGAAGCACTATTGAATATTGGAGGATACTTGAGATAAGAGGTCCTCATTGTAGATTTGAGAAAGGAGATAGAAGCCCAAGAAAAAAGATCTCAAGAAAATTTGGAAGGATAAAGAAGAAGGATATATAAACCCTATTGGAGAAGTTGAATAAGTGGCCATTAGAGAAGAGTAGAAAGTTCAAGATAGAAGATTGCAAGCAGAAGAAGCTCCTAAAAATATGAATTTGGTACAATTATAACCATACGACAACAAGCCCAAAAGGAAGAAGGATTTTGCAAGAAGTTTACCAAATTTTGAAAAGCATTTTTGAAAACCTCAAGATATTTAGATTCTTGAGGAAGAGGCCAGCAAAACAGATCAGATTTGGATATAGAATTAAATGACAGCTAAGGAGGAGAAAATTGATAGAAGAGACCACTTATTTGAGAATTTTAAATATATCCATTAACAATTTGAAGGTTTATTTGTGGAGGAGAATATTGTTGATTTTCATGACAAAAAATTGAAGGTGACATAGAGCTGCAAATTGAAGATGATTTGGGTAGGCTTTGAAGTGCCCTTGAATAGCCAATTGAAGGAAGGCTTTATAGAAAAAAAGGTAGCAAATTGGAGGAGTTAGAGACTGGTTTTGAATAGCAATATAAAATAGAAGAAATCATATTTTTGGACATCATTTGAAAAAGAATTTTAGATGCAGCATTTTGGAAGGAGAAAGGAGTAGTTTTGAAGCAGCATATTGGAGCAATTGAAGTTGCATATTGCAGATATTTTGGACAGCAAGAAGGCAGCATTTGAAGCTTCAAAAACCAAAGAAGTTGAAGATAAAGAAGGCTGATTTTGAATAGCATACTTCAAAGAAGGTAGAAATTGATTTTGGGGCAAAAAAGTAAAAGGAAGTGAAGTTGCAATTACAAATTCGAGATAGTAAAAGGGTGAATTCAAATCACCAAGGAGATTGTCTAGAAAATAATACCAAAAGGTGTGTAACATTGATGCTATAAAATTTCAATATTTAAGCATTAAAACTAGTTCATTATAAAGTTTTTTGAAAGCACCATAGTAGAGCTATTAAAGCCAGCAAAATATAGTCTAAGCTAAGTGTCTCCAAGCCAAGGAAGAAGGCATCATTATCATCCTAGAATCTATAGAATGCAACAACAAATATTGGAGTTAAAGTTTGCTTGAAATGGAGCGATAAGAAGAAGTAGCATATGTTGTTTTTATAATTAAAAGAAGTGCAGATTTTTCATAAGCTCTAGAAGGTCGAATAGTAACCAAAGATAAGGCATATTTAAGGCATCTAAAAACACCAAGAGGATCACTAAGAATGACAAAACATATTTGTGAAGAAAATTCACCAAAGGAGTGGTAGATCTACTAAACATAATTGGAGGTGCCACTATATTGAAGGAAGAGCCATTGGACAAGAAATTTTGAGTGCCATAGGAGAGAAGCCAAGGTGTCATTAGAACAGAGATGAATAGTCATAGCATAAGGGGTAAGAATCCAAGATTTATCTAGGAAGAGCCATCGTGTAAAGGAGAAGAGCCATTGTGCAAAGGAGAAGAACCATCGTGTAAAGGAGAAGAGCCATCATGCAAAGGAGAAGAGCCACCGTGCAAAGGAGAAGAGCCACCATGTAAAGGAGATGAGCCACCATGCAAGGGAGAGGAGCCACCATAATCATTGATAGAAGAAGTAGAAGTGTTAGTTACATGAGGCTTAGCACAAAAGTCAAGGAGACATCGTGGAAAGTCAAAAGACACATTAAGAGTAGCTTGGAAGAAGATCAATTAACTTGAGCACATAACTGTTGTGAGGAAGATGAAATAGCTAACATTTGTAACCACAATAAAGGAAATAAAATGCTACCATTAGAAATAAAATGTCAAAGAAGAACATAGAATTTTAAAAACCATTGAGGGAGGAGCTGAAGAGTCATTACATAGAAGCAAAATCATCATCAAATGGAAAATTAAGCATCATTTATTTTGGTGCAGATACAAAGTTCCTGAAATAGTATTTACTTAGGACATCAAAAGTCACAAAGGCAATACACATCGTTAAGGTAAAGAGGAATCAAAATTGTAATGCTCAAACATTGAACGCTACTTGATAAAGGTGTTATGAGGAATCGAAGAGATTATTTACCACATGTCACATAGCAAAAGGAATGCCAACCACATTCATGGAAGAAGAAAATATCTCTTGCACAAAATTAATGCATGAGATCCAAGTTTAGAGTGGATAAATTTCAAAGTCCTTGAGAAGCATAGGAAGAATTTTAAAAAGTTATTGAAGAACGTGGAGCACGTCATAAAGGAGAGCATAGTGAGGATAAAGATGCCAAAAAATACGTAGGAGGTCAAAGACTTGAAGACCTAATATTAGAGTACAGAGAGGCCAGTGAATACATAGAATGAGTTCAAAGAATTGAAGATCTAAATTTAGTGTGCCATATACAAGGAGGTACAAAATATTTGAATTGATTTAAAACCTTTGCAAATATTAAGGAGGTATAAGGTATAATATTATTGAGGTTAAGATTAATTAATCTATTATACTTAAGGTTATTTGAATAAATGGATAAATAAGGTAATGAATTATAACCTTAGAAGAATTATTGAATGCCTTGGAAGATATTTGAAGTAAGAAGTATTTTGAAAGGTTTTGAAATTACTTTATTCTATTTTGAAA
Organism: Wollemia nobilis; assembly: GCA_028583015.1. Lineage (NCBI taxonomy): Eukaryota > Viridiplantae > Streptophyta > Pinopsida > Araucariales > Araucariaceae > Wollemia > Wollemia nobilis. Next base: position 1,127,121 of record JAQPPZ010016508.1, on the reverse strand, counting down.
TTCAAGTTGCATAGAAATATTTACAAATAGTTTAACTTGGAGGAATAAGTATTTCTACATCAAAATAGGAATATTAAATTTGCAAATACCTTTATTTTCTAAATTTCTAATTAGGGAGTTATAAGTGATTCAACACCAACATTGTTTTTTGAAATTTAGAAACCATATTATTCAAAATTGAGAGATATAAGAAAAATAACATAGAGTTGTTGAAAAGTTAGAAAATTACATTGATACTAGTGACTTACTCAAATTAAAGAGACATGAGGAATCCAACTTAAATTTCTTGAAAGTAGAGAATTTTATTAAACTTGAAATTACATCAAAATTGTCTTTAGCTTTCTATTCATAATTAGGGAGACAAAAGGGATTCAACTCAAAGGAAAACTTAGAAAGCTAAGTATTTTATCAAAGCTATATTTAAAACATTAGGGAAAAATAAGTTATTTGCCTTTAAGAATAGAAGTTTAAGTTTATATTGAAATTATCATTAAAACATTAGGGAGATATAAGGTAGTCTACAAGTGTTATCATGACAACAAATAAATTATTTCTTTCAAAATCCCAACTTCTTAAAGGTCCTAATTACACTTCATGGAAAAATAAAGTGAGATCAATATTGATAGTAGAAAAGCTTTGGGATATTATTAAAGGAGCAAAACCTAAACCTACTAAAGATGCTAGGGAAATTCAAAAGTATGAGGAATATGAAGCAAAAGCACTCATGATAATAACATTTGCAATTACATATGATATACAACCATACATTTTTCGATAATAACTTCTATATAATCTTGGAATACTTTAGACAAGATATTCAAAGGAAAGAATAAAACCACTATTTTGAATCTTCAAACCCAATTGCATTATCTAAAGGTTAATAGTTATGAAAATATAAAATTGTTTCTAAGAAAATGGCAGATATAAAGGGAAAATTGTTAACCTTAGGAGAAAAGTTAGAAGACAAGTTTCTTGTTCAAGTGATTCTAAGAGCACTTCTTGAAAGCTACAAAAATCTAGTCATATATTTACAAATTCTAAGTAAAGATACATCATTTGATGAGTTAGTAAATATACTACAATAATATGAGGTGTAAAATTTAGTGAAATATGAAATGACTAACAATGTCTTAGTATCAAAATATAATCCACAAGGAAATATTGCTTCATTCTCAAGGGGTAGATCAAAATGGAATAATAGATATTGTCAAGTATGCAAAAAGAGAGGATATAGTATAAATTATTGTAGATTCAATCCAAGAAATCAGTATCAAGGAAATCAAACAAATTTTGGAAGCCAATCAAATAGGTCATTCCAACCAAGAAAATATTATAATCAATATAGTTCACATCAGCAAAAATTTTTGCATCAGTACAGCCAACCTCAATTACAATATAGAGAAGAAAAACAAAGGGGCGCTTAGCTCAAGAGATTCAAGAAATTTAGGAACTAGAAGAACCTATAGAAGAACATGAAGTTAAATCTCTTTCAACAAAGATATTATTTTATAAAGATACTAATCATTTACTTGATTAGGATATGTAAGAAACCTACTATTGAAATAAAGCTCACACACACAAAATACTAAAAGATAACTGAAATACATGCAATAACATAATAACACTATGTAGAAAGTAATTGCATAATTAAAACAATCTCACAAATAACTCATAATCGCAGGCCTCTTTGAGGGGGCAACCTCCTTCAATATTTCATTAGCTTGCAAAAAGATACATTCGTACATGGCTTCATGCCTTTTAAAGAGAAAGCTACATGTAATCCTACCTAAAGGATCAAGAGTTTGCTTACATACAAAATGCCACTTGGCTTACATGCAAACTACCACTCAAGCTAGAATTTTCTACCAAACATCGATTACAATCTTGATAACTGTTACATGTGATGGCATCATCGGTTACAATATTAATAACGGTTACATACGATGGCACCACTTGGCTAGGTGCCTTACTTACCACATACATTACAAGGTATTACAAAATAATATTATAATAAAATCCCCCCACGTTGGAAGTGGGTCATTACATAATAATGATAATTACAAAGTAACGTTAGTATGGGATCCTAACATGTCCTTCCCCTTAAAAAAGCTTTGTCATCAAAGCTAAAGTTGAGGAAACTGGTGTTGGATCTGATGGAGAGACTCCCATGTAGCATCTTCTAGATGGAGTCCATGCCACTGAATAGGGACTTTAGTAATTGTGCAGTTGCGGAGAGTGTGAGTCTGATGATCCAACAACTATTTGGGTTAAAGTAAGATATAACCTTTGTCATCTAACTCCAGAAGTGTAGATTGAACCTGTACCTAATTACCCACAACCATTTTGATATAGGAAACATGAAAAACAAGATGGATCTTGGATGAAGGTGGAAGGGCCAATTTGTATGTTTTGGCACCAATCCACTGTAACACTTGGTAGGATCCATAGTATTTCACAATAAGTTTTTGGCATCTACGAAGTTGGAGGGACAACTATTTTTATGGATACAAGAAAAGGAAAACCATATCACCCACATCAAAACTATGCTTGAAATAGTGTTGGTCAACCTGTTGGCATATCTGATTTTGGACCGCATCCAAATTCATCTTTAGTTTATGGAGGACATCAACATGCTGACTGAGAGTAATGTTGACTACATGGACCTTGGAGCTACCTGGAATGTAGGAGGAATGCATGGGTGGAGGGTACCCATAAACATCCTCAAAATGGGTAACCTTGGTTTTTGTGTGATAGGAAGTGTTGTACCACCACTCGGTCAAAGGAAGCCATTTCACCCAATGTGTAGGATGATTCGAGGTAAAGCAACGAAGGTATATTTCCAAACATTTATTGACGATCTTCATCTGGCCATCCGTTTGTGAATGATAAGCTAAAATAATTTTGAGCCGAGTTCCCTGTAACTTAAACAATTCTTTCCATAAATGACTAGTAAAGTTTGGGTCACGATCGAACATGATGGAGGAGGGCAGACCATGAAGTTGAAAGATAGAATCAAGAAAAATTTGTACAACGATGGATGTTGTGTAAGGATGGGATAGGAAACAAAAGTGAGCATATTTCAAAATATGATCCACTACCACGAAGATAATAGATTTTTCTCCAGACTTAGGTAATCCTTCAATAAAATCCATAGAAATATTCATCCAAACCTAGTCATGAATGGGCAAGGGTTGAAGAGCGCTTGGAGAATGTATCGTTTCACCTTTCGTCTCTTGACAGGTATCACAAGCTACCACAAAATCTTGAATGTCCTTTTTCATACCCTTATAAAAATGTGCTTAAGTTGTTCATATGTTTTAAGAAATCCTAAATGGCCAACAAATGGGGTAGCATGCAATTCCATCATGAGAAGTTCTCGCAGTGGGGACTTGTGGGGAACAACAGGGCATTGGTGGTAATGCAAATCCTGGTCATCCCAAGTGTAGCTTGGACATGAAGTAGGCTCGATGTGTAGGGAAGCAACCAAAGTTTGCAATATAGAATCCTGAAGTACCTCTTGGTGTAAGGAATCGATCTATTGGGGAACCGATAATAAAATGGCACACAATAGACTGAGAGCCTCAGATTGGTGAGAGAGAGTGTCGACCACAACATTCTCTTTGCCCTTATTATAGGTGATATCATAATCATAGCCCATGAGTTTAGAGATCCATTTTTGTTGTTTATGGGTGGCAACCCGTTGCTCCAAAAATTATTTGAGACTGATGATTTATTTTAATAGAGAAATGATGCCTGATGAGATACGGTCTCCAATGGGTTACTACATGTAAAATTACCATCATCTCCTTGGCATAAGTGGACTTTTCCAAATTACAGTTGGAGAGAGCTTTACTAGTGCAAGACAAGGGTCCCCCTTCTTGCATCAACATTGCACTAATACCATGACCTAAAGCATCACTTTCAATGGCAAACGGTTTGGAGAAATCTGGCATGGCCAAAAAATACGTAGTGGTCATAGCATGCTTCAATTCTAGGAAAGCCTATTCAGTGGATCCCATCTAATTAAAAGAGTCCTTCTTTAACATGGAAGTGAGAGGAGCTGCAATTTTACCATAGTTATAAACAAATTTACTGTAATAACCTGTAAGCCCTAAAAATCCCCTAAGACCTTTGAGAGTGTGAGGTTTCGGCCATTCTTGAACGGATTGGATCTTATTGGGATTAACTTTTATGCCCTCCTTAGTGACAATACATCCCAAATATTCCACTTCTATCAACCCAAAAGAATACTTGAAACGCTTAGTATAGAGTTGATGTTGTGCCAACAGTTGGAGAATCTAATTCACATGAATAAGATGCTCTTCCCATGAGCAACTATGCACCATAATGTCAACAAATGAAACTGATAATCTATGAAGGCCCTACTTTTAAGCCATAGAGAGTGTAGGATTGTCCATTCTATGAAAATCGTATCCAAAGCTTGACAAAGTGCCATGAGATGACTCTCAATGTACCCAACCATTAAGCTCCCAACATGATATCACATCCCCCTAGTTGAAGTGTAAACATATCCTTTTTGAGCTCATAGTCCCAAATTTTAACCTTAACATTACGAAATTTACGTTTGCAAGATAAGGTCCCACCATTTGCTACCATAAACTCAAAGGAATTACATGAATGTACGTAATAATTTGCCTGTTGGGCAATGCGGGGATCAATAAAATTATGTGTAGCTAGAATCAATCAAGATGGTAAGATAGAGGTCCATGAAATAACCCACAACTTTCATGGTTTGGGGAGTAGTAATGCCAACAAGAGCATGAACATAAATTTTAGCCTACAGTTCATCCTAGTTTTCTTCCTCTGATTTGCGTGGTTCCTCTGCTGATTCGATGTCATCATCACTATGGTTGCTGGTGTTAGGCTCATCAACATCGATGAGGAACAACTTATTTTAGGTGCACCTATGGCCACAAGAAAACTTTTCATCACAATTGTAGCACAACCCTTGGATGCGTCGCGCATCCATTTCGGAAATGGTTAGACATTTAGGTGCAACAATGGGTGCAATAGGTTTTTGTTCATTCTAATTTTAGAATCTAGGAGGAAAAGAGGATTTAGCTTGTGGAAATTTAGATATCCGCATCTGAGATGAAAATTTAGACTTGGCTAAATGAGCCAACTTGATAGCCTACATCATGAATTGTGGTTTAAACATCGTGACCTCATCTTGGAGATCCTCCCTCAACCCGCTAACAAAACAACTCATAAAGAACCCTTCATTCATTCTTATAGTTTTGTTGGCAAATTTCTCAAATTGTATTTGGTAATATTGAATTGTCGAGGTTTGTCTCAACTTTGTCAATTTTCCTATAAAATCATCATACTCACTAGGGCCAAAGCGAGTGAGTAATTGAGACTAAAAGTCTTCCCAAGAAAGATCAAAGAAAGTGTTTTTGCAACCATTGGTACCACTATAAGGCTTCAGATTCCAAGTTGAATTAAGTCATTTGAACTTGGTGATACATGGGAACATCGTGGAGTCTAAATAATTGAGTAACATGACATACCACCCATTCGCATCCTTCCCATTGAACTTAGGAAAGTCTAATTTTGGCATCTTAAAGGTAGTATCATGATCAAAGCAAAGGTGAGAGTCATTTGTTACTTTTTCTTAACCTCGATTGAAATGGGAGTGTTCAGTACGATACTCAAACTTGCTTGGAACATATTGCAATTTGGATTGAACTTTTACAAGTTGGTCTTCTAGGTGAACTCTGGAGATATCTTGTTCAGTTCTAAAAGTTTGAAATTCTATCATCAAGTTTTGAGTTGTGTTTTGCAAGTTAGTAACAACACTCATTAGATTATCCAATATTGTAGCAGTGTTGTGCTCTACCTCATTTTGATGTCCATGAGTGGCACTTGCCATTTGGGTAGCCTTGAACCCTCTTTATTGAATTACTAAAAATAGAAGTGCGGTTGGAGTTACTATTTTTAGTAAGGAGTCCAAAAAAGTGCTTAGGTGTTATATATCAAGATGGTTAGCTCAAAAAGATGGTCATAATGAGCTATATCCCACAACATGAATTTTTGGGTACCCCTAACTCGGATTTTGTATTGGAATATTTAGCCAAAAAGGGGCTAGTGGAAAATGACAAATTTGAGCAATTTCGAGAAAAAAGAGAGTTAAGACTCAAAAATTTTGTGAGAGGTGTAGATGGGGTTAACTAAGATAACAGAATAAATTTAAGGATTTTGGGGGGTGTCTAGGGCTTTTTATGACTTTTTAGTGCTATTTTTCCCAATTTTTTGTTTAAAAATTACTCAAAATAGAGTAAAGATAAAACCACTACAACTTCTTCATTATAGCTCCGATTTGCACGATTTTTTATTTTTTGAGTGCAAAATAAAAAATTAGCAAAATACTCTTTTTTTAAGTTGGAGCTATAGTTCAAAGTTGGAAACTGAATCAACTATCTCTGATCTATGCATTCTATGAACTGACCACCCTATCATTATCCTGTCACCTGTACAATAATTACTAACATTGACAGTTCTACTTTGATCCTGACCACCTATATTTTATGACTGTTATAGTTAACTGTTACTATTACTATTGCAAACTCGATTTTTACTATCACTAAATCGACTGGTACTATCACTGACTAGACTGTTATTTTCACTGACCTAACTGGTACTGTCACTGACTCGACTGTTACTACCACTAATCCAGATGGTACTTGAATATTTTAGACTACTATAGATACTTGTAAACTTTGTCCTAACTGTTGGTGCATGCAAAGTGTATTCTTTTGTGATAGGGAAGTCTTTCTCCATATGCTCACTTTTTGGGATCATGAATGCAGGTTCAGTAGAACAGGGAGATGTGAGTTTTTTTCAGGTTGAAGTTTTGAACAAAACCAAGGTATGTTAGGTAGAGGAGTATGTAACACCCATAGGTCCTCTGTTATACCACAATGATGAATAATAATGCTTGAACCAATAATTTATGCCACTACCCAAGGAGGATTCCACACATACCTTTGAGCACACTATCTACCTCTCTGATAGTACGGGAGGATAATCGTCTAGAATTTTGTGTCCCATGAACTATGGATGATACAAGGCCAAAAAGCTTCCTACTGGATAAAATTTTGTTCAACCTAGAATGGTCTCCCAATACACCCAAAGATGCATGGAAGTTCGATTTTGTGCGCAAGTGTTATCTAAGGCCTGGATATTGGAGCCTGATCACCCCCTACTTCACTAGACGCTTTATGGGCTATCTAACTTAGCCAATAATGATATCTCCTTCACAATATTTTAAAACCCTTGGCACAGGGTTTCTAGCCCACTCAACTACGAAAAAAATAGACTGTATTTTTTTGGATTTTGCAAAAAAAAGATGGCTTTTTGAATAAAGGAAAACATAATGAAAAACACAGGAAAATTATACCTAACAAGCAAAAATGGTTGAGTAAAGATTTTTGCAATCACAGCAGAACTCGGCCTTGGAAAGCCTTTGATACCACTTGTAAGGAACCTACTATTAAAATAAAGCTCTCACACACAAAATACTAAAAGATAACTGAAATACATGTAATAACAGAATAACACTATGCAAAAAGTAATTGCAGAATTAAAACAATCTTCCAAATAACTCATAATCGCAGGCCTCTTCAAGGGGGCAACCTCCTTCAATTTCATTAGCTTGCAAAAATATACATTCGTACATGGCTTTATGTCTTTTAATGAGAAAGCTACATGCAATCCTACCTAAAGGCTCAAGAGTTGGCTTACATGCAAAATGCCACTCGAGATAGAATATTCTATCAAACATCGATTACAATCTTGATAACGATTATATGCAATGGCACCATCAGTTACAATCTTAATAATAGTTACATGCGATGGCACCACTCGGATAGGTTTCTTACTCGCCACATACATTACAAGGTATTACAAAATAACATTATAATAGAATCCCTCCACGTTGGAAGTGGGTCATTACATAATAATGAAAATTATAAAGTAACGTTAGGATGGGATCCTAACAGAATATAGACAAAGAGCAGAATGAAGAAAATAGAAAAGGAGAGCACAAGTTCCAAAACAAGAGTGAAGACCATATTGAGGACTAAAGTCTTCAATAACCAAATAATGTAATACAAGGGGGTGTTGGAATATATAGCATTATTTAATACATGTTAATGTACCACCTTGGGTACATATTTAGATTAGGAGTGTGTCTTAGATTAGAGTGTGAGTATTTACTTTATGTAATGCAATAAATGCACAAGTTCTATTAAAGTGTGCAAAGTAATTAATGATGTAAATGTGCATAATAGTCTATGTGCACATGAGTCCATAGAATAGGAAAGTGAAGTTTCAAAAAGAGTGAAGGACAAGAATGCTCCATATGAAGAGTCACATCCCATTATATATAGGCCTAATGTAAGTATGAAAAACACACAACAATGCAGAGTGAGAGAGCATGAAGTATGGGATATATGAGATCCCCATTCTATATCAAATATTATTTTTGTGAGCTTTTATAATTGGCAGTTTTATGATTAGTTGCAGAAGTTATTTGTGAGTTTTACATGTTTAGAATAGTGTCATTATCTTATATTTGATATAGAATTCTTATTTTAGATCTTGTTATTTTTCATTGAAAATATAATATCAAAAGCTACTAATTCTTCCACTGATGACAACCCCAAACAACAAATGTTGAATGATAAACATGCCCTAAATACAAGACTCAAAGCAACGAATGCCAAACACTATAATATACTCCACCCAAGCTCAAAACTTGGGCAAACTCCAAGATGCACTTTGCCCAAGCTAGAAATTTGAGCAACCTCCAACCAACACTTTGGCTAAGGTAGAAATATTGGCAAACTCCAACCAACACTTTGGCCAAGCAGAAACCTAGGCAAACTCCAAGTTGCACTTTACCACAACTTGTCAAAAATCCTAATGTCACAAGTAAAAATCATAGCAAGTGAGAAGAAAAGCATCAAATGTCAAATATCAAAACACCAAACATCATTTGTCAAAGTCAATAGATATAAACACAACGTAGGAGAAAACCTTTATTGACAACGTAGCAACACCAAGACTAACTACAGAGTAATAATCTGCAAGGGCATTGATTGCCTAAGATATCAACTTAACTAAAATGAACAATGTCAGACAAACTCCTTTTTTCTCCTTTATGTGGCTCTGATACCATAAAAAAAAATGTAACATAGGATGCTCTCTTTGTATTTTGAGTTCCAATTTATATTAATTTACAATCTAGTAATCAATTGATGCTGATAAGACTAAATTCTAAAAATCCTAACAAGTTATCTCTACAAATCCTAACAACTTATCCTTTAAAATATCAACAACTTATCCCAACAAATCTTAAAAATTTATCCCTAAAATGTTATTGTAACAAACAATACAATAATATAAATCCCTATCATATCTATTTATTCTAGCCATTTCCTATCCAAAGTTAAAAAATCATTGTTTGATTCCACTTAGATAACAACTCCAAATCTCTCTTTGTTGGAGTTATAATTAATTTCTCCACAAGATTGACCACCATTAAATATTTGGAGAAGTTTATATACAAAGCATAATAATATTTATCCTATGGCATACATCAATGCTACTAACCTCAACCTTTTTGGGTTTTAGACACATTTCATAAAACATAAAAAGTATGGTATTTTTCTTATTTTCTTGAAGGTTTACTTGTTCACATGTATTATATATCTTGAGTGGCTCCTTGTTTGATCTTGCTTATGTGGGATTCCTCACCCCTATTAACAACGAGTTGCAACATGTTTATGAGGGAGTTGGCTCTTTTAATTTATAAGTTTAATTTATAAGTGGTCATTATGACGCTCTTGTTTTTACAAGTTGTTATTTCTAGTGGCATATTCCTATGATAGAATTTTGTTCCACTTTAATACCTAGTTCTCCTTAATTAGTGTAGTGTGTGCATGTGTTAATAATCCCACATTCATTTGATTATAGAACTTGAGTGATTTATGAGCCCCACCAATTGCCAAACTCTTTGCTAATTGGTAGTAAGTTTAGAGGTGCAAGTCCCGAATCCTGCTTATGTGGGATTCCTCACCACCCCTATTAACATCGAGTCATGACATGTAATTGGTCATTGTTTACTTAGTTTCATGGGAGGTGGTTGGCTTATTGCAGCTCGATTTCAAACTTGTCGTGTGATGCTCTTCTTATGATGGAATTCCCTCCCACTTTAATACATAATACGACAATATTTTAAGTGATATGAAAATTTACTTAGCTTCTTGCAATGAAAAATACCTAGATCTACTATATTCTAAGTTATATGAAAATTTACTTAGCTTCTTGCAATGAAGAATACTTACTTCTACAATATTCTAAGTGATTTGAAAATTTACTTAGCTTTTTCCAATGAAGGCTTTCAAATCATTTGTAGATATGTTGGAGGTTTTCCAATAGTTTACATATTTGGTGGTAAGACCAACATATTCACTCCATCCATATAAACAATCTATTTCTGCATTCCAACATTGTTTGTCAAGACTTTGGAGTTTTTGCTTTCTCTGCCTCTTCATATAGTCATGGACTATTAGAAGAAGATTAATAAAAAAAAATAGATATTCAATTATAATAATTTGACAATACATCCAGAATGTTCTTAAAGATCCATTATTAGAGAAGTGTTGGAAAATTAATTCGTTTTTCTTTTTAATAGAAGATCTTTAAATATAAAACAAAAACTATTTGCATATACAATATGTGGGGGCTTTAATCTGATACTTTTGACAAAATGATACTTTGATCAATTCTGCTCTCTGGGCTGTTGAAAGAAGATTAGAAAAAGTTATTAGGATTTCATTTTAAATATGATGATACACCCCGTACATTTTTAGAGATTCATATTAGAAAAGTATTGGAAAATTAACGTTTTCTTTGTTAATATGAGATCCTTAAAAATAGAATAAAAACTTGAATTCAATGGACGAAGAAAACTTCAAGTGCATATATCATTTTTACATCTAGTGGAACATTTTAAAATCCTTGCTTATCTTAGTATATACAAATTTATAAGAAAATAGAATTCTTGTTGGTTGCCTCCAAATCATTCGACATTTATTATGTGTAATGTTAAAATATATATATATTTTTTAAAAACCTCTTCCAGAGAATTTGAATCTGCAACTTTGACAGATATATAATTCCAAAACAGAAGAGCAAGGTCACTGTAATTAAGCCATACAACTTAATGTCTGGATCAAAAGCAATGCTTAAAGCAATGTTAAAAAAAATAATTTGTATTATATTATCTAGTATGATCTAGATTTTATTAACCTCAGCATACGTTTTGTGTTGTGGAGGTCAAAGCTCCATCTCCTTCCGAAAGGCTGAATGATGGAAATATGGCATTGTAGCTCAAAGGTGAAAGAGTCGGCGGTTAACTCTTTTTCCTAGAAGAGCTACTGCATCAGGCTGAAAGAGGAGAAGAGATGACTGACTAAGATGTTACAAGTCTTGAAGGCACTAGATCTGCAAGTGTTTACCCCATGTTATTTTTCATTGTATCACTCCAATAAATGTTCCTCCCAACATTCAATATTCTCAGATCAACACCTTTTAGTTTGGCACAGACATCAGAACAGGATAGATCTGCTTTAACATATGAATGGCTCAAAAGATTCTTGGATGATGAAAGTAAGCTTTAAAATGTATCATTTACAAGACAATGGATTCCTCCATAACCAGCTCATGGTTCTTAATGTTCTTTTTTAAAAGGTTTATCCTTTTTCATTTGTTTAGTGCGAACTTAAGCATGTATATGTATGTACCAACTGTATTTTCTTCTTCTAAACAATCCCAAAAGCCAGTAATAAATAACACTAGCAGAATAAAAGCATAAAGAGGCATTCAAATTCTATTGCAATTTTCTAAAGAAATATTTGTCACTTTTATTGCAATTTTCTAAAGAATACATTTGTCTATTGCAATTCCCGGGAGTTACAGTCCTTTATGAACAAGGTGTGCATGCAAGGAGGTATTATTTCATGGCCCTCTGTCAAATCAGGCATACCTGAATAAAGGGATACATTAGTACTGCTTGTAAGCTCAGGCTATAATGGAGAATGCTCTACAAACATCATATACAAACATGTAGATATGTCATAGCCGTTGGGTAACATAGACATATCCAATGACGTATTCAATTCAGACAGTTACTGCATGCAAGGCTACTTAAGAGGACCTCCTATCGCTTTTCTATGACAGAATGGTCCATTCCTGAACAGGAAGATACATTAGTACTGTTTGTTAGTTCAAGCCTATTCTACGGAGTACCGTAGTCCTCTATAAAAACAGGTGTTCAAGCAACGATAAACGCAATGACAATTTGTAAGATCAAGCATACCGCAACATGGACCATCTAACTCAAAAACTTCTTCTTCCTAATGTTCCTTCAGAAGGACATCATGGCTTTTTTCTATGGAAGAATCACTTTTATCTGAACAAGAGAGTACCAAAGTGCTCTACAAACAGCGTGCTAGAACCCAAAAAAAAATGCAATGATACATAGTAAGACAGGCATACCTAAACATGAAGAATCAAATTAAGAATGTTCCTTCTTGCAAGGCTTCACTGCAGAGATCTCTTGGCTCTGTTCGTTAGCAGAATCATCCATACCTGAAGAAGGGAATACACATCAATACTGTCAATTGATAACATCAATGTCCTTTACAAATAATCTGTTCAAAAAAGGAGAAAAGAGTACTTTGTAATACGAGGCATACCTGGAGGCGGGGACAAGTTAGGACTGCTTTTAGGCTCTGGCTTTTTCAATAGAGTTTTAAACATCACAGAAGCTACGATACACAAGGACATCCAGACTTTAGTTCCACGCTATAAATATAAAACAAACAAATCGAAAAACAAATTATAAAGGAAGTTCAAGAGGGTGATAAATTTTATTATACAATTTTTTTTTAATTTAAACATCTTTCAAAAGACCAATGTTATCCAATTATGATATTAATAAATTTTAAATATTCTTAATAAAAATTAATATGCATATAATTACAATCGTTTTGTTCATTTTGCAATTTCCTTAAGAGCACATTTGGCAATATAGAAGTTGGAGAAGATTCTCTACAAATGGAATTATTTATACATACAGTTACAGACTTCAGAGTTCCTCCCAGGTAATCTATTTGTGCAGATAATGTGGGAGTTACAAAACATTGCTCTGCAGGACCTAACCACAATCTTCCCGATGAATTGGATTAGGCTTCTGTCTGATGGAGGAATTTGCCCACAGAATCCACCCTTTGTTCTAGTGGATTTCATGACAATGTGTGTAAGTCATTCAGAGCAAACCTGCACGGTGAAAATTTGAGCAAATGTCAATTACTAAGTTCAGCATCTTGCAAAACACAAAGTAAACAGTTACAGAAATTTGCTTACCTTTTTCAGAAATGTGTATAAGGCAGGTCATTCAGTACAAACCTGCACGGTGAAAATTTGAGCAAATGTCAAATACAAGTTCATCATCTTGCAAAACACAAAGTAAATAGTTCAGAAATTTGCTTACTTTCCCAGAATGCTTCGCTTTCATTTGCTTGTTTTTGTGTATAGTCTTAAGCTGCCTTAAAGGCTTAAACTAAGTTGCTTCAGGTAATTGGGATTATCTTTCGTGGAAGATGCTTTATCACTTTCAAGATCCAGCCTTGGTCTGCTTACAGGCAGGGGTGTTCTGATCTATGCACTCTCACTACTTTTGACTTCGTGGGCTTTCTGGCAGGGGTAGCATAGATTAACTATGCCATGTGATGTATAGTTTGTAATATATCAGACAGAGTCTTCAATCTGTCTCAAAGATCCTGCTCATCAACCTCCACTAGAAGGAGCTCCTGGCTTCATTTTATGACAAAACCACCATTGTTTGAAGAATCAGGCGCTTTCAATGCAGAGCAAAACTCCACTGAAAACAAGGTGTCCAAGCAAGGAGAGATTTCATGGCAGAATGATCCATACCTGCAAAAGGGGATATGTCATTATGATCTGTAAGCTCGGACTGCTTTGTGGGCGTTACAAAGGTCTTTACCAAAAACGTGTTCACACAAGGAGATATTTAATGAACCTCTGTCAGACCAGGTATACCTGAATAAAGGGATGCATTAGTATTGGAGAATACTCTGCAAACAAGTTGTTCAAAAATGGAGATATGTCATAGCTCTTAGGTAGCTCAGAAGATCTTCAATGGACTGATGGAGTCATAGCATCCAATTCAGAAGTTCTTGCGTGCAAAGCTGCTTAAGGAGGACCTCCCGGATCTCTTCTATTACAAAATCATGCATTTGTTAACAGTTTATCAGTAAAGGCTTATTCCACGGAGTACCTAAGTCCTCCATAAAACCGATGTTCATAAATTTGATTTATCAAATATTGATTTGCAGGACATAACCACAATCTTCTTCATGAATTTGAAATATCCTCTGCCTGATGGAGAAATTTCCCCACAGACCCCACCCTTTGTTCTAGTAAATTTGATGACAATTTGTATAAGGTAGGTTATTTACCCAATTCTGCAGGGTGAAAATTTGAGCAAATGTCAAATACAAGTTCAGCATATTGCAAAAACAAAGTAAATAGTTATAGAAATTTGCTTACCTTTTCACTATCCTTTGGTTTGACTTTTGTGTCCTTGTATATAGCCTTAAGCTGCCTTAAACTAAGTTGGGTTTGGTCATTGGGATTCTCTTCCATGGAAGATGCTTTATCACTTTCAAGATCCAGCGTTGATCTGCTAGTGCTTACAGACATGGGTGTTCTGATCTTTGCACTCTCACTACCTCTCAAATTCATGGGCTTTCTGGCAGAGGTAGGATAGCTCATCTGTGGCCTATAGTTTGTAATCTGTCTGTCAGAGTCTGCAATCTGTCTCAAAGGCTATGAGCAGAGGTTATCTTAATACAAACATGTCCCCCTCAACAAACTGACCTGGTTCTGCAGAATTTTCAGGCAGGAGAGACTATTCTTCACAAAACGTACCCTCCCTTTTAACAATAAAAGAAGTATCTGCCAACATTGGTAGCTGCTGAGAAACATCACTATTTTCTGTGAGATCAGGCAGCTTCAATCTATGCTGCACTCCTTGTGCTTAACATAGTGCTCTGTATGTTAAGGCTTTTTCACTGGAGTACTTGCTTCAGAAGGCTTCTTATTTTACTTGACAAACTTCCTCCTTATGTTCCTGAATGGAATCATTCCTCCTTGAAGTACATAAACATTGGCTCTCTAAAGGTCCCCCATTTTGACTAAAATGTCAAATTTCTAATGGTCCTCCTTGGAAGCCTCTGTTTGGAGGATTTCAAAGCTCTGCTCCAAAAGAAGAATCATCCATACCCACACCGTGGAACAAATCATTATTGTCTCTAAGCCTAGGCTTTGCTAGAGTAGTAGAGATTTGCCTAAACATATTCGAGCACAGAGATTTTTTATGTCTCTTTGTAACCATAGGGGTCTTCAATAATGTATCAAACAAGGTGTTTAAGCAGGGAGATGCATCTTGGACTTTCCTCAGCTTAAGGATCTCCAATGGAATATCAAATTGAGATCATGTTCACAAACCTCCATTGGAGGGATAACCTGGCTCCGTTTTATGACAGAACCAATATTGTCTCTACATCCAGGCATTTTCATTGAAGTGTCAAATTCCTCTACAAAGCAGACCTCTGTAAGCTCAGGCATCTTCCCTGAAGTAACAAATCCCCAAATCTCCTCCTCTTGAGCCTCCATCAGAACCACCTCATGGATCTGTTTCACAGCAGAAGCACCATGGCGTTCTCAATGAAGCACCAAAATCCGTTGCAAACAAGGTGTGCAAGCAAGGAGACATCTGGTGGCCCTTTGCATGCTTGGGCACCATTTATGGTGTATCGAAGAAAGCTTCTGCTCACAAACCTTCATTGCTACAACTTTCTTGTTGTGTCTTATGACAAAATAAGTATCATTCATTGACCCATGCATTTACCCCACTCTTCAAGCAAGATGTTGAAACAACAAGATATTTTTTAAGAAACACCAGATTTCTCTGCAAACAAGGTGTTCAAGCAAGAAGACATCCCATGGCCCATTGTAAACTCAGTCATCTCTCTAATGGACTGTCAAGGCGAGAAAGACTCTGCTCATAAACCTCCATTGGAAGAAGCTTGTGGCTCCTTTTTGTGACAGAACCAGTATTATTTCTAGCATCAAGCATTTTTAGTGCAATAACAAACTCCTCTGCAAAGAGACATTCCATGGCACAATCAACCATACCTGCACAAGAGGACATATCATTATGATTTGTAAGCTTGGACGGATTCCCGGGAGTAACAGTCCTTTATGAACAAGGTGTGCATGCAAGGAGGTATTTCAAGGTCCTCTGTCAAATCAGGCTATAATGGAGAACGCCCTACTATTTAATTCAGACAGTTCCTGTATGCAAGACTACTTAAGAGGACCTCCTCTTCGTTCTAAACAGGAAGATACTTAAGTTTAGGTTGCTTGAATTGAGTACCAAAGTGCTCTACAAACAGCATGCTCGAACAAGGAAAAAATGCAATGGTACATAGTAAGACAGGCATACCTAAACATGAAGAATCAAATTAAGAATGTTCCTTCTTGCAAGGCTTCACTGGAAAGATCTCTTGGCTCTATTCCTTATTAGAATCATCCAAACCTGAAGAAGGGGATACACATCAATAATGTCAATTGATAACATCAATGTCCTTTAAAATATTATTATTTGTTCAAAGGAGAAGCAGTAAATTTATTTGAAATTTTTAGTTGCATTGATGAATTTAAACTATCTACATGAGTACTTACAATATTTGCAAAAGAGTTAAGATGTAGATGTAGACCAACTTTGATGGTTTTCTAAATTTGTGTTGGCTACACCTTTTCTATTCTCGAGCAATGAAGAAATATCTATTGGTAATTGAAAGACTCTTTGTATCTCAAAATAATCACTTTTGATTATTTCCAATCTATTCACAATCTCCATCATACTTGGTCGTTCTTGTGGTGATTCACTTGCACAAACCAATCCCACTTGCATAAGATGAGTAAGGCATGTCAATATCTTTGGTATTTCAGATGTACTCACATCTTGAATCAGGTGGTTGTCTACCACTTCTACTATTCTATTTGGTAAATGCATGTCCACCCACTTTTGTATATTCATTCCTTCCACAAACATATCATCTGTAGGCCTTTTCCTTGTTAACAACTCTAGTAATAAAATCCCGAAGCTATAGACGTCTCCCATTGTCCAAACTTTTCCACTTATTCCATATTCTGCAATACAACACAATAAATGAATATTAATTCCCAGATCATCACAAGTACTCATCTAAAAAATATAAAAAAATATCTAAGATATAATATAGTAAAAAAAAAATTACACCTGGTGCTATGTAGCCAATTGATCCCTTGAGTGCATTTGTAGAAGTGAATGACTCCATAGAACTCCCAAAGATCAATTTGGAAATGCCAAAATCTGCTATATATGCAGTCATATCATCCCCTAGAAGAATATTACTTGGTTTTAAATCACAATGAACTACTTGCACAAAAGAGTAGTGGTGTAGATATTCCATTCCTTGTGCTATCTCCATGGCTATTCTCAATCTATCATTCAAATTCAATTCACAATCATCTTCTTCCAAGGGATATAACCACCTTTCCAAACTTCCATTTGACATGAATGGAAGAACCAAGGCTTTGAAGTTAATATCAAAATTAGAACAAGAGGTTATGATTCTAATCACATTGCGATGTCGGACTCTTTTCAATGCATTGCATTCTCTATGAAAATTTCTGTGGGCATCATCATCTTGTAAATAGAGAATTTTAACAGCAACATTTGTACCATCATTCAAAGTTCCTCGATACACAGACCCAAAACTACCAATTCCTAGTAGATTGGCCTCATTGAAACCTTGAGTTGCAACTACAAGTTCTTCATATGAAATTCTTGGGGGTCCAACTCTCAAGGCAATGGCATTTGGAAGACTTCTTCTTTTCTTCTTGTAAAATCTCATGAACAAAAAACACATTATAAGAATTGCAACACCAACCACAACTGGAACCATCACTATCTTGATAAGTGAGGATTGTTTATGTTTGGAATAAGAGCATGGTGTCAAATTTATCCATGTGCCACATAGACCAAGATTTTCTATCAAAGCTGAAGCATCAAGTTTTGCAAAAATTCCACCCTTAGGAACCTCTCCAGTTAACTTGTTTGAAGACAAATTGAGATGTTGAAGCATTTTCATGTCTTCCAAAGCCACTGGTATTGTACCTGACAAATTGTTGTGAGAAAGATCTATAACTTGAAGATTTTTCAGATTATCCATTGATATTGGAATTTGGCCCTCAAAAGCATTCCAAGAAAGATTTAAATATTGCAAATTTGCGCAACTTAACAATGCGCTTGGAATGTGATTGGAAAGTTGGTTCATAGATACATCTATAGCCTGGACCATTATCATTTTACCTATTTCTAAGGGTAGAGAGCCTTCTAATAAATTGTTGGAGAGGTTGAAATAAAATTGGAGATTTTGAAGAGCTGCAAGCTCTCGAGGGATGTTTCCTATTAATTTGTTATAAGCCAAATCCAACAATTCTAATGTTTGACAACTCCCTAGATTAGAAGGTATTTTACCTGACAAGTAATTATGATCAAGATTAAGATGTCTTAGTTGTGAGAGATTACCAAAACTAAGTGGAATTTGCCCCGAAAACATATTATAACTAAGAGATAACAGCCCAAGTCTTTTTGGTTGACTCAACTCTCTTGGAATTTTTCCATGTAAATTATTTTTGGCTAGAAATATTCTTTCAAGATTTTGGAGCTGACCTAATTTTCGTGGGATAGTCCCATTCAAACTATTTTCCATTAAATCAAGGGATGCTAAATTTGTAAGGTTACCAATCTCACTTGGTATGCTCCCCTCTACGTGATTAGAGTCCAACGTTAAATAATAGAGCCTATGTGAGAGCTGACCAATTGAAGCCGGCAATATCCCACTAAAATAATTTAAACCCAACTCTAAAACCTCTAAATTGGAGCAATTAGTTAAGGCCGTTAGAATAAGCAAGCCTTTGGTTCCACTCACAAGATGATTGTCCCATAAATAAAGTCTTTTGAGATGAAGTAATTTACCAATCTCCGTAGGCACCGTGCCGCTAAGTTTGTTTGACAATAACGCAAGAAATTGAAGTTTGCTACAATTACCGAGGGAGCTAGGAATTGATCCTGTAAGGTTGTTTTCCTCAAGATAAAGAACACTGAGTTGAGTAAGCATACCCAACTCAACAGGAATAGAACCGTGGAGTCTGTTTTCCCCCAATTCTAAGTCAGTCAAGGAGGACATATTTCCTATGAAAGCTGGAATGGTACCCGTGAGTTGGTTTACTCCTAACCACATGTTCTCTAGATGAGAAAGCAAGCCAAGTTCAGCGGGCATGTTGCCACTCAAATGATTATAAGACAGATGAAGAGTGTGTAAAGAACGACAGTTGCCTAGCGTGGGTGGAATGGATCCCTCCAATTCATTTCGAGACAATCCAAGGACCCTTAAGCGAAAAAGCCTCCCGAGCTGATATGGAATTGGGCCCTGGAAGCTGTTATTCTTGAGAGCAAGAACTGTGAGGAAGGAGAGATTGCCGATGAAAGGGGAGATGGGACCGAGTAAAGACATACCGGTGAGATTGAGTGAAACCACGCGGTGATGACGAGGAGAGCAGGCGACACCTGTCCAATTGCAGAAGGGGTGAAGGGGAGTCCAATCGCGCAGGGAATGGAATGGGTCGAGGGCGAGGGAACGCTTGAAAGCCAAGAGAGCTTCCTCATCGGAAACAGAATCATGGCCGTGTTTGTGGTGGAGATAAGAAGGCAGTTGGGCAGAAAGTGCGATGTGGAAGAGGAAAAGGAAAGAGAGCAGGAGACGAAGGGGAAACATGTTGGCGTTGGCGTTGGACATTGCCTTTGCTTCTCTTCTTCAAACAGAATAGCGAGATAAGAGGGAAAAAACAAGAGACTGAATTCTGCTTTGGCGTTGGATGTTGGCTCGTGTCTTTAAAGCGTGTGTCTGTGTGCAACAGAAGAGAAGGCAGCGGAGTCAAATCATTTTCGTCGATTTAATACAAAGTCATATTAACGGTGAACGATATTCTAATAAAAAGTAATCCTTAAGTAAGGAGAAGGGTGAGGCCAAATAATATTTTGGAGTGCAGGATTTTAGGTTTATTATTAAAAGTGGTGTCACATCAATGTTTCTCCCACATCGTCAATCCGCGTGTTAGAAAATAGCAGGGAAAAAAAAAAATAGGAAGTGCAAGTGGACGTCCATAACTTTCTCCCACATCGTCAATCCGAGCGGTAGAAAAAAAAACAGGGAAGAAAAAATAGGAAGTGCAGGTGGACGTCCGTAACTTTCTCCCACATCGTCAATCCGGGTGGTAGAAAAAATGAGAGAAAGTACAAGCGGACGTCCGCGTCCATGACTTTATCCCACATTATCCCACATCGTCAATCCCACCTAACAGAAAACCAAAAAAATGAGAGGAAGTACAAGTGGACGTCCGCGTCCATGACTTTATCCCACATTATCCCACCTATCAGAAAATCAAAAAGTCAATTCCACCTATCAGAAACATAACGAGAGGAAGTACAAGTGGACGTCCGCGTCCATGACTTTATCCCACATTATCCCACCTATCAGAAAATCAAAAAGTCAATTCCACCTATCAGAAACATAACGAGAGGAAGTACAAGTGGACGTCCGCGTCCATGACTTTATCCCACATTATCCCACATCGTCAATTCCACCTATCAGAAAATAAAAAAGTCAATTCCACCTATCAGAAAACCAAAAATTGGGCGGCAAGTGTGAAGTGGACGTCAGCCGTTCATAACTTTCTCCCACATCGTCAATCCGCGTGGGAGAGTTATGAACGGCATTTACGACAAGATCTTCCTGATCAATCTCGTGTGGGTTCGAGATCTTCCTGACCAATCTCGTGTGGGTTCGAGTACTACCGAACAGGCCTAGAATTTGACAGGCAAGTTGATTGTTTTTGTGGATTTTTATCGGAATGAGTTTTTGGAGTTGTTGTTTCTTTGGTTTTTGGTGTGGTTGTTTTTAAGATTTTTGTATAATAAACTTTCAAAAAAACCTAAGAATTTTATGGATGATGGATGCAAGAACAATGTAGATGATCTAAAATAATTTCAGCAGTTTTGGTAAGAAAATTTGAGAAAAGTTTGGCCAAGGTTTGGGAGGTGTTGAGTGGTAATTTTGCCCAAGTGCAAAACTACACTCATAATTATGATTTATTTAGAAAACTCTCTTTTGCAAAGAAGCACAAAACTTTTCCAAGGTTCTCTTTACTTTAAAAATGTGCATGTATGCTTATCAAATGAGTGCATGGAATACCTTAGTGCTCCCAAAACAACTGTTAACAAGGGGCTTGTGTTGATTTTACTTTGATTTTGCCTGTTTATTGTCTTATTAAGAGTTTGAGTTCCCCTTTGGGGGTAAATAAAATGGTGGATGGATGCTTAAAGTTGATCCTCACTCATTTTATTTCTGATTTATTAAAGTGATTTATCCTCGAATCTCTGTTAGCAAATACCTTTTATCTTCAATTAAAATGTTATGTTTAGCTTCAATTAAAATGTTATGTTATTAGGTGTTGTGGCAAACCACTTCATTTTATCTTTGATTTAATGTGAAATTTGGAGTTAGTACTTGTTGTTAGCAAATTCATTTTATCTTTAGATTAAAATATTACTATAGCAAGTGTTGTGGAAAACCACTTCATTTTATCTTTCCTTATGTGAGATGGAGTTAGTAAATCACCCTTTGAATGCAAATTGGTTTATCTTGGATGGTTAAGCCTTGTGAAAAGTCTAATATGAATGTGAATCTGAGATGCTTCAATTTATT
This sequence comes from Wollemia nobilis, assembly GCA_028583015.1. Taxonomy (NCBI): domain Eukaryota; kingdom Viridiplantae; phylum Streptophyta; class Pinopsida; order Araucariales; family Araucariaceae; genus Wollemia; species Wollemia nobilis. The sequence continues at coordinate 1,105,129 of JAQPPZ010016508.1, read as the reverse complement.
TATCTTGCATTGAAGATTATTGCTTGTTTGCTTAAACATGAGAGACATGTTGAGGGAAAACTAATGGGATTATATTATTCATGAAATGGTTATAATAAAAGGCATAAGCCTATATTCAACACATGACACTTGTCAAGTGGCAGTGTCAAGGTGATGGATTTAACTCTAACATTCCCCTTAAAGTGACTATCCTAAATAAAAAACAAAGCAAGTCAACATTAGGTAACATTCCCCTTAATGTTGACTTCTCTAAAGTAACCTATCATCCTTTTCTTTTGCCGTGCCTTTGTGCTTGGCTCTCCAACTATGAATAATGCTAGACCACTATGATACATTCTTCTGGGTGCCACTTCAGTTTTCCTTGGTCTAAGTGCCTCAAGGTCATCATGGGTGCCTGGTCCCACATGGTTTTCTCTGGGTCATCCTTAGAGGATGTTGCCTCTCGTAGGTCACTGACTAGATTCACCACGTGGTGAACTCAATCTAGAGGTGTTGGTCGTGAAATGCACCTAATGAAAGGAAAAACGAGCCATATAAGAGTGTTGGTCTTGACCAATACAATAAAAATGAGCCAAAGATCAAAATAGGAGGAGAGAAGAAGAAAAAGAGGAATCTTAAGTGTCTTCATCGTAGTCTTGGTAGATTCGAAACAACCTCGAATAGAGTCTAGGGTGTCTTTGTGTGTAGTCCCTAGTATAAGTGTCCTTATGGTGACCATGTCACTCATCGAAATGATGGGTAACCAACCTATTGCCAAGTGTATAGAGAAGGTCACTAGGTACAAGGATCATATAAAATTACCTTGGGGTCGGACAACCGAGAGTGCACTCCAGGTAGAAAAACTTTGGCTAAAAACTCAAATGAAACAGCCTCAAAATTACAATATGACGCCACCATTGTGTCCGTCGCGGAAAATCGTTTCCAACGACTATAAATACCCCTATATTCCACATACAAATTGATGCTTCAACAAATCAAACACAATGACCCTTAAAAGTATGTGCAGCTTCGGGACATTCCCAAGTAGTCACCCATCCGAGTGCTATGGAAAAGAATGTTTGAGTTGGGAGTTCTTATAACATGCACTGCCAAAAGCCAGCCTTCAAAAATTCAAAGAAATCCCTAACAAGTTTATAAATACCTCCACTCACAACCATGAATCATACAATCAAGTTTTTAAAGGTAATTAAAACTTGCCCACGCTCCATGTCCATATAGGATTTATAAAAATAAATGCGTAAGTGGAGGAAAAAAGCATTTTAAAATGAATGGTGAGGCCATTTTAATAAAATTAGACCACATATTTGAAGAAAGTGAAAGCTTTGAACACGCCTTCCCAGTGCCTCATCAGCGGTGCAGTCTGTCCATTGGACATTTCTCCTTCCACGAACCAGGAATTGTGCAGAAAATCGATAGTACTGGACGAACGAATCAGCAGCAAAGCTTTGTTCTCGAACTAAAAAAAACGTCAGATGAGTGGCAGTGGCAGTGGCAGTTTAACATCTTGTTGAACAACGTCTCCACTCTGCAAAATCATCATCTCGCCAACGGACATCCTTCGCATGGCGAGCAAACTCCACCTTCATCGAAAGGACGCGCTGTGGCAGGAAATCTCGCTCCTTCGCCGAAAATCTCGGTCGATCATCCTCTCGCACTGTGGCAGTGGCAGTGGCAGTTTATCCTCTTGTTGAACCTAGAATCGAAGTTTGATCACATCGAGAGGTGACATGACCGTGCACGAGACGCCACCGGCGATGGCTCCAGCCATAGCATTCACCAACGCCCCCTCAGCTGCCTGGGATCGTCCATCATTGCCCAAATCTTTGATTATGTATGCCGCGAAACTGCCCGGCCCAAAATCCCGGTCAAAAAAACTCCACAAAAAAAAAAAATCTTACAGCGGAGGAGAAAATGGCGTGCAGTGCCTGTACTGCAACTCCAGTTTAAAAAATTGCTATCCCGTGAATCTTTCAACGGTTTTATGGTGATCTCCACTCGGCAATTCAAAATTCATTTTGCATTCCACGGCGAGCAATTTTGCCCACGTCACTTCTGTGTGACTCCGGTGGGATTGATACACCGATGACTTCGTCTGGTTGGCGTCGGTTGAGATTTTACGACTTCAAAAAACAATGCTTCTTGAATGCATTTTTGATGTCATTGCCACCAAAACTCCATGGCTACAAAGGATGTCACGAATACTTCAAAAACAACAGCGCAGGTAGCAAAGAATTGCGGAGGGCACACCGCCGCGGAGGCGGAGGCAGCTTCGATGCAGCGGCTCACGACGCCGAGTTCCTCCGCCGTCGGAAGCAGGCTCTCGCAGGCGCGGAGCACCATCGAAAAACTCTGCAGCGCCACCTGTAACACAGCGTCCTATAGTTTTCTTGCAGTTTGCATGATCAGGGCAGTAGTTTCACGCGCGGACATCAACAGGAGCAGCAGGCGGCTACGACATTAAAAAAAAATCTCATCCGATGCGTTGAAAAAACACCACACAATTAAAAAAAACAAACTCGAACCCTTGCCGCCTTTCTAGTTGTTCTCCTCGCCTTCAACCTCGCCGCTGCCACCACCATCTTCGTCAGAAGTACAGGCCTCAGACGAACCTTGCTGCGTGACATCATTGCTTTAGTAAATTCATACAAAGGCTGTGCGTCGGTACAGAGGCTGCTGGAAATATTTTTTGGCATCGAATTCCTTCAGTATTCCTTTCTACACCTTCTTGAACAGCTCCCCACATTTCACATAAGATGCCCAATTATTGTTTCAGCTGGAGCCAAGCCTTCACGTAAAAAACTTCCCCACTTCATCCAAACGCCTTCGGAGATTCGAAAATCGGTCCAGCTTAAGTTAGATCTTAAAAACTGAAAAAAAAAATTGAAATGATTTCCCAAACTTTAAAATTTTTACCATCTGGTTTCTTATCCATCAAATGATGGAGAGCATACTCCCTCGGTAAAAATTTAAAAAATATGGAGAGAGAAAAAATGGGGGGAGGATTTCCATGAGGGATCCCCCTCAGGGTTTCACAGGGGGAACTTCTCAAATGTTAGAAGGGAAAACTAATGGGATTATATTATTCATGAAATGGTTACAATAAATAGGCATAAGCCTATATTCAACACATGACACTTGTCAAGTGAAACTGACAAGTGTCAAGGTGAAGGCATAGTGCACTTTAACTCTAACAAGAAAATAATGTAAATGACTAATCTTTGAAAGTATAATAGCCTTTGCATGCCATACAAATTACCCCATTTTAATGAAATGGTAATTTTCATAAAGGAGTCAATTTATTGCTTGATAAAAAATTCTTTTCTTTTAACTGAAATCATGCAAAACTAAAATAAAAAGTCTCTAAAAGTGTGAATTTCAAATGATTTTGGAATTTTTAATTTAAGTTAAAACAACAATGTACTTGCTTAAATGGAACATTAGCTTTTTTCAACCTAGTAACTCTTTTTGGAATTTTTTTTTCATTTTTTTTTTTTTTTTAATTTTTCATATTTGGAATATGGGAATTGGACCAGACAACTACTACAAACAAAAATAAAAAATGAGATAACATGAAATTCTGGAATATGGACCAGAATATGGAGAAAACCAAAGAAAACTACTACAAACAAAATCCAACGTATGCTACAGAAAAATGTTAGATTCCGAACACAAAACATAATTGGGTTAGACCTGCATCCACACAATCTAAAATCCAGTTATGGCAAGAGTCTAAAGAGTTAAAAAAAACGTGCAATAAAAATATTAAAATAGTGCAACCATATCCATGCATAAACACCATTAAACACAATTAGTGCATGTGAGAAAGATATTAAATGAACACAAATTTGTATTTAAAACTTCATTTTCTGCATACAATGGTGAAAAAATAGCTTCATAGTAATTCAAATAAGCTTCCAATCTCCTTCCATCACTTCCTATTCCAAAAAAAAAAACAGCCCCTTTTTCCTTTGCTTCCATGGCTTTTTAAAGCTTTCCAACCCTAAAAGAAACTCTTCATTTCATTTTCCCTCCGTTTTCTTTGGCTTAATCACGTAACTTCTTTGTAACTGCAATATCTTCCAAATGAAACGTTCCTTCCAAAACAAAATTTACCAATAATAAATTGGTAAATATCTTCTAATTGAACACTTCTTCCATAATGCTTTTTACCAATAATAAATTGGTATCTTCTAAATGAAACGCTTATTCCATAATGTTTTTTTCCAATAATAAATTGGTAAGTATCTTCCAAATGAAACGCTTCTTCCATAATGTTTTCTTTTGCCATCAATGAATTAAATAATGCTTTTCTTTTATTTAGAAATCTGTCAACATTAATATAAAGCATTAGTTCAAAGTATCTTTAATAAAATCACAAAGTCAACATAGAAATTAATATCAAACCAATATGTAAAGAAATATTAACGTACAATGAGAAAAAGAAATGCTATTCTTTTGTTTTTTTTATTTATTTTTTTTTATTTTTTTTTCTTATTTGTTTTTTTTTTTAGTTTTTCTTCTATTTTTATTTTATTTTCTTTCTTTATTTTTTTCAAAATGGATTTAATTAACTTTAAATGATTGAATTAACTTAATTCAACATATAAAAATTAATTAAAACAAAATTAAACCTAACCAAAACTTAAAATCACACTAGGAAAGAAAATGAAAAGGACACTAGCTACATACTAAACTTTGAACATAACACTCAAATACAATTAAAAACCTCCAAAATATAAACACTATGAAATAAAGACAAAAAGGACACTCAACACCACACAAGGCTACAATGCAACCATGGAGGCTATGCAATAAACTCAAGAGAAGGGATCTATTAAAATTAGCACCTAAAGAGCACGAAATCCTCCAAAAACCAAAATTTAAAGGTGGGTCCCCAAGATTTGGGGATAGTTGTGGAGAGGCCACAACAAGAGGGTGTGAGGTGGCCCTTGTGAGGTGTCCTAAGGCACATGTGGCTCATGATGGAGTCTTGTGTGAATAAATCCCTCACACATGTTTGAGGATGAGATGGAGGATGACTCCTTTCTTCTCATGCTTGAGGGATAAATATTTAAAATATTCTTTTTGGTGAGTTGTGCACATGTGTATAAGCAACAAATATCCATTAGGATAAGGGTGCACACATGTGTGAGCCTTGGTTAGGTTAGTTAGCCTTGGCTAAGTTAACCCTAGGTTAGGAATATGAGGTGGCAGGTTGGGGTTTAATTAGGATTAGTACTAATTAAACATGAATTTAACCTTTATTAATGATAAAGTGTCTTTTAACCTTGGAGAAGTTTAACCAAGGTTGAATGTTTGAAGGTGGTCACATGGGAACCGTTATTAAGTGTAGGAAAGGGCTGAGATAGCCCAAAGGGGCTTAGAATGATGAGTGATGAAATTGAATGATAAATGGTATTTTTAAACCAATTTATGCAATTTTTGAGGGTTTTACACATTGATTGACCGTAATGGTGTAGAAGGAGAAATGTGCGACTTTTCGGTGTCTACACCTGGCAAGGGACTTCAACGCCCCTCTCTATCTCTCTGATAAAAAGGGTGGCTATGAAGGGGTTTCTAGGAGCATGGAGGAGTTTGCATCTTTTATAAACAATCAGGAATTGATGGACATGGACCTGAAGGATCCAAATACACCTAGAACAATAGGTGGCTTGGTAGTCAAAATATCCAAATTAGGCTCGATAGAGTCCTAGTCTCCAAAGAAGGCCTCCCTTTTTTGGTGATGTGCTCCTCTTTTCCTTGCCCAAAATTGGGTCAGATCATAATCCTCTAGTTTTTGAGAAGTTCCAAAACCCAAGATTCTTCCCTAGACCCTTTAGGTTTGAGGCAATGTGGCTACAACACCTAAACTTGGAATCTCAAATCAAAGTTTGGTGGTCATAGACTTTTTTGGGCCCACTCATCTCCCAAGTAGTGTCCAAGCTTAGATTCGTTAAGGCAAACCTCAAAATTTGGAACAAATATATCTTTGGTAATGTGACACAGAGGAAAAAAGAAATTTTTGAGCAACTTGAGGAGTATGAAATCACTAATGAATCAAGAGAGTTTGTTGAGAGGGATAGACTCAGAGAAAGGGAGTTGTTATCAAAGTTGCACAATATCCTTGCCAAAGAAGAAATTATGTGGCGGCAAAAGTCAAGATCAATCTCTGGCTTCGGGAGGGCAATAGGAATACAAAAGTTTTTCATACGTCCACTATAAGATACAAGAGTGATAAAGGGATACATTAGTACTACTTGTAAGCTCAGGCTATAATGGAGAATGCTCTACAAACATCGTATACAAACAAGCAGATATGTCATAGCCGTTGGGTAACATAGACATATGCAATGCAGTATTCAATTCAGACAGTTCCTGCATGCAAGGCTACTTAAGAGGACCTCCTCTTCGTTCTACGACAGAATGGTCCATTCCTGAACAGGAATATTCATTAGTACTGTTTTTTAGTTCAAGCCTATTCTACAGAGTACCGTAGTCCTCTATAAAAATAGGTGTTCAATCAACGATAAACGCAATGACAACTTGTAAGATCAAGCATACCGCAACATGGACCATCTCACTCAAAAACTTCTTCTTCCTAATGTTCCTTCAGAATGACATCATGGCTTTGTTCTATGGAAGACTTGTTTTTATCTGAACAAGGGGCGCACCAGCACTCTTTGTAAGTTAAGGTTACTTGAATGGAGTACCAAAGTGCTCTACAAACAACGTGCTCGAACAAGGAAAAAATGAAATGGTACATAGTAAGACAGGCATACCTTAACATTAAGAATCAAATTAAGAATGTTCCTTCTTGCAAGGCTTCACTGGAGAGATCTCTTGGCTCTGTTCTTTAGCAGAATCATCCATACCTGAAGAAGGGGATACACGATTTATAACATCAATGCCCTTTAAAATATTATTATTTGTTCAAAGAAGAAGCAATAATTTTATTTGAAATTTTAAATTGCATTTATGAACATAAACCAGATATCTATAATGTAAGGTGAGTACTTACAGTATTTGCAAAAGAGCTAGGATGTAGATGTAGAACAACTTTCTAAATTTTTATTTCCTACCTTTTGTATTCTCAAGCAAAGAGGAAATATCTATCGGCAATTGAAAAGCTCTTTGTATCTCAAGAAAATCACTTTTGATTATTTTTAATCTATTCACGATTTCCATCATACTTGGTCGTTCTTGTGGTGATTCACTTGCACAAACCAATCCCACTTGCATAAGATAAGTAATGCATGTCAATATATTTGGCATTTCATATGCACTCACATCTTGAATCAGGTGGTTGTCTATCACGTCTACTATTCTATTTGGTAAATGCATATCCACCCATTTTTGTATATTCATTCCTTCTATAAACATATCATTTGTAGGTATTTTCCTTGTTAACAACTCTAATAATAAAATCCCAAAGCTATAGACATCTCCCATTGTCCAAACTTTTCCACCTATTCAATATTCTGCAATATAACACAATAAATGAATATTAATTCCCAAACCATCACTAACATTCATCTAAAAAATAAAAATAAAAAATCTAAGATATAACATAGTACAAAAATTACACCTGGGGCTATGTAGCCAATTGATCCCCTAAGTGCATTTGTAGAAGTGAATGATTCCATAGAACTCCCATAGATCAATTTGGAAATGCCAAAATTTGCTATATATGCAATCATATCATCCCCTAGAAGAATATTACTTGGTTTTAAATCACAATGAACTACTTGCACAAAATAGTAGTAGTGTAGATATTCCATTCCTTGTGCTATCTCCATAGCTATTCTCAATATATCATTCAAATTCAATTCACAATCATCTTCTTGCAAGGGATATAACCACCTTTCCAAAATTCCATTTGACATGAATGGAAGAATCAAGGCTTTGAAGTTAATATCAAACTTAGAACAAGAGGTTATGATTCTAATCACATTACGATGTCGGACTCTTTTCAATGCATTGCATTCTCTATAAAAAAAATTGTGGGCATCATCATCTTGTAAATAGAGAATTTTAACAGCAACATTTGTACCATCATTCAAAGTTCCTTGATACACAGACCCAAAAATACAAGTTCCTAGTAGATTGGACTCATTGAAACATTGAGTTGCTGCTACAAGTTCTTCATATGAAATTCTTGGGGACCCACATCTCAAGGCAATGGTATTTGGAAGACTTCTTGTTTTCTTCTTGTAAAATATCATGAACAAAAAATACATTATAAGAATTGCAACACCAACCACAACTGGAACCATCACTATCTTGATAAGTGAGGATTGTTTATGTTTGGAATAAGAGCATGGTGTCAAATTTATCCACGTGCCACATAGACCAAGATTTTCTATCAAAGTTGAAGCATCAAGTTTGGCAAAAATTCCACCCTTAGGAACCTCTCCAATTAACTTGTTTGAAGATAAATTAAGGTGTTGAAGCATTTTCATGTTTTCCAAAGCCACTGGTATTGTACCTGATAAATTGTTATGAGAAAGATCTATAACTTGAATATTTTTCAAACTATCCATTGATATTGGAATTTGACCATCAAAAGCATTCCAAGAAATATTTAAATATTACAAATTTGCACAACTTAACAATGTTCTTGGAATGTGATTGGAAAGTTGGTTCATAGATACATCTATAGCTTGGACCATTATCATTTTACCTATTTCTAATGGTAGAGAACCTTCTAATAAATTTTTGGAGAGGTTGAAATAAAATTGAAGATTTTGAAGAGCTGCAAGCTCTTGAGAGATGTTTCCTATTAATTTGTTATAAGCCAATTCTAACATTTCTAATGTTTGATAACTCCCTATATTAGAAGGTATTTTACCTGACAAGTGATTATGATCAAGATAAAGATATCTTAGCTATGGGAGATTACCAAAACTAGGTGGAATTTACCCTGAAAACATATTATAACTAAGAAATAACAACTCAAGTATTTTTACTTGACTCAATTCTCTTAGAATTTTTCCATGTAAATTATTTTCCCTTAAATATATTCTTTCAAGATTTTGGAGCTGAACTAAGTGGGATAATCCCATTCAAACTATTTTGCATTAAACCAAACAATGTTAAGTTTGTAAGGTTACCAATCTCACTTGGTATGCTTCCCTCTACTTGATTAGAATCCAATGTTAAATAATAGAGCCTATGTGAGAGTTGACCAATTGAAGAGGGCAATATCCCACTAAAATAATTATTATCCAAATTCTCTAAATTGGAGCAATTAGTTAAGGCTGTTAGAATAAACAAGCCTTTGGTACCACTCACAAGATGTTTGTCCCATAATCAAAGTTCTATGAGATGGAGTAATTTACCAATCTCCGTAGGCACCGTGCCACTAAGTTTATTTGAATATAATTGAAGAAATTCAAGTTGGCTACAATTACCAAGGAATCTAAGAATTAAGGTTGTTTGTGTCAAGTAAAAGCTCACTGAGTTGAGTAAGCATACCCAACTCAATAGGAATAGGAACATTGAGCTTGTTTTGTTCCAATGCCAATTCAGTCAAGTACGACATATTACTGAAGAAGCTAGAAATCCGATCCTGTAAGGTTGTTAAAGTGAATATAAAGAATACTGAGTTGAGTAAGCATATCCAACTCAACAGGTATAGAACCATGGAGTCTATTTTTCACCAATTCTAAGTCAGTCAAGGAGGACATATTTCCTATGGAAGCTAGAATGGTACCCCTCAGTTGGTTTTCTCCTAACCACAAGAACTCTAGATGAGAAAGCAAGCCAAATTCAGTCGGTAAGTTACCACTGAAATGATTATAAGATATAATGAGACGTTGCAAAGAACAACAGTTCCCAAGAGTGGGTGGAATGGATTCCCCAATTCATTTGGAGACAATCGAAGGATCCTTAAGCAAAAAAGCCTTCCAAGATGATATGGAATTTGGCCCTGGAAGTTGTTATTCTTGATAACAAGAACTCTAAGGAAGGAGAGATTTCCAATGAAAGGGGAGATGGGACCGAGTAAAGACATATTAGTGAGATTGAGTGAAACAACATGGTGATGACAAGGAGAGCAAGCGACGCCTGTTCAATTATAGAAGCGATGAAGGGGACTCCAATCATGTAATGGGTCGAGGGTGAGAGAATGCTTGAAATCCAAGAGATATTCCTCATAGAAAAGAGAATCATGGTCATGTTTGTTAGGTTAGGTTAGTTAGCCTTGGCTAATTTAACCCTAGGTTAGGAATATGAGGTAGTAGGTTGGGGTTTAATTAGGATTAGTACTAATTAAACATGAATTTAACCTTTATTAATGATCAAGTGTCTTTTAAGCTTTGAGAAGTTTAACCATGTTTGAATGCTTGAAGTTGGTCGTATGGGGACCGTGATTAAGTGTAGGAAAGGGTTGAGATAGCCCAAAGGGGCTTAGAATGATGAGTGATGAAATTGAATGATGAATGGTATTTTCAAACCAATTTATGCAATTTTTGAGGGTTTTACATATTGATTGACCGTAATGATGTAGAAGGAGAAATGTGTGACTTTTCGATGTCTACACCTAGTAGGGGACTTCAACACCCCTCTATCTCTCCAATAAAAAGGGTGACTATGAAGGAGTTTATAGGAGCATGGAGGAGTTTACATATTTTATAAATAATCAAAAATTGATGGACATGGACCTGAAAGGATCCAAATACACTTAGAACAATAGATGGATTGGTGGCTAGAATATCCAAATTAGGCTCGATAGAGTCCTGGTATCCAAATAAGGCCTCCATTTTTTTGGTGATGTGCTTCTTTGTTCCTTACCCAAAATTGGGTCAGATCATAATCCTCTAATTTTTGAGAAGTTCCAAAATCCAATATTCTTCCCCAGACCCTTTAGGTTTGAGGCAATGTGGCTACAACACCTAGACTTGGAATCTCAAATAAAAGGTTGGTGGTCATAGATTTTTTTGGGCCCACTCATCTCCCAAGTAGCGTGCAAGCTTAGATTCATTAAGAAAAACCTCAAAATTTAGAACAAATATATCTTTGGTAATTTGACACAGAGGAAAAAGAAACTTCTGAGCAACTTAAGCAGTATGAAATCACTAATGAATCAAGAGAGTTTGTTAAGAGGGATAGACTCAGAGAAATGGAGTTGCTATCAAAGTTGCACAATATCCTTGCTGAAGAAGAAATATGACGATAAAATTTAAGATCTCTCTAGCTTCGGGAGGGCGATAGGAATACCAAATTTTTTTATTCGTCCATTTTGAGATACAGGAGTAGTAATAGAAACAAATAAATATTGAAATCCAAATGGGGTGGTATTAGATGATAGGAAGAAGTAGTTTTGTATTTTAAATCCCTCCTTTATTCGTAGGAAGATAGAGAATTTCAGTCTAAGCAAAGACTCCTCAATAACATCCCTCATTTGGTCTCAGAGGATATGAACAATGGGTTGTGCACCCCTTTTAGTGACGAGGAAATCAGGGAGGCTATGTTTTCCATGGGTGGGCTTAAAGCTCTAGGCCTGAATGGTTTCTCACCTATTTTTTTCAAATATTTTGGTAGATTTTGGGGAATGACATTTGTGCAGACTAGAGGGAAATTCAAAGGTCACACTTCATTTCGTCAGATATTAACTCCACATTCCTAGTCCTCATTCCTAAGTCAATGGGAGCTAAGGAATTAAAAGACTTTAGGCCCATAAATCTCTGCAATCCCCTACTAAAAATCCTCACAAAGTCTTTAGCTAATAGATTAAAAGTTCTTCCAGAGATTATTGATCATCCTTAGAGTATCTTTGTGGTAGAAATGCAAATCCTTTATGGCATAATACAATTCATGATATTATTTACTCAGTTGACAGAAGTGGCATATTGGGTAACTTTATGAAGCTATATATGAACAAGGTATATGATAGAGTCTTGTGGGACATTATATTTCAAGGCCTGAGCAAGTTTGGATTTAATGAAAATTGGGTAAAATTGATTAAGCCTTGTATTTCCTTTGCAAATTTTTTTGTTATCATAAATGGATCTCCAATTGGTTACTTCCAAATTTATAGGGGAATCCGATAGGGGGATTCGTTATCTCCTTACCTATTTATCCTTTTGGTGGAGTCATTGGGTAGAGCTCTCAAAGCTGACCCTACTATTGTGGGGATCACCCCGACAAATGGTGTGGACCCAATTTCCCATCACCAATTTGCGGATGATATTTTGCTTTCCTTTCTTGCTTCTATTCCTCAAGCTAGAGTGATTAAAGCTATCTTGATGGATTTTGAGAATGCTATAGGACATAAAGTTAACTTCAAGAAAAACAATTTTTTTCTTTAATACACCCCCAGAAAGATAGATGAGAGTTGTTGAGATTTTGGGATGTGAGATTGATTCCCTCCCCTCGGTGTACTTGGGAATGCCTTTGTTCAAGGGTGGGATTAAAGCTTCTCTTTGGGACTCTATGGTGGATAGAGTCCAAAGGAAGTTGGTGGGTTGGAAAGGCACACTTTTGAGCCAAGTAGGGAAAGCCATGTTGGTTAAGTCAACTCTTTAGAGTATTCCAGTTTACTTCCTTTCTCGTTTTAGGTTTACCAGGTAAAATTATTTGGAAAATCAAGCAAACCTAGCAGTATTTATTGTGGTTAGGTTCTGAAGAAAAGAAAATGTTCCCACTGGTTGCTTGGGACCAAGTCTGTAGCAGAAAATATTACGGTGGCTTGGGATTGAGAAGGCTAAAAACCATGAATAGGGATCTCCTAGCCAAGTAGGGTTGGAGATTGGCTCATATTAAAAATGTTAAATGGATCAAAATATTAAAATCCATATATTTAGGTAACAAATATTTTTTTTTTGGATCTCAACTCGACCCATGGTTTTACTTTTTGGTGAAGCATTGTTAAAAGTCAATCTAATATTCAGTTGGGTGGAAGATGGCTGTTAAGAAATGACTAGGGTATAAATTTCTAGAATTATACTTGGGCAGTTGATCAACCTTTGAATTAATTTTCTAACTTGGGATTGGTTGAACCAATCATAAATCTTCTTTTGGGTTAAAGGTATGTGATTTTATTCATATTGTAGAGGGTAGGAAATGTTGGAAACCCCTTGTTTTCCCTTGGTGGTCGTAGGATGAAGAATTGGCCTATAGAGAGTTGACTAAATTACTGAGGTGGATCATTATTGCCAATAGAGAAAATCTCGACAAGTTAGTTTATGTTTTTGAAAATGATGGATGCTTCTCAATTAAGTTAGCTTATTCCCTGTTAGATGTGGATGTTGATCCTTGGTTTCTTGTGGGTGAGGTTTGGAGGAAGGGCCTTATTACCAAGGTGAATATTTTTTTTCTATATGGCGGTCCAAGGTAAATGCCTTACGTTGGATAATCTCTAGAAGAGAATTATGATCCTCCCAAATAGGTGCTACTTATGTGGCAATACGGAAGAATCTCCTGAGCACCTGTTATCTCTTTAATCCTTCTCTAGGGATATCCTTTTTCTTTTGCTTCACTCAACTAGTGTGGACTAGGTTTTTCCTAGGAATTTATCTGCCAAAGTGGAACAATGAAGATATCCCTTCCACTCACTGCACTTGCACTATTTTTGGTCCTTTGCCTTACCTCATGTGTGGTGGCATATTTGTAAAGAGAGAAATTCTAGGGCTTTCAAAAACATTTCTCACTCCCCGAAGTTCATGGTCATGTACTCTATTATCACTTTGATTGAGAATGTGGATTCTCTTTCTCTGGACAAGGGCTCTTCCAATTAGGATATTAAATTTGAGTCGACACTGGGTTTTAAATCCCTTGTGTTCCTAGGGTCGAGACCACCTCCTTCTTTTAGGTCTGATATGGTGTGGGAACCTCCCCCCTGGTTGGGTGAAATTGAATTTTAATGGAGCCTCTAAAGGCAATCCCAGACTAGCTGGGACTGGGGGTGTTTTTAGGGACTCAAACAAGATAATTTTGTTGTTCTTTGCTGAGAACCTCGGTTGCTAGACTAGCCATGCATGAAAGCTAAGGTGCTTTTTCAAGGGGTCTTCTAGTTGGTCTCTTTGGATTGTAGGAAGGTAATTATAGAGGAAGATTCCATCAACATAATTAATATGGTTAGAGGGAATAATACATGTGAAAATTTTTGAATTTTCTAGATGAGGTTCATAGACAAACCTAAGATTTGGAAGATGTCCAATTCAAACATATTTACATGGAAGGAAATAGGTCTACAAATTTCTTAGCCAACATGGGCCTTGCACAAGAAAGCATTTCAATTTGGTGAGAAGATTTCCTAGTTGGACTTTCTCAGTTGGACAATGAAACCAAAAGAAGATAGTATGCACTCCAAAACTATTTTCAAAATTTAGGTTGGCTAGGGTGTCTACTCTCCCTTACATGGGATTGAGCTACTTTAGGTTGCTTCGATTCAGTTTTGATCTATTTCATATTATTCTTGTTTGTTTGGGGATAGCTGTGAATTGGTTGGTTTTCAAGATCCTTGTTTCTCTCTGTGCAGCCTGTGAGCCTTGATTTTTATTTTAAGGAAGTTTGGATCCATTTTGTAAAAGGTTTGAGGTCCTTTCAAAACCCCTTCATCCACCAAATCAATATTTTTTTTGAAAATGCATCTTTCTTGGTTGGTTGTGTTTGAAACAAATTGGTCAACAATGAGAGGTATTTATTGAAGATTTAATATTTTACCCTTCTATGAATTGCAATATTGTACTTTGAGAGTTGCACTTTGAATAAATAAGGCTTATTATTAGAGTAATATTTTTACTTTTTTTGAATCAAGTGGCATTAACTCAATTGGTTAAATTCCTCAACATTTCAATGATGATGTAATGCAAGAGGATGCCATTTCAATCCCATATAACCCATTGAAAAAAATGTTTCTACTTTTTGTTAGTTAATGATATTTTTGTTTCTTATAGAAATTGATCCTCTGTAACCTTGTTATGAGGAACCAAAGATGACAAATATATAACATAGTATAATTTTAAGATTATATAATGAACATGAATTGATACTAGTATTTGTAATTATTTTTTTAGTAAAAAATAAATATTTACATTATTGGAAGTGAATTTAGTGAATTAAATTTGGAATGATAATGTTTCTTGAAAGTATACTGTTCAAATATTTATTTTTAAATTTATTAAAGGATGAATTATGTTGCAATATAAATTCTTTTAACTACTTGGAAGTATAATACATTTGCTTCTATGAATGCTTAGATAACTTAAGATGCACCATTGAATCTAATAAAAACTACCTTTGAAACTAAATTGTTATAATCAAAAGCTTCATCCTTCATAAATTGAATTTGACATTTGTTACATTATTATCTAATAAATAGTACTTTATAGTGGTTCATAAAAAAATATATTAAAATCATTCTTGAGTGATAGTCTATTTTTGATATCTATCATCAAAAGGAAAAAGTAGCTAAGTTTCTTATTATACTCATATCATTGTTTAAGGAATAGTATTGTAGAAATTGAGTAAGGGATCTACATATACTATGAAATAATAGATGTGTTGTTTCTTGTGAAGATTTTTACTAAATTCAAATTGGACAAAAAAAATTTTTACTTGATAAATGACAAAACCTCTACTAAGTACATCAATATCTAAAATTAAGAATATAAATAACTTGGTTGAAATCCTACTATTTGCATTGAATAAACAAGTAGAATGAGGTGTGGATTGTTGGTGGACTTGATATAGATATCAAGAGAATTGTATTAGAATATTTACATATTGAAAATGCTTGAGTTGATTTTTTACTTGTATGAATATATAAACTATCAAATACTAGTTGTATTAAACCATGAAGGACAACCTTCTATCAAATTTGCATAAGCATGACTTCTTGTAGATGTTAGGAGAATTACATATAAAATTTTGCATACAAGAAATCCTTAAGTTGCATTTTGCTTGTATAAATGTATAAATTGTAAAATACTTGTAGTTAGCCATGAAGGAAAACCTACTATCAAATATGTAAAAGCTTGAGTTTTTGTAGATACAAAATAATTATATATGAATGTTTGCATACTAGAAATGCTTGAGTTGCATATTGCTTGTATGAATGCATAAGTTTTCAAATACTTGCTATGCACATTAATGAAGGATAGTATGCTACAATATTTGCATAAGTTTGTATTGCTAAAAAAGTAGAAGCAATAACATATTCTACTTGAATAGTAGAATATGTTATTGCTCTTACTTTTATAGATGAGGCTAGAGCTCTAGCCATGCAGCTGAGGCTAGATCTCTCTTTCAAGGAGTATTGCAGTTAAAATATTTGGGATTTATAAAAGTCATAATCGAAGGTGACTCACTCAATATCATTAATATGGTTAGAGGAATGTAGACTCCAACTCGAACAATCTCAAACCTATTGGAGGAAGTGCATAAATTGACCCAAATATTTGAAACTATCCAGTACCAACATGTGTTTAGGGAGGGTAACAATTCGATCGATTTTTTGGCTAACCTAGGCACCTCTCAAAACGACATCATAGTTTGGAACAAGGAGTTTTCGAAAGGCTTAATCCAACTAGCTAATGATGTTAGAAGAAGGTAATTTGCTTGATGCTTATTTGGTGGTCAAATTTTGGTTCTATTCAAGGGGGGTTTCATGGTACTTCTTAAATTTTAGGAACCATATTTTTTTTAATTCCAATAAGAGGAGATCCTGACCCTGATAGGGTGAGAAGAGTGGGAACCCAAGGATGAAGAGCTGGTAAAGGAAGTTGGACCCAACAGAACCAAGAACTAGGTTTCAATTTTAGGTGGTTTGTTGGGAATGTTTTTTATCCTATCATTTTTATTTTATTAGTCTAGTTAGCTTAGCCAGGGTGTTTGCTCTCCCCTAAGTGGGATTGAGCTGCCTTAGGCTATCTCAAATTTTTAGGAGTATGTATGGAACTATTTTGGTGGCTGTTGGAAATATTGAGTATATTGAGTTGTCATTGATGTCAAAGGATGCATGGTACTCAAGGTAGAAATATTCTTCAAGGTTGATGAGGTTTTAAGGTTAGACAAATTATTTTAAAGGAAGTTTACTGCAAAGCAAGACAAATATTTTTTTAAGGTTTATAATATTTAAATACCAATATTTAAATATTATAAAGAGATGGACAAAGGCTTGAGCAAGGATATATTTAATATTTCAAAGGAACAAAGGTTCAAGAATAAAAATATTTTTCAAATGGACAAAGGTTTAAAGACAAAAGGATTTAATATATCAAAGGGCCAAAGGTTTTAAAAATATTATTATAATATTTAGTTTAAATATTCAAATGGGTTTAAGTTTAAAAGGCGCCAAGGGTAAGCATAAAAGTCAAAAATCAAAGCTTCGACGTCCATGGTGAAAACAAAAAGACACATATAAATGGAGGAGCAAAAATCATATGCAAAAAAAAAGGTTTTAATCATGTGATTCGATATTATTCTAGCACATTGTTTTCAGTGAATGAAGAGGGCAAGGAGCGCAGTGACAAAGTTCATAATTGGGCAAAATCTGAAGCAGATAAATAATTGGTTGTGCATCTTGGTTCCCACCCATTGGTGTGTCCCAGCTAGTTGGTTGGCCCTTGGTAGGGTGCTATTGTGCAGAGAGACAGAGGTTCAAATCCCGCTATGAGGTTTTTGCTGTGTGATTTTTTGGTTGGAGGATAAAGCTACGAAGGATACCAATATTACTGTCGAGCCCTTAGGTTTCACAACCTGGGCTGGATTAGCTAGTCGGAGGTCCTTTGGGAGAGAGTTGTGTTGGGCCAGGTGAGGAGATTGAATCTCTCGCACAACGTTTTGATAGTTTGGTTTTTGAGGTAAGGGAAATAATGTTTTAATTCTTATTAAGTGGGAGTCATAAGGTGCAACATTAATAATTATTTTTTATATTCAATTTTGAGTTAGTGGGAGTTATAGAGTGTATGAGGATAAATTGAAGATTGTCATTCACACATTGTGTTAGGTTTATTGGGATAAATTGAAGATTTTCATTTGCACATTGTGTTTGGTGTATTGGGTAAATTGAATTTTGTCATTTGCACATTGTATTAGGTGTATTGGGATAAATGGAAAATTATCTTTTGCATGTGATGTGAGGGTGTTATAAGGCATATTGAGATAAATTAAAACTTATCTTTTGTATATTGTGAAAGTAGGAGTTATAAGATGTGATTATGGTTTAATTTTTAAATGTATTTTTGCATCCTAGAAGAAGGAAATTTAAGGGCTTAGTCACTACTAAAAGCTTTATTTTGAAAGATTAAAAAGAGTCATAATTTTTTTCAAGCCTTATTGTGCATATCTTTTGGAGAAGGGTTTTACTGTGGATGATTTGAAAGAGAGATTTACTAACTTGTTTTTGAGTGGGACAAGAAAGGGAAATTATTTTTGAAGTAGGTTTTGAAGGCACATCATCATCAAGGCATTTTTAGAGGTATGGTGATTTAATTCCTTCTTAAGGTGGTTGAGTTGTCATATGTTTGGAGAAATTATAGAAATTGGAAATAAAAGTGCAAGGGTTTGAAAGTAAATTTGATGTGCATTAGTGATTTATTGAATATGGGAGTAATGGTGAATTATTGTTGAATGAAATTGGAAATATATGTGCTAGGGTTTGAGAACAAAGTTGTGCATTATTGTTGAATAAAATTGGAAATATATGTGCTAGGGTTTGAGAACAAAGTTGTGCATGAATTTGAAAATATACTAGCAAGGGTTTGAGAGCAAATTGGTGCATTAACTTTGAGTCATATTGGGAATGAACTTGCAAGGGTTATAGACCAATATTGTGAAGAAAATTTATGCATTAGTTTTGAGTGATATTGAGAATAAATTTGCAAGGGATATAGACCAGTTTTGTGAAGCAAGTATGTGCATTTTTTTCTGATTAATTTTGGAAGTACATAAGAAGGTCAACTATCAAGTGCTAGACTAGAGTATTATTTTGAATGCAATAAATGTGAGACATGTGAAAGTGACAAACTAAATGAACATGAGAAGAATATATTGAGTATTTGTAATGCATATCTTTCATTATTCATATGTTCATGAAGATAAAAGAATTTTGGGTAGAATACGTCTAAATTACTTTAGTCAAAGAAAGCACTTTTGAGAAGGATATAAGCATTGTTTGTATGCAATATTTGAGGATATTTGAGCAGGTTTTGTGAGAAACATTAAGGTAGTTTTGAGCAGGTTTGAGAAGTTATGGTGAGTAGATTTGAGCAGGTTTGATGAGCCGATATGAGTAGTGATGGTGAGCAAAGTTGAGCAGGTTTGGTGAGATAATTTGAGCAGGTTTGGTGAGATGATTTGAGTAGGTTTGGTGAGATGATTTGAGAAGTGATGGTGAGTAGAGTTGAGCAGGTTTGGTGAGCTAATTTGAGAAGGTTTGGTGAGCTGATTTGAGGAGGTTTGGTGAGCTGATTTGAGCAAGTTTGGTGAGCTCATTTGAGCGGGTTTGGTGAGCTAATTTGAGAAATTTTGGTAAGTAGAGTTGAGTAGGTTTGGTGAGCTTATTTGAGTAGGTTTGGTGAGTTGATTTGAGTAGGTTTGGTGAGATAATTTGAGTAGGTTTGATGAGCTAATTTGATAAGGTTTGGTGAGCTGATTTGAGCAGGTTTGGTGAGCAGAATTGAGCAGGTTTTGTGAGCTAATTTGAGTAGGCTTGGAGAAAATTTGAGAAAGCCTTATTAGTAGTCTTGGAGTAAATTTGAGCAGATTTAGAGCAGACTAGAGCAAAGGGGATTGGGGTATCCTGTTGATAGAGGTCCATAAATGAGAGCAAAGGGGATTAGTGTCTCTTGTGGATAGAGGTCCAAGAACTAGAGCAAAGGATATTGGTTTCTCTTGTGGATAGAGGTCCATAAACCAGAGCAAAGGGAATTGGTATCTCCTATGGATAGAGGTCCATGAACCAGAGCAAAGGGTGGTGTCTCCTGTGGATGGAGGTCCATGAACTAGAGTAAAGGGGATTGGTGTCTCCTATGGATAGAGGTTCATAGACTAGAGTAAAGGGTATTGGTGTCTCCTGTGGATAGAGGTCCACAAACCAGAGCATAGGGGATTGGTGTCTCCTTTGGGTTTGTGCTCATAAACATTGTAATAGGGAATTGGTTCCCAAGATATTTGTTGAGAAAATTTATAAGAAATATTTTCTTCATGGATGTAGCCCACATTGGGTGAACCATGTTAAATTTGTGTCTCTTATGTGTGTGATGATTTGTGTATTGTTTCATTATTACAATTGATAATAATGGATAATACTTATTTTGAAAGAAAAGTAAAAAGTTTTATCTTATACTGTTCATCCCCATCTCAGTAGAATTTTGTGTTCTTCAATTGGTATCAGAGTGGGTTCCTTCGTGAAAGTCTAACAACTTGAAGGAAGATCTTACATGAACACAAATGATACATTAGGAAGGGTTTTCATCAAACATGATTGACTATAATTCCTTAAGCATGGATGAGCTACATGGGATGCTCCAAGAACTCAAGAAGAAGAAAGAAAGAATATTTTATAATAAAAATAAAAATAGGTATGGTTAAGGCAAGCATGACAAGAAGATATTTCAAAGTCACAAGAAGAGTTTTTATGTTGAAGAAGCAAGCAATACTTCAAGTGATAATGATGAGAAATTATTAGATGGTGAAAATGAATAAATCCTATTTTTGGCCATAAAAGAAAATGAAGATGCTCCTATTGTCAAATACCAAGAAGAAGTAAAAGAAGATGCTCTTGTGATTAAAGACCTAGAAAAAGAGAAATATTTAGAAAATGAAGAAGAAATCATGGTTAACATAGAGGAGGAATTTATTGCTGCTCTTTCAGAATTGAAAATGGTTAGAAAGAAGAATTCATAATTGAAGACTCAAGTTCAAGAGGATGAGGAAACAAAGACAAATCTCCTACAAGATCTCATAGACTTAAAAGTGAAGGTTGAAGAGGCAAAGAAATTTGAAGAAGGTATGGCTGAACAATTAAAGACAAAAGAACTAGAATGTGAAAGACTAGAACATGAAGCTAACATTCTAAGGAAGGGACTTGAGAAATTCAAAAACTAGATATATCAATTTAGAAAAATCTCAAAATATTTGGACGATATTATCAAAACACAGAGTTCTCCATTTATGAAGACTAGACTTGGTTATGAGGAAGGTCAAGAGGTACAATAAGAGGAGTCAGACTCAAAAGAAATAGAAGCATAAAATATGGTATTTGAAGAAGAGCCTAAGACCTATAATGATAAGTTGATAAGTGGTAGTATCAAAGAGGAAGCAAACAAAGAATCATCAAGGAACAAGGACCAACACAAGAAAAGCAAAGAAAAACCATGAGATCAAGGCAAGATGAATATTTATTCCAAGGTTATTGTTTCTCATGTAATAATTTTGGTCATCAAGCTATACATTGCAGGTGTGGCAACAAAAAAGGCTCCTACGATCTAGTCTATCTATTGCAATTGATGAAACAACACAAATAGGAATGCATAATCTAACAACAAGAAATAAAACAAACACAAAGGATCCATTTATTAATTTGAAATGAGCCAAGTTACAGATTCATCCCTCTTAGGGATACCCATTTGATACGTCAATTACAATAGAGTTTCATTTTCCCTCTTAAAGGTAGATGCAATCAAAATGCCTTTCAGGGTGAAATGAACTGCTCTAAGGTGTCTATGACCTTCTTCTCCATGATTAGAGGTATTTGCTACCTTGCATCCCAAAAACCTGTTAGTCCTACATGCAATAAACAACAAGAAGCAATTAGCAACAAAGGAGGCCTCTCTTGATGAGGCTTTTAGGAGGTACTTGCATAAAGAATGATGTAACTAACATGAAATCAAGAAAGTGCAAGAAACATATTAAATCTATGTTAATCATGAAATGGCACCATAGGATATGTAAAGGTAAAGCATATGCATCTATCTGATGGCCTAATTACAAAATTATAAGCATGGAAGCATGAAAAGAATCATTAGTCTCATAATTGCAAAATGAAGGGAAATGACTAAGAAACTCTAATTACACCGGTCAAAGTCTCTAATAAAGCAAACTGATAAAAGATATGGCTAATCTAATAACATTAAAACAAATAATACTGGTAAGAGTGAGGAAATTTAAAATGACAACCTAACCGCAGGTCTGATTCGTGGTGGGCACTGTTAGCCGCGACTAATAGTCACAAATGAGCTTGAAATATCTTTGCCCTACCAATTTGGTGTCCAATATTCAAATCTCCTTGAGGAATTGATGTTCAAGGGTCGCCACTGTGTCCTCTGATATATTTGGCGGTTGAATTGCTTAGTTGGTGCATGGATTGCATGAATTCACGTTTCTTGAATCTCCTAGCCTCCTAGGACCTCCATGGCATGTGATCTCCAATTGGGCAATCAAAGTATTCCTCTCAATGCATGTAAGTGAGTATGCAATTCGACAGGGCTTTGTTGCATTTCAAATTGATGATCATCTATATATTTTCCCAATTTGAATAGGGGTTTTATAGCATTTTCCTAGGGCTAGGGGTAGCTTCATGAGGAAGCCAAGAACAAGATTGGGCAGTTGAGTTTGTTGGATGGAAGGATCCAAATCCTTCCTCTCTCAAACCACTCCAATCTGTAGCCAAATGACCATTGGAACCAACTTTGAATTGGTCAAAGGCTAACTAAATCTGAGTCCTGACCATGGGTGATAGGCACGGTAAATTCTACTCACCGTGGGTGTTAGCAGCGATGAGCACTGACTAGGCAAAGGTGCCCAAATGAGTGGTGAAAACCACTGCTATACCTTGGAATCTATCCAAGGTCTTCCATATGGTCTTCTAGCATGTCCCATATGAGTAGTCACCTCGGCATGATGTGTTTTAGGTGTCTATAGATACCCCTTTTGAGATGCATTGTGATTTTGAACAACGCTGAGCAAAACTAGACCTCCTAAAATGATGCCATAGGTTGGATGATGATCATTGATCTGATCAACATTAGATGCCCCAGGTCCAAAAAAGAGGATGCATATCCTAGAATCATTGCTTTCGATTGGTGGAAGGCTTAAATTTGAAAGGGTTTGCACTCATCATCAGAAATTCGGGTAGCTTTGGTGCTACAATAGGAGTTAGGCCTATATAACCGAAAGGAGGAGAGCTACAAACAAACTATCATGTATGCTATTTGCCCCAGAAAAATGGTAAGCTTATGATAGTCATTGGCAATGATTCGTAAGACGAATACAATTTTGACAAGATCAAGGGATCTACGATCAAGGGATCTTCTATTGATTTTGATTATGATTATGATATTATGACTACCCCCTCAAGCGACGAGTCGATGAGGGTAATGACAATGAAATGAAGCGACGAGGTCGCTTGACCACTATGAATGATATTGGACAAATTAATATTTAGCATTTGAATTCTTGGCAAGGCCTAATCAGCTATGATTGCAACTGTTCATGATAATTTCCTATTCCTATCCCATGGAGCAGTCCAGCCACGAAGGCCTTCTTAGGGAATCAAAATGAGGACAATTCTAATTAGGCATATGTTGAATCATATTGTCGATGATCTGATGAAAATATCATAGGAGAATTGACATGAATATCTTGTTTCCCTGGAGCAGTCCGATCGCCTAGGCCTTCTTAGGAATTGAAATGAAGCATAGCAATTCTACGATGATGAATTTGCCCCAAATGTCCTTATGGTAATTTACTCATCTTGCCAGATTGCATGGATCACAAGTCGTTGCAACCGCCAAGTGTATAGGGTAAGTGACGAAATACGAGGCACATTTGGATTTTAATGTTATCTATTTTTTTTGTGTATTTTTGTATTTTTTGAATTATCTGGTCTAGTGGGTATTTTTAATTTACCATTTGACAACTCTCCACGATGGGAATTAAGTGCATTTATTACAGTTTACTGACTGCATCTATCAGAAGTGGTTCATTTCCTTGATCGTGACTAGGACCCATGGGTGCAAAACCCTAATTCGGAGACCGCGGTTGTCAGCCGTGGTCTGACCCAAATTCAAAAAGGTATATAAGGTTTGTTTTTTTAGAAAAATTTCATTATTTACCTAACATTGATAGTGAAACTGAGAGCTCTGAGAGGTAAACAGTGAAATCTGACACGAAATGCTACCAAAAACTTGACCTGCTTACCTATTATCCACACCGATGGCCGACCAGTCTGAAGCTTCGACCAGTAGGAGAGTCGGTGCCTCCAAGGTAACACACAAACCGAGACCACACTTGAAAATTACCAGATTAAAATTAACCACACTAAGTAATGGGTAAATGAACCACATTAAACTATCGATAACGAACCTCACCCTAGTTAGGTTTAGCATAGGTTAGGTTAGAGGGTGGGTTTTAATTTTGGGGTTTATTCAGGAAGGACGTGGCCCTAAAAGGGTCACGCTCCTTAGCCACGGGTGGCAACCGCGATCCCCAATTGGCAGATTGGGGGCCACGACTATCAGCCACGATGGTATTTAAATCCCAATGGTCATATTTTTGACAGTTACGTCGATCGTGGTTAGGACCCACAATGCGCAAATTTTAGAAAAAATTTCCAAATTTTTTATTTTTTTGGATTTTTGGGGCAATTAATGCCATTTAATGCAGTTTTGAAGAGCTTTTTTGGATTTTTTTGAAATTTTTTGATCATGTGTTTGCATGTTTTTATGTTTTTATGAGATTTTATGATTTTTTTGTTGTTTTTTAATTATTTTTTGTATTTACTTTATTGCGAGGGAGACTGATCTCCTTCGAAACCTACGCCAGACTCTCACTATCATGGAGCGGGGTTGGTTTGCTATCATGGGGTTTGGTTACGTCTTGGACCTCCTGACTATCAGAGTTGACCACACATACCTAACTGCTTTGGCCCATCGTTGGGATGGGCAGACCAACACATTTCACATATCGAAGGGTGAAATTACTATTACTCTGGAGGATGTCTACCGCATCTTCCACCTGCCTATTGATGGCATGGCCATCACTTATTCTCCTACCATGAAGAAGGTCATATTCGATGCCATATTTGTTAGATGGAGTGCTAAGGCACAAGTTTGTATTGACCATGGAGGCATCCATGTTGAGGAGTGGTTCTAGGCCGACTTCTTTTCCTAGAGGGAGGCAGTAT